>OX333076.1:25172443-25636730 GCA_946863875.1 Alloplasta piceator | reverse complement strand
ACACTTGCAAAAATCAAAGTTGCTTGAATGTCGCCCGTGCGTGCAATGCGCATTTCACACCAGTCGGGAGCCGTGTCCGCTCTCACACCGGCGCTCTCACACCATGTGCCACGTCGATCGATATCCGCTGCATAGTGGGGACTTTTGCAAATATCAAAGCTGCATAAATCGAGATCGAAGTGTACAACTGTTCAAGTTTGCTGTCTAAAAGTTTTTACACATATTTATTACTGCTGAAAAAAATATGCAGACATGTTGTAGCTAAAAAAAATCTAATCATTTGGCTTTGTACGTTCAGGAACGACAGTGCGTGTGATATGTGAATATGACTGGGAACATGATTCTTAATTACCATTTCCCTGCTTCAGTTCCGATTTGCTGTATACCTTGGGAATTTTTTTAAAAATTTATAGCAGAATGAATGTAAATTATTCTTTACTGTTTTTATGTGATTTCGAAACGGAAAAACCTGGATAAAATCGACAAACGACGTTTCAAGTGCCGCTATGCTTTTCTGGAAAAAAATGATACATCCCCAAAAATCTCCAGAGTGGTACTATGAGAAATACGCTGAGTTAAAAAAAAATGAAAAATGAAAAATACCCACTCTTCAAATTTCAGAGAATTTGTAGAAAATTTCAAAGTTTATAATTAAAAACCCAAAAAGTAATTTAACATGTCAATCATCGAGGAATTTTCGTTTTCTTCCGAAAATTAAAAAAAAAAAACCGTTGCAGGAAAGAGCAGAATCCTTGTAAACCCTTCAGGGGTACAATAAACATCCAAAACAATAACAAAAAAACGTTGAATATCGGTCTGAATAATTTTTTTCTATATTTTGCTAAAAAGTACACTTAAAAACAAAAATTTCGGAAAAAACGTCCCAGCAAGTCATTGTTTGAAAAAGATAGATAGATATTTGAAAAATAAAGAGCCAATTTTTTTGGAAAATTTATAACTTTTTTCTGGTCGGGTCAAAAAATTTGAAAAAATTCTGGAAAATTATTCTGATAGTGTATAAAAAGATAAAAAAGTTTGAGCCAAATTGAAAGAGGTCGGGTTCAAAAACGGTCGATTTGGCGTGGAATTCCCCGTACATAACCTTCGATCCTATGATAATCGAAGAATTTTACAAAATATTGAATTGAAATAAATTGATGATTGTCTAAAGTGAGAATCTTTATTTTCATAATAAATATTGGTCGGTTATTCCTCAAATCAAACGTCCATATCAGGAAGAAATCTTTTTAAGAAATATTATATTCTTACATCTACAAACAGCCCTTAAAAAATAAGAAAAATAGGTTTAGTAGTTTTTTTTACATGTTGCTTATCGTTTTTGAAAACACAATTCCGATGAAATAGCCTATAAAGCTTTAAAAGCGAATTGTACATAACAGCATAATCAACGCTTACCAGCAACAAATTCTATAAATTTTTACGGAACATTTATAAGATGATTTTTTTCTCGTGCACTCCGGTGCGATGGCTGTTATTCTTTGCTTATTTCTGCTGTTCCTTCTTTTTCTTTTTCAGGCGCCCATGTTTGATTTCTTTTAATGGACGTTTTCTTTGTCTCGTTTTTTCTTTTTATTCTTATCTTTATCGACTTAATTTTTTTTTTATAAGATGTTTCGGTCATTGATTAGATGATATACTGTTATAAAAGTGTGATTTTCTATTTCTACTAAATCTAATATTTTTAGGACGCCAAGATATCCATCCGCCAAGTACGTATAATGTATAGTGAGGCTGAAAAGTTTTTCCACGTATGGTAAAGCTCAGGTAACTTCCAGAGGAACATTTAACACATATTCAAACAACTTTTCAATAAACATTAATAAACATCTGAATACTGCGAAAACATTTGTTCTAACGAAAGTTTGATATGATTTTCTGCCTCCTAATTCATGTATATGATACACTTCGTTAGATTTTTTTTATTAGCCTTGACCGTACGACTATAATGAGCAACGTGTTGTCCTCCAGTGTATATTCGCATCATGACCGCAGTGATCAGATGACCACGTCACATGGCTCCTAAAGCCGTACAGTCCAAGAGCCAACGACACTCGACTCTGCGTCATCGCGGATCTTGATGAAAAAATTAGGAATTATAGTTTTCACCTAGGGTAATACGAAACCGTCATGCTGACCGGGCAAATCCTGAACCCACGTACCTTAATTAATTAATGAAAAAATAATCTTGCCTCAAAATTAGCATGATCGCGGAATTTTAAAAAGTACATCACGTGTTCGGCGGCACTGAGCCCTCATAGAGAATGCATATGTACCTGCCCTTAATCGATGCCCAACCGCTGTTGACCGGGCCCAAAGGGGGCTCGTTTCATGATGGATCTGAAATTGCGTCATGATGGATCTGAAATTTTTTTTTAAATGTAGGCTCGAGTCCCTAGAATACTGAAAAATATGTGTGCTTTGAAAATTCTTGAACCCGATATCATGTTGACCGGTTTATTTCGCGCGCCGCTATAGCCTTTCGAGCTCCATTTAATAATTTTATAATTCAAGGTGGCGTACTTGATGAAAAAACGTTTTTTTGTGTTTTATGAAGTAAAAACAAACTTTCGTGTGCCCACAATTTTTTTTTAAATATCAATTGTTTTACTCGTATTATAACGAACAAGTTTTGTCTAAAGCGTTTTTCGATAGGATCTCGAATTATCAAGATACTACGTGTTTAGAGTAGAGATTTCGTGAAAAAGTCAGATTTTTTACTAAAATCGTACGACGAAAAATATCAATTGTCGGTCTTACCAAAAAATACGTGCCTTTTCTTTTTCAGAATACTTTTCGGATTTTTTTTTCATAATTCTTTAAGAGGGTCCGGGTTCGGACGTGAAAATTTCAGCGGGAATACCCCATATACACCCCCGCTTAAAAGTTTAGATACCACTGTCGATATTTCTTGCCGCACTGCATAACTGCGTCAAAAAAAATGATAATCGAATTCTTAAAAGCTTTTTGACGGGAAGGAATTCAGCTTTGTTTACCCTATTTTTATTTTTGTTGCGATTTTTTTTCGACCCGGTATGCATTTGTGAAAGTGACCATTTTTCGGCATTTTTTCGACCTTCGCAAATCAGGGGCATAACTTAAGGACATTTTTTTAAACTTTTTTATCTACGCTACATTTTAAAGGGTCAGAAGCCGCTTCATTTTCATGCTTTAAAGATTTTCGTACGATTTTTTCTCGTAAAGTAATTTCACTTTTGCCTAAAAAAAGCAAATTTTGAAAGATGCAACGTAACTCAAAGACTATAGAGTTTGAGGGGAAATGTCTTCTATAAAAAAAAAGTAGCGTAGGTATACATGGAATCGCCTGGAATTATTTCAGAATTTTCCCATGACATTTTTTTTTTTTACTATTTTCGCTCCAGCGAAAAATTTCATCTGTTTGAAATTGGGGTACTTCGTGATAAAATAACAATCTGGAAAAATTCAGCAATATTCGGCATGCTATAAGCAACAATTATCAATTATAATATTGCCCAAAAGTCATTAACAAATTGTTTAAACAATTTATTAAACAATGATGAACAATGATCAATCATTATTATTGATCATTATTGTTTATAGCATGCCAAATATTGCTGAATTTTTTCAGATTTTTATTTCATCACGAAGTACGGAAATTTCAAACAGATGAAATTTTGCATAAAGCAAAAATAGTAAAAAAAAAAAATTTCATGGGAAAATTCTGAAATAATTTCAGGCGATTCCGTGTATACCTACGCTACTTTTTTCATACTTGACATGTTCTCTTAAATTCTATAGTCTTTGAGTTACGTTGCATCTTTCAAAATTTGTCTTTTTAATCCAAAAGTAAAATAACTTTGCGAGACAAAATCGTACAGAAATCTTTAAAGAATGAAAATAGAGCGGCTTCTAACCCCTTTCATATGTACCGAAGATATAAAAAACCAAAATAAGATGTCCTTAAGTTATGCGCCCGATTTGCGATGGTCGAAAAAATGCCGAAAAACGGTCACTTTCAAAAATGCATACCAGGTCGAAAAAAAACATAAAAAAAATTAAAAATAAGGGAAACAAAGCTGAATTCCTTGCCGTCAAAACGCTTTTCCAAAAATTCGATTATCATTTTTTTTGACGGAGTTATGCGGCAGTTTTAGTGCGGCAAGAAATATCGACAGGTATATCCAAACTTTTGAGCGGGGGTGTACATACATATTATACATACATTATCAGTATAAATTATCGCAAAGTATCGCTAAAGTGCAATAAAGCATCTTTAAATGGAGCTCGAAGGGCTATAATGCGGAGGCCAACAGCGCGCGATATAACCCGGTCAACATGATATGGGGCTTAAGTATTTTCAAGGCACACATATTTTTCAGTATTCTAGGGATTCGGGCCTACATTTTTAACAACAAAAAATTCAGATCCGTCATGACGCAAGGTCAATGGTGAAACGACCCCCCTTTGGGTCCGGTCAACAGGGGTTGGGCACCGATTAAGGGCAGGCACACATGTATTCCCCATGAGTGCTCGGTGCCACCGAACACGTGATGTACTTTTTTTTTAATTCCGCGTTCATGCTATCTTTGAGGCAGAATTAATTTTTCATCAATTAATTAAGGTATGTGGGTTTAGGATTTGCCCGGTCAGCATGGCGGTTTCGTATTACCCTAGGTGAAAACTATAATTCCTAATTTTTTCATCAAGATCAGCAATGACGCAGAATCGAGTGTCGCTGATGGCTCTTGGACTAATAGATAACAGTGGAGAATATAGTGTTACTTGGGCGATTGATGATCTTAAATTATGTAAACTGGATGTAATTTTATCAAAACGCTCGTCAACGCCCTGCACTAGGCTTTTAAAAATAAGTCACCACACTCAATGAATGGGAGGTGACACCTGCAACTGTGAACACATGGTGTAAATGTTATTTAGGTTTGCATCATCTTCCGTACAAGACCTTTTTTATTGTGTTCTCCTTACAGCGGAAGCTTTCTCACAGGAATCGGCAAAAAAAATTACGATTTTCCATTTTTCAATTGATAGAAAATCGATAATTTCGAAATATAGAATACCAATTGATGGAAAAATTTAAATTATCCGAAATTGTATTTTCAATTATCCAAATAATCAGTCGAAAAGGAATATCAATTACTCAGAAAATGGGTAATTGCCTTGAAAATATTTCCAATTATCCGAATAATCGGTAATTGGTAAAAAAATAATATCAATTAATCATAAAATGGGTAATTGGTTTGAAAATGTTCTCAATTACCCAGAAAAAAATTAATAATTTATTGAAAAAGTGTTTTTGAAAAAATAGGAGTGATTAGAGATATATAGCGATATATAGATCTATATCTCTGTGTATGTCTATATACCTTTATATGCCTGTATATGCCTGCAAATACCTTTATATGCCGATATATGACTGTATATGCCTGTATATACCACTATATATCTCTACATATCTCTTATCACTCCGATTTTCAATAAATTATCAAGTTTTTTCTAAAAAATTGAAAATATTTTTCAACCAATTATCCATTTTTCGGAAAAATTGATATTATTTTTCTACCAATTACCGATTATTTGGATAATTGGAAATTTATTTTTTTCCATTAACCATTGTCGGGCAATTGAAAAATTAGATTTCAAAATTATTAATTTTCAAAAAATTAATAAGATTTTCCGAAAATGGGCCTGAAAATATCATTTCTGCCGATCACTGCTCTCTCAACAGTCAAGTTTCACTTAAAATTTTTATTTTATGTTTTCCGTATGGCTCAGATATGCATTGCCAGCACACGGATTTGTCAAAACGGTAAACTCATGACAATTATATTTTATAAACATTTTACGTTAAAAGAAACTTCACGTTGTGTTAGAGTAACACAAACTAATTTGAAAATCTTTACATACCCATAAAAAATTCTTTTTAGCGATTTTCGAAAATTATTAAAAACATATGTTTCGATCAGGTCGGAACAAATGATGTTTTTGAGGACAAATCTAGAATTTTTTTTCGCTTTGAATGAAATTTTCAGATCTTGGGCAATCACAAAGTTCCTTCTATTTTGATAAAACAATTGTCAACAAATCATTTATCATCACTCCCATGGAAATAGCATGAAAACGTGATTATTAAAATTTTGGAAATGTCAAATATTTTGGACGATATTTTGAAAAGAGTTTGAAGAGGCACCGATCCATGAAAAATCACTGAACTTATCCATGAACAATCACTGAACTTGTTTTCGTGTAGCACGAGAGATTTCTATTTTAAAAAAGGCTTTTTTGAGAATTTCCAATTGTCGTTTATGACTAAATAAACGTTTTTTGCCAAATTGTGTATGGTGGAATTCTTTAAAACACATACAAAAGCACTTCTGGTGAGCTGAAAAAAAATGATATTTGTTATACCATCATACAGAATACTTCAGATATTGTGGAGAAGGAATTGGATGATAGAAAAAAATTGGTATTCAATACAAGTTCAATGGAGAATTATAATTGTAAAATGTGACAAAAATCTAAAAATCTTGTGTGAATTTTAGCATTACAAGCAACCGCTCTTGGCTCCCACTTAAAATATTGTAAAACCTGTTGAATGATTTTCTAAATTCAATTTTCATTAAAAATGTAATTAAGGTTTTCCGCTAGGTATGTTTTTAAAATCATAAGAAATTAATGATCTGTTTTTTAATGATCTAAAATAATTCATGAGGTCTGTCGTTTATTTTTTCCGAGCAAACTTTGAAACTAAAATTGCATTACTTAAATTTCAAAATCGCAAAATAAAATTCAAAAATAAAACTCTTTCCTGAAACTGATCACTTTATAACCGAAAACGAAAATCTACGAAAACGAAAATCTCAAAATCTTTGACGTTTGTTTACAGGCATCATGTTGAAAATTCAAAGAACGACGATCGGCAAAGAAACTTTTGGAAAGCGCAGGTCGATTGTTGTTCGCATCTGATGAACGTTGAGAAAAACGAGGATGAAGAAGTCGTCGAAAAAAATCTCTCAAACTGTAAGCTGAGTCACCTAGCATTGAGACGTCATTATGCCAATGATAAAAACGGTAGTGATTTATCGACGAATCTCGAAAAAATCGAATTTACGAAATCAACTCAGTCGCGAGAAATGATCGAGACTATATCGTTGAGACTGCAAGTTAATTGTGATTCATTAAAGGCACTGGATGATGAAAAAAATCATGCTAAAACAAAGAAAGATTTCAGAGAAATCGATAAAAATGACTCGGCGAGAGGCGATGTTATCGATGAGAAAGAACAAGCGGACATCAAGAATAGCGATTGTAGTGATTGCGACGGTTTTGAAAAAATTTCAAATATCTCAACGTGGACACGCAACAACGTCGACGAGTTGTTGATGAGCTTGCGAGAAAAAATAAACTCCATTGAGACGGAGAGAAAATCAAATAATCAGATGAGACCCAAAATCGTGATGGGTGATTCGGAAAGTTTAGGAAATGCTGAAAAGTCATTTTCGTTTCGCTGTCACGACGAAAGTCGTTTATTCGTGAATTACAAAATACTGCCAGTTTGCAATTCTGAAGCTCGCCCGTCTTTTACCGCGAGAATTCAAGACATATGGGCACAGGAGAGGAGCCCAATCGATCAGTGGGCCAGTTTGCTTGAGGATAATATTGAAAAAACTGTCTATTCGAATGTGGAAAAAATGGTTAATGAACGAAACGAAGAAGAGAGGGAAATCAATCAATTAGATTTTAACAGGAGTAGGGTTCATTCGGATGAGAAAAAAATGGTTAATGAACGAGACGAAGAAGACAGGGAAGTCAATCAGTTAGATTTAAATAGGAATAATGTTCATTCGAATGAGAAAAAAATGGTTAATGAACGAGACGAAGAAAAGAGGGAAATCAATCAATTAGATTTAAACAGGAGTAATGTTCATTCCAATGACGAAAAAATGGTTAATGCACGAGACGAAGAAGAGAGGGAAATCAATCAATTTGATTTAAACATGAGTAATGAAGTATGCAAAAGTGAATTATCATTGAAATTATCCGTGGATACGTCAATGAATAATCGCGATGAAATTAATTCGAAATCAGTTCATCATATTGGCGTACAGTACGACGAGAGTCTCCATGAAGAATGGCGGGTTTCTCCACCGTTTGCCATTCAGAAATCTCCAATTCCACTAAAAAACATTGAGAAACAACGAGAAATAGAAATGAAAATTTCACACCATCCCAAAAACTCGGTAGAAAATAATGAGATTCCAAAGAGGCATTCGATGAAATCTTCATCATCATTATCACGAAGCAGAATAACAATATCTCATACTGGAAATAAGGGAGATGAGAATCTTGCTGTTTCTGCGCCCATTGTTTCCCCTCATTCGACCCTCAAGCCACAGCAGGATTTTAATCCCACCAACAATTCGATCGCAAAAGAATTCTTTTCATCCGACATCGTCGTTTCAAAAAATCCACAATTCGTCCTCAACTGTCAACGCAAAAATAAGCTTCGTTGTCCGTCTATTATCACGAAAAAACGATTAAGAGCCTCGTTACACATAAATCACTCTTCAATTCTGAATTCCATGAAAATTCGTATCTTCAATAATCGTTTTACGAAAAAAAATCGTCTGTGGCTGGCAAACGAATTGAAATCAAACAATAATTCCCATAATAAGGAGACGGATGTAGTGTTGGTCAAAAAATCCGAGACTCTCAATGCCAAGAAATTCAATAGATCGATTAATCGAAGAGTTATAAAAATTTTCAATTGCATTGAAAAATGTCATTCGGCGATCGAAGTTATTGACGTGTACGAGAAAAGTCAACGCGACGATTTTTCTCTAAATTTTCCGACAAACAAGACCTCGAGAGATATCAAGCTGAAAATCGGAGCCGAGAGTTCAATTGAGCAAAACTTAGAAACTGATGAAAACTTGATATTACAACCGATCGACGATTTTTCGGCACATTTTTCGGCAGAAAAAATTGCGCTTGATGACAATCAGGAAGTTGAAAGTTCAATAGTAGAAAATTATGAAGAGTCGATCCCACGATTGATCAATCAAAACGATATTGGCGATTTTTGCAGCATCGATTGCCTGGATGATAATTCACAACGTTTGAGTACCATTTTAAGCGAATCAACGGCAAAGTTATCAGTGATTCAGAGGATCTTTGATAATAAAACTAACGTAACAATTCGACCGATCGGCTCAACGAACGATACGCTAAACTCGTTAACCGACTTAACCAAATCAATGCAATTGGATCCGAATCTTATTGAGACTCCTGATTTTACCAAGATCGCCGAACGGAAGATACCCGAGAAAACTTGTCTTCGCATTATCGATGTCCCGAAAAGAGTACAAAAAAGTTTGAAAATCCAAAAAAAATCGAACCACACGCGGATAAACGATTCATCAAAAAATTTCAATGGCCAAAGTGTTCTGCCGCATTGCTCGAAGAAATCGGCGAAATCATCAAGAATCGAAGAGGTGAGTGGAAAACAAAAATTGCATCCTCCGCGAAGCAGATCGAGGGAGAATATTTCAACCAATCCGAGAATGTCGAGAAACCAGTCGAAAACTCAGAGTTTAGAGAAAAATGCAATGGCCAATACACAGGGATGGCGAAAAACAATGCGAGGAAAAACTAGTGAATTGGCGTATAAAAGTGCGAGGCAAAATTTTCAATTGCAACGTCGTCGATCGATGATCGATATAGTCGTCGATGATGATAAAAGATTCTTATCTATCACTGAAAGATCGAAACTTCTCAAAAAACTGGGAAAAAGTAAAGCACGAAATTTATCGAAAATTGGCGGTGTGCAAAAAATTCACTATAATCCAGAGGTGAATTGCACAATACAAAAATCATTTTTTAAAGGATCAACAGAGAGCAAACCTGATGCGAGCAAACGACGAATTGATTCTCCGATGGTGCCTCGAAGGATCAAAGATTCATGGAAAATTCGTGGCAAGAGTCACATACCGATATCAATTGGTTACGGGAAGCATCACTTGAAAAATTCGAGCGAGAAGATTTATTTTGAAAATTTCGTGTTCAATCAAAATGCCGAATCAATCGTGCGGAAGGAAAATTTATTGAACGTTCCAAGATTTTCGAGCAAACAGTCGCAATCGTCTTCATCAAAAATAACAAATACGAAAGACACTTCGACCAGGCTTAAGAGCAAAAACGACTCCGATCACAAAGTACATTTCGAACTTAATATCGAAAACGCGAACGTAGCAAAGACGTCCCGAAAAATCAATGAAATTGACAACGATAAAACGTCGAATGACGATAATTTTATCGAAATATCATCGTCGCGGTATGATCGTAAAATGGACGATAAGGGTATCGTGAGAAAAATCAAATCGAGTATCGAAAATGGAGTTCCACTGAAGAGAATAAAAATAAGAGATCCCGGCTCGCCAGTTTCACTAATCGATGAACGAAAGCGCGGATCGCCTATTCATATTTCGCAGAAACATGAAAAAATTATAAAGGTGATTTATGGAGTGGATGAAGAATCGATGAGATTTTATCGCAATAACGGAAAATCGTCGTTATCGGGACAATTTCCACGTGGCAAGCTTGAAAAATTTCGTCATTCCAATGAAACAAAATTATCTAATCTGGTTTGTTCGCGACGTGCGGAAGAACGAGGTAAGAGGCATGCATCGACCCAGCCAACCGATTTTGATGGTGTAAACCGAAGAGATTCGTTCGGATTAGTAAACTTTCAAAATCCTGAAAAGGTCATTGATTTAAAGAGCATTAAGGAAAAAGTCGACAGCGAGATTATCGAGCGTACATCGAGAAATTCAGGAGCCGAAGATTGTGACTGTGCAATCGTTCTGATAAAAGCCATTAACTCGTCAATGGAATTATCCGATGCATAGCACTTACTCTATTACGGCTGTTGCAATAACCGATCTTTTTATTGTCTTGGTCATCGAGAGGCTCGCATCTGATCACAAAACGATGATTGGTGCACTATAGAAACAGCCGGTCAAAAAAAGTAATAAATCTCAATGACGATAAAAAGTCTCAAATTGTGATTTTCAATTATTTCTAGATTTTAGTGTTTGGCTGGTTATCGAGTTATTTATTGGTCAATATGTATGAATGGATTTTGTTAAATTAGAGATACATAGAAATAGTATTTAGTACGGCACCATTAACGTTTAAATTTTTTGGACCACAGGATTCCCAATTCGAAAAATTAATTCCGTCCCCGGTCATAACAAATCTTCCACCGTTTCATTTACATCATTTTGCTATGTTCTCGTAGAAATTCAATTTTTCTTATTGCAATTCCGTGACCAGCGAGCGATTTCTAATATCGCAGCATCATGGAATTCCAAAAAAGTGATCACTCAAAGAAAAGAAATATTTGACCATCATGGAAGTTTTTATTTTTAAATTGATTTTTGTTGATTTGAGACATGGAAATTTCGATTTTTTTTTACCTTAGCTATTTGCAATAGTAAAATTCGTAACGGTTCATGCTTAAAAACGTCATAAACGATTTTGAGGTTTAACTATTCAAATCGAATTTCCTTTTTTCTATTTTCGTTTTCAAAATAACGCTGTTAAGTTTCGATTCTTTCATCCGTCTCAAATTCTTCCAACTTTCTCAAAATACGTATAAAAATCATCATTTTTCACTATTTCACTATGTTTTCAACGAAATATAATTTTTCTAATCGCATATTCGTGATCAACGAACGGTTTCAAATAAACACGGAACTTTAAATTTCAAAAAAGTCGAGAAAAATAGAAAAAAAAATTACCCACTAAGAGACAAAACCGTGACAATACTGGCAAGATTTCGATCTTTCAATATAATATTGTGACATACACTTTTTATTAGAGGATTTTAGAGTACAATACCCCCGCTTATGGACGTGATCGGATTGCTATCGACGCTGCAGCGCTTCCAAGAAACATCTGTACGTACACTGTAAAAAAAAAACAATAAAATTAATGTAAGAACATGAAATTTACAGATGTCGTATATAAAATGAAAATTAATGTATCTTCTACCGTAAATTTACAAATTTTTGGTAAAAACATTAATATAATACCGAACATTAATATACACCGAACATTAATATTATATATAATATATTCCTTGGATTTACGTGATGATTGTAGTGTTACTTTGAAGCATAGGACTTTGGATGCAAAGTACGATTTTCTTTCCATTCTATTGACAGTTGTACTTTAGAACTAATAATTGTTTGGAAAATTCAAGTATTCAATTGTAAATTTCAATAACTGGATTTAAAAATTAGAGTTCTTTTGTGTAATTTTCAGAATTATCATCTCAAATTTAATTATTCGTCTAGCTGGAAAGTACAGACCTTGTTTATTAATAGAGCATTTCATGAACAAATACATTAAATTTAATAAACTACTTCCTTGCACCGTCATTACACACAAGGTACAGCCCTTTTATAGGATTAGAGAGAGGTTGTATTCAGGCATGCAACCAAATTCATTCCATATATTGAAAATGTGTAATTCAATTAACAGACGGAACTTAAACCTAAAAATACCGTATAATTGCTTTTCGGCTATTTTTCAAATCAACATTGCACTCAATCTACATATTTTTTACTAAGTCTTCTGCAGAAGCAATTCGATGAGATCCTATACAACAAGCAAATCAACGATTTCGAAATTCTAATTTGCAATTTTTTTTTTCATTACCTTCCGAAAATTTGAACCACCCTTGTCTGGAGTACATTTGTACAAAAAATGCAAATACAAAATTTGTTGACAAAAATGTTTTGTCAATAAAAATGTACACACCGAACAATTATGCAATATGCGAATTTTTTATTTCCCCAAAAAAGCAGTTTTTGTTCATTTACCGCGACAATGGTTAAAAAAATTATACAGGCCTCTGCTTTTACCAGACCTTTTTTAACGGAAAGGGTATAACAAATTTTAATGAGGAAAATGAAATAATAATAATTTTTTTTGTACAGTAATACAGACTTGGGTGAAAATAAAAATGTATACTTAATTTTTGTATAACAATTTTTTATGTCCGTATGAAGAATTGATTACGCCAAGTATGTTTATAAAATATTTCGATTAAGTTAATTGCAGGGTCATAACAATCTCTGTATTTTTTAATTCGAGCAAATACCGTTTTCATGTTAGATGACTTAATATGTCAGTAGACATGTGAATATAAATTGGTGCAAAATCATTTAACCCAGGATGTAATGTCCTAGCTCTTGATGCTTGACTTACGTAACGTTAAACGTCACTAATACACTGCTTGATAGTTAGCATACATATCATTGCGCAATGACACGAATGATTATCACAAGCACAAACGAGCTTTGCCAGTCGTTTGAAATCCACTGCTATGTTATTCCGTAACGCATGTAACAATATAAAAGATACAGACACAAAAGTGGAAAAAATTGTATATAATAAAAATGGAGGTAAGCCTTGCAATGTATTTTTACATAACATTGATTATTCGTACATATGTTAACGAATTATTAAAAAAAAATTTGCATCCAAAGTCACTATTATTCAAAATTATCACGCGATAATGAAACAAAATGATCACATATTTGTTGAATTAAAAATTTAAATGGAGAAGTTTCAATGTCCCACAATCCGAACTTTTATAATAATAAATATCAAAACGAAAAAAATCAACGAGATTTTGCCTGAATAAAAGTAATACAAAAAATACTTTTCCAGTATTTTTTGAATGAACATTTAATAACGTAAGCACTCTGTATTTAAAAATTGATAGCCTTATATGAGGCGATCCATGTCACTAATTCCACCAGGAAAAAAAAAAAATTCCACAAATAATTTTGAAAAATAGAGTTACTTTATTGAAAAATATTCACCGAATGTCAAGATTTAAAAAAAAATTTCTGATGTTTTTTCGCGTTGATTACCATTTTTTAACATTTTTTATTCAAATGGCTGTACACTGTAAAAAAAGATATGAAATTTCAAACATTTTTACGATACAACTGTCACGGAAATTCACAAACACGGAATATGAAATGCAAATTCATACACATGTATAGTAAATTTAAAGCAGATATATTAATTGCAATATACTATTTGAAATTTCAATATATTATTTGAAATTTCAATATGCTGTTTGAAATTAAATATACATGTATAGTAAATTTCAGAAGAGATATTAATTTCAATATACTATTTGAAATATAAGATACATGCATAGTAAGTTAGAGGACGCATATTAATTTTAATATACTATTTAAAATTTAATAAACATAGTGTAGGAAAATCAACAATTTTGTCTTAAATTCAATATTTGTATATTAAAATTGAAAGAGTGAACATTAAAAATTAATATCCCCGTATATGAAAATGGTTTTTATATACTTTTTCGCAATTTTAAGATACATTATTGGAAATTAATACACTCATGTCTTAAAATTACAATCAGTCACGGTGGAAAATGTCTTCAAATTTAATATAAAAAAGAATATTTATGAGAGCGTCACGGTTTTTTTCAAACAGTTTTAAGGATTTACATAACGAATGAAGGGTCAGGGGCTCTGAAATTAAGTTATGAGGGGTTACTTAACTTATGAGGGGTCAGTAACCCTGGAATTAAATTTTGCGGCTTCACATAACCTACGAGGGGTCATAAATTAACTTATAAGGGATTACTCTAGTTGTGAGTATTTACTTAAGTTATGAGGGGTCGGGTATATTCTGGAAAACATTTTTGAGAATTCAGATAACTTGTAAAGAGTCAAGGGTCCTGAAATGAAGTTATGAAAAGTCACTTAACTTATGAGGGGTCAGGAATCCCGGAATTAATTTTGCGGCTTTACAAAATCTACGGGGGGTCAGGGGTCACGAAATTAAGTTATGAGGGGTAACTTAAGTTATGAGGGGGCACTTAAGTTATGAGGGGTCACTTAAGTTATGAGGGGTCAGGTATTTAGGGATAAAGTTTTGAGAGTTCACATAACTTATGAGGGGTCAGGGGCCTCGAAATTAACTTACGAGAGGCCACGGTTTTGTTCAAACATGTTTTGAGGGCTTCCATAACTTATGAGGGCCTAGGGGCTCTGAAATTGAATTATGAAGGGTCACTTCATTTATGAGAGATCAGGTATTCTGGAATAAAGTTTTGAGAGTCCACATAACTTATGAGGCGTTAGGGGCCCCGAAATTAAGTTATGAGAGGTCACGGTTTTATTCAAACCAGTTTTGAGGGTTTATATAACTTATGAGAGGTCAGAAGCCCCGAAATTAAGTTATGAGGGGTCAGGGACCATAGTTATTTTTTAATTATTATTAAAAATTAATTAAGAATTAAGTTTTGTGACTTTACATAATCTACGAGGGATCAGGGATCGCGAAATTAAGTTATGAGGGGTAACGTAAGTTCTGAGGGATCACTTAAGTTATGAGGGTTCACGTATTCTGGAATAAAGTTCACATAACTTATGAGGGCTCAGGGGATTCGGATTCGCAAATCAAAAACCAACTTTCATGGTTTATTGCTCATTCAAAAGCATATACTATTATATTATTTCGGCACTCCAGCAATCATATATCATACAAGTAGAGGGACTTCACAAGTAGTCGATAGCGTAATAGGTAGTGTGTTAGGTAGATAGGTAGGATGGTAGGCAGGGTCGAGGGTTCGATTCCCGGTCTCAGCGAAAATTAGATCGGGCTATTCGTGAAGATTTTTTTTTTCTGTGAATCTCTTTTTGGGGTCGGTAAACTATGAATATTAAATTATTTTGCAAGGGCTATATATTTTTTATAACATGTTTAACAACAATTAATTTAGCTACGGTAACGTAATTTTCATAAAATGAATATGAAAATTCAGACATGTATTGTAATTTTAAAATAAACGCGTATATTAATTTTAATACACATTTTCGAATAATAATATACCTGAAATTGAAATTTCAATGGCATCTATATGATTTTTCAAATACATCAGTATTTTAAAATTCAACTGCATACATTTATTCTTCAAATTCGGGTTCATGAATTTTCAATACTGAATGTGTTGAGGTTATATGCGGCCGTGTGGATGAAAAAAAGTTGTTGTTGAATCGGCTTCGATTCAACAACAACTTTTTTTCAATACTGAAATTGAAATTTCATACACGGTATCTGCAAAAAAACTTCCTACACATGTATATTAATTTTAATACAGATTTTTTTAACAGTGTATCTTTGGCAGGATTTGACGTATTTACATGTGTAAAAAATTGAAAAACTGCGTCTTTTTATGGCTGTCCAGAAAAAAATTAATTCAGATTTTATTGAGCAAGTCGAATGTCCGTTTCAGGGCAAAATATGCAAAAATATTTTTTTTCTCAAGGAAAGACACTCGTTATTTTATTTTTTTAAATTTCCCCGAATTGTGAATACGAAAAACGAGTTTTTGATATTTTTTATATTATGGGATTTCGAAACACCTCGAAGTAACAGCTATTTTTTTATTTTTTATTAATATTTTTTTTTCTGGAAAGCCATAAAAAGACGCAGATTTTCGTTTTTTACAAATGTAAATACGTCAAATCCTGCTAAAGATACAGCCATTTGAATGGAAAAATGTTAAAAAATGGTAATCAACGAGAAAAAATATCAGGAATTTTTAAAAAAATTTCGACACTCGGTGAATATTTTTCAATAAAGTAACTCGATTTTTCAAAATTATTTGTGGATTTTTTTTTTTACTGGCGGAATTGACATGGATCGCCTCATATGCTCCAACCTCCAACTTTTTGGGATAATCTGAGTTCAGAATCCGTATATTGGGCGTTCGTCGATAAAAATTGTATAAAGAAATATGAAGCAATTTTACACTACATATATCTTAATAATTTGCAGTTTAAGTTATTGAGGTTAATTTGCCGTAATTGAAAAATGATATATTTATTTTACCAATTACCCTCCGTGGTCACTTGGGGTCCAAACGACCCCAAGTGCATCTTTGGGCCAAAATTTCAATCTGTTCTTGGCGACCAAGAGCACTGGTCTGCCATCTAAGGGTGCTTTGGAGCTCCCTCAGTGAGCACAGCGTAGTAGAGAAATAATCGTGGCAACAGTTTCGCTGTGGCATTCGAAAAGAACCATCGCGCGCGAGCTGGGGTCAGTTTGACCACTCGTGACCATTGTGTAATTTTCTGCGGGAAATTTAGATTTTTTTCTTTCTTTTCTGTGTTGAACATCAACATACAAGTTAAGTATCATCATGAAAGTCGAGTTTTTTTCTTTTTTTTTTTTAATAAACTATTAAAATATATTCCGAAACTCCAATGAAAACTTCAAATGAAAATTGCGGAATTTTTACGACTTTTGGAGTCTTCAAGTATTTCAGTGAATTATGTTAATTTCTCTAAAGACTCGCAATTTTTCCATTTTTATATACGAAATTTTTTAAATAAATGAAATACATATTTTTTGTATTTATTGTATTTTTTTTACTCCGATATCGAGCTCCCTCAGCCCCTCTTCAAACGTCCAAATAAATTAATTTTTTTTAAACGCCCACTATGAAGCTATTTTTTTCTTAAAAGTGTCATATCTGAAGAGTGTTATCCTAAAATTGTATGAAAAAAACCAATTGCAAAAGTTATGATTTTTTTTTCTTAAAAAATGGCTTTTTCGCGTATTCAACCGTTTCTGATTTTTTTCACCATCTTAAAAATTTAAAACAATTTCAGAGTGCATTGCATATTGAGGATGATTGAAAGTATCACCATGAATTTTTTAACGCATTTTGAATAATAACACTCTGAACATGGCAAGCGCCCAAAAATGACTGGGGTCACAATGACCCCATGTGATCGTAAAGTACTGTTTGAGAAATTGCATGCTGCAACGAAAATAACAAAATCATTGTCAGTTAATGAAATTTAAATAAAAAAGAATTACCGCCACATATGTGCAGTTCAAAGATTAAATTTTTAAAATGTCAAATCTAATTAGCTTGAGCCTAAGCAAAATGAAGACAGAAATATTTTTTAACTGATTTAAAAAAATAAAATGTCTATATTATTTGACTATTGCGGATAATCGGACTTTTCAGTTATCATATTGTGAGTGTTCGACAATGAATTGATCACGAATGCGAAAAGCGTCATTGAACCGTGAATTCCCAGCTTAAAGCGAATTACATAATGCGTTCTATTTGCGAGCGAATGAGTGATAAATTCGAACATTCTGATAAGGGACAAAACACATAATAACGGTCAGGATGTTGGATTGTGATAAAGCGCGAACATCGACGTTTCGAAAAACACATATATGCCAGATAGTATGTGTATAACGACGATTAATTCAATAAAACTTTGATATTGTGTTAAACCAGCGGAAAGATAATCAGTCAATATCTCAGTACGATGATTCTTGTGATTCGAAATTGCTCAGAAATATAAATAAGACATATATCCTTGAGAAAAAGTATTAGGCACCGATATTTTTTCACGTTAGAGGTGGATTTTTTCCTGTATTAAAACAAAGTGGTATGCACCGAGAATTTCTCGATTACTTACGATTACAGTATCTCCTCGATACAAGAGTCCTCGATATAAAAGCGTCTCCCCTCTGTTCCGCTTGACCGATTTTTATTGAAATCGGATATTGGTACGGACATCGTTAGAAAAGAGACTAAAATTGTTATTCTATCTGACATTTGAGTTTGCGAATCAGACAGAGAATGGTATTTCTTCTCGGATATTGAGAAGAAAACTTAGAGAAATGGGCTTTAATTAAGGAATTATTCCCTTTACAGACCCAGCCAAAATTGTATTTGATTGAAATTTCCGTACTTCGTGATATAATAAAAAACTAAAAAAATTCAGCTACATTTGGCTTGCCATAAACAACAATTATTAATAATAATATTACCCAAAAGTTATCAAAAAATGATTCAAAGAAATAATTATTCAACAATTTTTCGGTAAGTTGTTTTTTTTCTTAAACAAATCGAACGCGTTAATTTTTTTGAACGCATATGAATTTTTTCAGAATTTTCTCTCTATTTTCAAATTCCAGTTTTGAAATTTTCAGAATGGCTGTATTTATGGATTTCTTTGAAACTTTTCAAGCTGACGAACCTTTATGCAAAAATATATACAAAATTGGCAATTTTTTGTTTGTATTTCATGTCTGAATGTTTTTTTATAATATTTCACAACAGAAAGAAAACTCTGAAAAAATTGATATGCGTTCAGAAAAATTAATGCTTTCGATTTGTATAAGAAAATAAACAGCTTACCGAAAAATTGTTGAAAAATTATTTGTTTAAACTATTTATTAATAACATTCGGGCAATATTATTAGAGATAATTGTTGTTTATGGTATCCCAATATGTTGCTGACTTTTATCATATTTTTATTGTATCACGATGAAGTACGGAAATTTCGATCAAGTACAATTTGTGGCTGGGACTCAGGATTTTCAAAAAATCGATTTTGTTAAATTTCATTTTCATAATGTACATATATTCAGGTATATACACAGAAAATGTTATGTCAATCCGACAAATATTTCTGTAGTTATAGGCATATTTGTAAACCCGTGATTACTATGTGTATAAAGTGTGCTTTTGAAACTTTGAACGCGTTTTTCTCAAAACTGTGTTTTTAAAATCAATGAGCAAGATTTCTCAGCAACGGCATAACCGATCAGTCTCAAATCTGTACACAAGCTTTAGAATTATATTTTTTAGTAATTAATCGGTTTTTTATACCGATAAATATTTTCCATTTTATAAACAATATAAGGCAAAAGTTTTCATAAAAAACCATTTGTTTCTTTAGAGAAGCCGCCATTTTCTTTTCAGAGAATTCTTCAAAAATCTCTTTTTTCGACCTCCTGACTGCGTATAGCCCGTCAAAGGATGCAAGGCCGAAGAAACTTTTGGCTGGTCAAGATGACTTGTTTAGTATGGAACAAAAAACATCAACATCTGTCCATAGAATTTAAGTCTGGAATAATATGGTTCGAATGGAACTTTCAAGTAAGATTGAGGAACCTATTATTGTATATTTGAAGATCAAAATACTTTATTACAATCAGTTTCCCTGTTCAAGTCCGTATTTAAATAATTTACAGCGATGTCGATGTTTTTGGGCTATTAATCTTGTTTTCTTCGGCCAGCCGGGGCTTCTTCCGGACTTCGCATTCTCTAGGGCCACCTTCATAATCATTCTTCTCACTGTTCGGGGAGAAATAACAGCCTCTGTCTGCTTCGCAAGCTCGTTAGCTACACGAGAAAAAATAAACTGTAAATTTTTTAGTTTTCCCCATCAACCGCGCTTCCGCTAAAGGAACTGTGATGAACATTTTGCTGTGAACATTACATTTTTTACAGTTTAATTCAGCATTTATAATTGTTTGAAATAAACTGTAAAAAAAGCAATGTTCACAGTTTCGTTACAGGAGACGCTGTTGATGGGAAAAACTGTAAAAATTACAGTTTATTTTTTTCCGCGTAGGTTTACAGATGTTTTTTGCCTATTTTTTAAAGAAGACCGTACAATATCTCATCTTCCCGAAGTGAAATGATTTCTTTTCTTTCTAATTTTCTTCGATTTAGATGACCACCAGTCATTTCAATCCGTTTTATATACCGTTATAAATAGTGCAACGTGAACATTTCACCCCTTTTTCAATCGGTTTCTTTTTTGCTTTTGTCGGTACTAAACATCGAGTTTGACTCGTTTAACGGAACTCAGTCCACGTTTTTTAAGTATTTTATGCAAGGATGACTTGGAAACGTTGACGATAACGAGCAAATATTTTCTATCACGTTTGCGTGTCGTTTCACTAATTGTAAGTGACAATCGCAGACTGGATACGTGAGAAAAAAGTCTAAAAATCATGTTCTCACTAGAAATATGTTATATTATATGTAAGCTACCCGCGGGTAATAGGCCTGTCGGGTAATAAGGCCTAGTCAACAAAAATCATATTTACAATGACCGCTTTCGCTCAAGATCACACTGACTGAAGCTTAATGCATAAAAATGTCGCTACAAGTTAGCGGAAACGCGATACCCCGTTCACCGTCTCGAGTGTTGCATCATCTATCATATGACGCGGCCGCGCAGCACGAATAGTAAAAAAACAGTCCACGTAAATCATAAGTATTTTTGATAATATTACACTTAACGATCTAAATTCATGAATATTTACTTCGATGATCTTAACGATATAAATAACATATCATGGTCCAAATATTTGTTATTTTTTTGTTTTTCTGAAATATGTGGTCGGTGGTTAATAAGGCCAACTAAATTTAACCATAAGAAAAACGTATTGAATTTTTTTTTTCAATGATGTTGGTTTTTACATTATAGGGGAGTATATCCTCCACTTAATTTTATTTATTATTAATTGATTATTGATTTCAGTGACTCGATCTCAATGCCTCCTAAACCAGCGTTTTGGATAGAAAACGACCTGGTATCAGCTGTCAGAGCAGCGGAAAGAAGAATTTTAAGTTCTTATAAAGCTACAGGGAGGCATTAATATGATTATTGATCACAAATACCAAATGTATTAAGCATAGCTTAATTATTTAAGCATGTTAAAGCCGTAGGCCTTATTGCCCTTCTATAGTAAAATAAGGCCTACTGGTAAGGTTTTTTTGAATGTTTAATTTCGTTTTGGTTTATGGTAAAAATTACTATTTTTCGTTTATATTTTATAGAAAATGTACTTGAATAATGATTATCATTAAAACTTATTGATTGAATTGTATAGTTTTCATTTTATTACAAATCTCCTTTAGCTAGGCCTTATTACCCGCAGGTACCTTATGCGAAAAATTCTCGGTGTACACAAGTTTGTTTTGACACACTACATTTTCATGCATACTATAGGAAAAAGTCTCGGGAAGAAAAATCCGTGACTAATGTGAACAAATATATGTAGGTGCCTACAATACTTTTGGCCAAGGATGTATATAATTACGCCTCCATTTTAGATTTGAAAAAATGAAGGGACGTTATAAGCATATGTTGAATCATTGAATAATTAATTACGTTACAGTAAATATATTAGGTGTACAAATAAGTTTCCGCGGTTTGTCAAAAGATGGCCCCACCAGAAGGTTATGGAGAAATTGTCAGATGTAAAACGTAATATCCCAAGTTTCGTCATCCGGCAACACCATAACCTTAAAGTACTAGTGATTCCGTATCAGCATCACGTAATTTTTTTCGTGCAAAAATGTCAAGTTTTGTGCCGAATAAGCATCATTTGCGGGAACTTTTGATTTACTTCTTTAATTTGAAAAAATCTGCAGCTGAGGCGCATCGATTGCTTCTAGAAGCATATGGTGAAGCTGCTTTAAGTGAGAGAAGTTGTCAGGAATGGTTTCAAAAGTTTAAAAACGGTGAGTTTGACGTGAAGGACAAAGAACGGACAACGGAACGGAACGGACAAAGAACCTGCGAAACCATTACTGGAACTCTCTACCGAACACAATTGATGAGATTGAGTCGGGCACTTAAGGAAAAACGCGCCCATTACTACTCCAGACACGACAAAATTATTCTTTTACACGATAATGCTCGTCCACATGTTGCGGCGCCGGTAAAAACATACTTGGAAACACTCAACTGGGAAGTTTTACCCCACCCGCCGTATTCACCAGACTTAGCCCCTTCCGATTATCACCTGTTCCGGTCGATGGCACATGGTCTGTCTGAGCAGCGCTTCAGATCATATGAAGACACCAAAAATTGGGTAGATTTGTGGATAGCGTCAAAAGATGAAGAGTTTTTTCGACGGGGTATCCGAATGTTGCCAGAAAGATGCGGAAAAGTAGTGGCAAATGATGGAAAATACTTTGAATAAAACGTAATGTACTGTTCCTTCACAATAAATTCCTAATTTTTTATAAAAAAACCGCGGAAACTTATTTGTACACCTAATATAATATAATTACTATAAATATAAATATAATTATAAATAGTAACAAATTATTCTTGATATCGGTCAATGTCCTACCTTAACCTCTATACCTATTTTCTCGTTGATTTTTAGTACGTTTGAACTGCATCTCAAAAGCACTTTGAATTTTTTAAAGGATTTTTTAATGAGCCAAAATGTAGTAATCTTTTTTTAAATTGAAAATTCGACTCCAATTTAAAAATACTTGTAACTATTTGTAAAGTGATCAGAGATTTTTTCTCGAAACTTTGTAAGTGTAAATTTTGGTTCGTATCTATATATATAAGCGAAATGCCACTCACTCACTCACTTACACACTCACTCATCACGAGATCTCCAAAACTATACGTCCGATTGACTTGAAATTTGGCATGATTACTCCTTTCTCGACGTAGACGCTCACTGTAAGAACAGATTTTGAGTAATTCCTATCGGAAACGGATTTTCCACCTACCATCACATATACCATCTCTCACTCTCACACCATAGCAAAGGTTACCATGGCAACGATCAACATAGCAACGGTTACCATGGCAACGGTTACCATAGCAACGGTAAACATGACATCGGTTACCATGGCAACGGTTACCATAGCAACGGTCAACATAGCAACGGTTACCACGGCATCGATTACCATAGCAACGGTTACCATAGCAACGGTTATCATAGCAACGGTTACCATAGCAACGGTTACCATAGCAACGGTTACCATAGCAACGGTTACCATAGCAACGGTTACCATAGCCACGGTTACCATAGCAACGGTTATCATAGCAACGGTTACCATAGCAACGGTTGCCATGGCAACGACTACCATATCAACGGTTACCATGGTATCGGTTACCATAGCGACGGTTACCATAGCAACCGTTACCATAGCAAGGGTTACCATAGTAACGGTTACCATAGAAACTGTTACCATAGCGACGGTTACCATAGCAACTGTTACCATAACAACAGTTACCATGACAACGGATACTATGGCAACGGTTACCATTACGACTATTGCTTAGCGTGGGTAGGTGTGGGTAGTGGTGAGTGCGAATTATTGTGGGGGTGGGGTCGGATGATGGTTTAGGTACTGTGGTTATTGTGGTGATGGGTGTAAGTTGTTACATGGGTAGGGCACCGTAGGTGGGTGAAATTACCACCGTGAGTGGTTGTGGGGGTGAGGATGGGTGTGAGTTGTTACATAGGTGTGTTGCTAAGCCTGGGTAGGTGCGGGTGGTTACGGGGGTGGGGATGGGTGTAAGTGTTATATTATGTACAATCACTACACTATAATTTTGAATTTATATTTATTACAGTCTGGAAATTGAGTATTTTGATCATATTTCACTTCTAGGTTCCACAACCAATTTTTATCGTGAGCCCAGTGTAAGTGACATCCCGAAAACTAAAATCCAAAACCGTAGTTCACGCGGACGAAGTCGCGGGGAAAAGCTAGTATACATATAAATACTGTAAACATAAAACAACCTCCAGCAATAGAGTTAAAACTGGTCATATAAATGAAGCCGCGTTAAAAACAAGGTTGCTTGTAGACACGTTTTAACAGATTACCAACACAATTCGTATGCAAGTTAAACGCATTTCCTTCCTTTCCGTTTCTCCCGGTCAAGAATATAAAGCACCACACAAATAAACTTTTTTTCTCAAATAAAAGATACGGACTGTTTTCCATCGTTTACCAAATGATTAATGCCATCTTATTTTAAAAAATCCTAAAACTTTTGTATTTATTAGATGCGGAACAAAAATTCACTGACTGAAGTTACACGCAATATTTAACGTACCAATAAATACAAATTTATTGTGAATTCTCGAAACAAGACTGAATTGAAAAATTATAATGTTTTGTAAAGGCCATAGCCGGATAAGCATGCTGAATCTGCCCCCACGGCGTTTTCTATCGACACTTTGAGAATCCTTTTGGCACCTAATAAAACTAATTCACCCCAAATTTCAGCTCTCAATTTTCAGCAGTTTTTGAGATATTTACAAAAAACGCTTTTTCGTTTTTTTTCAATAGTCAAAATGAAAATTAACGAATGACGATTTTTTTTCCAAATACTTGAGAGTAAGAGACATACAAGAATATTTTTGATATGATTCCCAAAATTAAAACCAATTAAAAAAAATAAAATAAAACTAAAAAAAATTTTTTAACCACGTTTTTTAAAACAAGCAATCACCAAATTTTAACAGAAAACGTCTTTTATACTTCTCTATACTCGGGAATTTTTTTAATTTTTTTGAGTTGGTGCAACATTATGGAAAAAATTAAAAACTGTTTTGTTTCGGTTTAAGAGAAAACACCACTGTAAGCGCCTAAAAAAGCGGTTTTTTTGACAATTTTTTTCGGGCGGAAAAAAGGCGATGAAAAAGCAAAACTTGGGGTAATTATTGAGCATATATATTTAAATATATTATATTATAATTGCATAGGAAAATATTACAAAATGGTGACCCTGCAGCAATTCTCTCGCGGCATGTCGAATCAAACGGCACGCGGCATAACTTCAACAATTTTCAATCTTTCTATTCGAAAATTTAATCAAGACTTTGAAATAACATTTTGAAGTGAACCGCGTCAGAGATTTTCGATAAGTTAATTTAAACAATATTTGTTAACAAACAATTGTCCTTAATTAGTGAAAATTGGACAACCTTAATCAGATACTTGCCAATTACACAAAGATCAATATCTCTAAAAGGTCCGACGTGGTTCACTTTGAAATGTTATTCCAAAGTTGTAGTTAAATTTTTTAATAGAAAAATTCAAAACTGTTGGAGTTATGCCGCGTGCCGCTTGATTCGATTGATTTAATTAATTAATAATAATTCAGGGGTTCAAAATATCAAAAAATGGTAAAGGACTTTTCTACTCGATATTATGTCACGAATCTACCCTCACGGTATTGCCCTTCATTCGTGGGGCACCTTTTATAGACATACCTTACTGCGAGCAGAAGACTATTAGCGCCATGAGTGACGAATTTTGGCGACAAAATAGATGGACACTTCGCGTTGCGATTCTAGCAGACTGTGTCTCCCCCTTCGTCGAGAGTTTAAAAGAAAAATTTTATCTAAAAACGCGGTTTTTAATGTACCTTCAACAATAGACATATTGACATTGATATTGATATTTATTTATGCCATGGCAAACCTCAGACAAATGTTAAGAACAAAATGAACTGTGTAGATAATAATCATGAAAAAACAGGCGAAAAATAATAGTAACAGAGGGAAAGTAAAAGATTGAATCAAACGTCACGCGGCGTAAATCCAACAATTCTGAATTTTTCTATTTGAAAATTTAACAAAAACTTTGAAATAACATTTCAAAGTGAACCACGTAGCACATTTTAGAAATATTGATTTTTGTGTAATTGGCAAGTATCTGATTAAAGTTATCCAATTTTCACCAAATAAGGACAATTATTTGTTAATAAATATTGTTTAAATTAACTTATCAAAAATCTCCGACGTGATAAACTTCGAAATTTTATTTCAAAGTCTTGATTAAATTTTTCAAATAGAAAGATTGAAAATTGTTGAAGCTATGCCGCATGCCATTTGATTCGACATGCCGCGGGAGAATTGCTGCAGTGTCACTATTTTGTAATATTTTCCTATGCAATTTTAATGTAATATATTTAAATATATGCTCGATAATTACCCCAAGTTTTGCTTTTTCGTCGCCTTTTTTCCGCCCGAAAAAAATTGTCAAAAAAAAACGCTTTTTTAGGCGTTTACAGTGTCGTTGTCTCTTAAACCGAAAAAAACGGTTTTTAATTTTTTCCATAATGTTGCACCAACTCAAAAAAAATTCAAAGATACCTGAGTATAGAAGAGTTTAAAAGACGTTTTCTGTTAAAATTTGGTGATTGCATGTTTTCAAACACATAGTCAAAAAAATTACTTTAGTTTTATTTTTATTTTTCAATTGGTTTCAACTTTGAGAATCATATAAGAAATATTTTTGTATGTCTCGTACTCTCAAGTATTTGGAAAAAAATCGTCATTCGTTAATTTGAAATTGTACTATTGGAAAAAAAAAAAATGAAAAAAACCGTTTTTTGTGAATAACTCGAAAACTGCTGAAAATTGAGAGCTGAAATTTGGGTCGAATTAGTTTTATTTGGTACGAAAATGATATCCAAAGTGTCGATAGAAAACGCCGTGGGGGCAGATTCAGTATGCTTATCCGGCTGTGCCCTCTAAATTATTACATATATTTTGCGAGTGGAAAAAATTAACTCGCACATCTTTCCGAAGACCTCACTAAATGAAAGAAAAAAAGATACTGTGCATTTGACTAATTGAATAAAAACAAAAAGAATTAATGCAGTTATATTGAGAGTTAATGTAAGCTTGTATAAGGGTACTTCACCCCTAATCGCGATTTGCAACGAGATCGCTGAAAACCTGTATCTATTATTTTTTTTTGCTCTATTCAAAGTGCAAGTGAATATTAAATATAATTATTTTTAATTTGAACTTTGAATTTTAACCCATATAACTTTTGTCCTAAGCAACTTTCCGCTATGAAACGCTTTGCATTTTTCATTATTTATCGTCTAGATAATTATGCATTCCATTATCTGAAGTCGAAATAGGTGAAACGTAAAAAATACCCCTCAGAAGTTTCAACGGTCGATTTCTTCTCCTAAAAATGTTTTTCCGCTGATAAAAAAATATCTGTATCTTAGATTTTTTGGTATAATAACATATTTAAATTTCCGGTACTTCATTTATATATAAATAAAGTTTTTGCACGATACAGATTTTTTTCGTCTTGGAACATTTGCAGGCTAAAAAAAAAAGGTTTTTTTAAATTTTCTATTCTAATTTTTTTAATAGCCACAAACATTTCGTCATTTGACACCCTATTTTCTAACAATTCTTAACATTTTTAAATTGCAACCGTTTTCGATAAAAAAAAATCTCTTAAAGTAGTACATGCCTAAACCGCTCTGGGACAGAGAAGGTTGTAATTTGAAACTAATATTATTCAGGACATTCAGAATGCGCTTGTAAAATTTCAAATCTACTAACCATTCGGTTCTCGAGATATATACAATTGAAATCGGCATTTTTAACACGCTTTGCATAGTACGACAATATATCACATTTCGATTAATAATAAAAAATTACGGGACAAAAGACGATAAAAACCTTACGCAAAGATAAAGGGGTATTTGGCGATGATTTTGAAAAAAAAAATTGTCCCATTTTACCACAAAGTTCCTAAGTTATAAATGTTCAAAGTATGACGAACGTGTCTATATGCGTTCATTCGTTTACACGAAAGTCTGTGTGCGTCATTCATATACACGACCTTTCCAAGTGTTGGCGTACGCAGTGGATAGGTAGTGCCAAAAGTTTTGAGCTTCAGCCGTGGGGGCTTTCCCTTATTCATACATCATAAACTATGCTTACTTTTGAATTGGATGGTCAGGCATGTACTACCTTAAAGAGTTCACGGTGCTTCTGAGAGATTTTTATATCATACAGAAAATGAGCGATAAATTTCGAAGGAGTCAAGATTTAAGGAGATTCACGGGTAACTTATGACTCATAAAAGCAACTAAACTTTTTTGCTCTTTTTATTATCAAAGAAACGATGAAAAATATTTTTTTTAATTATGAAAATTACCTGTAACCTATTTGTTTCAGTTAATTGATTTTTAAGATTATAACAACATTTGAAATACATTCCTAGTAGAATCTTCAAATAAAATGTGGCAACAGCGTTTTTCGATATACAGGGTGTCACATAAGTAACGGGACGACTGAATGTTTCCTCAGCTAAGATATTTTTCCAAAAGGTCAAGATCATTCTTGTAGTAACTTTTAACGAGGAATTTAATGGTGACCTTAATTTTGACCTTGACTATCACCTTCGAGGTTATTTCAAGGTCAATTTTTTTCAAATGGAAACCCCTTTTTTGACATCCGAAAGAGCGGAAAATTTCGTGTTCAAACATGTACTTAGGTCATAGGTACATTTTAACCTCGAAAGTCCTCTAAAGTCAATTAAACATAAACAAGGTGAAAATTCCTCTGGGAATTAAAGCTTTTTACATTCTTTTGTAAGGACCAAAGTTATTAATTTCAACAAGGTGCATTGAGTAGTGACCATGACGATGATCTTTAAGGTAATTTCAAGGTCAACTTTTTCTTTCATGGAAACCTGTATCTTTGAGTTCTGAAATCGAACTTATTCTGCAAAAATTGATTGATCTTTTCCAAATAATTTTAATGTAAATGTAAAACTGTTCGTTCTATTGATTTCAGAACTCAAAAATAAAAGCTTCCATTTACTCTAGAGGTTTTCGAGAAAAAAATATTGGGTATTTCCATGTTTAAGAAAGTTAACTTTGTTACTTCCTTGCTCACTCCTTGCGGACAATTGAAAAAAATTATTAAAAAATATTATCCCACGTGAAAAAGTTCAAATTTTCCGAAAAAAATATCAGTTTTACCCTGAGGGTAGTAACTTCCCCATAAAAACGTGTTTAAATTAAAAAATCTGTGTTTTGGAGACGAGCACCGTAAAAAAAAATCTTTTTAATTTTTTCTTCGGAAAGTTTATGACATTTTCTACAAATGAAAAAATTAACAGAGTGGGCTGAGCAGAGGATCATCGTCGAATAAATTATTTAATTTTTTTATCGATTTTTTTTCAAACGTATATTTTTTTTCTAAAACCACATTCAATTCAACGTAAGAAAAGTTCTATAGCTATTTTTGCTACTACTAATATGTTCCGAGATATGATTTTTTTAATATTGGACATTTTATGCATAAATAAAATTCGTATCTCGGAAACTACCGGTTGTAGCCAACATTATTATAGGCCTTTTCTATGTGAAATTCGCTCATACTTCCGAAAAAAATACTACAATTGAAAAAACGATGATTCGCTCTTGTCATTGTCATCAACAATTTATTTTTTTCGAGAATTCTATTTTTTTTTTTATATCTTAAGCTAATCAGACGTGAGAAAAATCTAAATGTAGTTTGAGTTACTACTCATACATTCTGAAATATGAATTTTTGAATATTTTTCATTTTTATACAATTTTGCATTCACAAAATTCATATCTTGAAAATCGTCGATTACAGGTATTTTGATTATAGGACTTTTATTCCGGCAATTTGATTGATTTTGCCAAACAAAAACAACTCAAGTTAAAAAAAGAAATGCTACAAATGACTTTTTAAATTAATTCAATATAAAACAGAGGCTCTCAGTGGTAGCTATAATGCAGTAGCGCGGCTACTGCTTCATAGCTGAAAAAAATGACGAATATTCCAAAAATCTATATCTTGGAATCTATAGACAAGTAGTTCAATTTAAATCAAAACTTTTCTTACGTCAGATTAGTTGAAGTTTTGAGAAAACTACAACAAATTTTATTTTTCAAATTTAATGACAAAAATTCATATTTCGGAATGTAGAAGTAATAACTCAAACTACATTTAGATTTTCGTCACCCCTGATTAGCTTAAGATATGAAAAAAATATAATTTTTGAAAAAAATAAATTGTTGATGACAATGACAAGAGCGAATCATCGTTTTTTCAATTGTAGAATTTTTTTCGGAAGTATGAGCCAATTTCACATGGCAAAGGTCCTATAATAATGTTGGCTACAACCGGTAGTTTCCGAGATACGAATTTTATTCATGCATAAAATGTCCAATATTAAAAAAATCATATCTCGGACCATATTAGTAGTAGCAAAAATAGCTATAGAACTTTTCTTACGTTGAATTGAATGTAGTTTTAGAAAAAACATATACGTTTGAAAAAAAATCGATAAAAAAATTAAATAATTTATTCGACGATGATCCTCTGCTCATCCCACTCTGTTAATTTTTTCATTTATGGAAAATGGCATAAACTTTCCGAAGAAAAAATAAAAATTTTTTTTTTTACGATGCTCACCTTCAAAACACAGATTTTTTAATTTAAACACGTTTTTATGGGGTAGTTACTACCTTCAGGGTAAAACTGATATTTTTTTCGGAAAATTTGGACTTTTTCACGTGGGATAATAATTTTTAATAATGTTTTTCAATTGTCCGTAAGGAACGAGTAAGGAAGTAACAAAGTTAACTTTCCTGAACATGGAAATACCCAATATTTTTTTTCTTGAAAACCTCTAGAGTAAAGAGGCTGTAATTTGGTAAATCGTCACTTCTCATAACATATAATAAGATGTGAGAATGGCAAAGGAATCAAAATTTTGACCCCGAAATGCTCTTCGAGCAATCATGGATCCAGCCAGGTATAAGGATTTGGGACATCGTGATTTTCATCGTTTTTTTTTTTTTTTTTGACAACTAAATGGTACGGTTCAAAAAATAATTCCAGTGATAGATGTATGGTATATTTTTCTATAATTTTCGCAAATTTCAAGTCTTAAAATTAAATTTTTGATTAACATTAGATAGTTGCATGAACTTCCTTAACGATGACCGATTTGATCAGGAATGTCTTATATGCGAATTGCAGTTAAATATCATTCTCGGCCCTGACAAATTTCTCGTACTGTACCGTTGGGCAAAAAAGTAACACCACGGTGAAAAATAACAAATGCCTAGCCCCACTCGTCATTGTAACATCACTCCCGTTATAATTAAGCTACTCCATACACCGAAAAAATGTGTTTCTGAGAAACGACTCGTCAGCACCGTGAGTTTGGTCGAAGCTATTTTTAAAAAAACTTGAGAAACATCAATTAAACGAGTCATCTTGGTCAACGAATTCAAACTTCTGTATTCGTTGTTTCGTGTGTACAAAGTGGCCAGTGCGTGTAGGGATGTGTTTGTACCGGTGAAACTTTACGAAAATAACCGATAACACAGTCGGTTACATTATCGATCATTTTTGATTGAACTTTATATATGTAGTTAACCATGCAACTTTGATTAAAGAAATCTAGAATTAAAATCATTCGTTCAGCAGTCGTTCGGTACTAATTAATTAATTTGTAATATTTTAATATTTCATTAATTTATATTTTTATTACATTTGAATAATAGTAATATTTTAACCCGATCAGTGTAGGACTTTTTTTTGCACCACTTAAGTGTAGGGTGGGAGGTCGAATCGACCTCATGTTTAAAAGAAATCGAAAACGTGTTCTTAAAAATCTGAAAAAATGTATGGTTCATGCTTAAGTAATGAACATATAAACTCGTGGCAAAAAAAAATAGTTTTCTTCAAAAATTCATATCTCAACGACAAATAAAAGAAGTGGAACGGGAAAAAAAACAAATTAAAGAGGAAAACTGCACCTTTCAATACAAAAATATTGCAAAAAAATTTTATGGAATTTAAACCCTTATTTTTCAATATGAACGCATGAATTATTTTCGGTGTGAATGTGGGAGGTTTTGGTAGAAAATATACACATTTTTCGATGTAAAACCATTTATTTGGTAATATATCTATAAATTATGGTTATGTAATTGAATATAGTTCAACAGGTCCACGTGGACGAAGTGCTCGAGCCACATCGGTTTTTTTTTAATTTGAATAATATCAAATAAAATTGTACTCTCACTAGTACAAAAAAAGCAAAAAATAATAAATGTACCTGAAATATTGCCTGTCACAATGTATACGTAAAGTGGAGGGATCGAATCGACCCAAACCAAAATTCGACTGCTCGCTACGGCGGACTGAAGCAGGCTGGGGACTCAAGACTCTGCGTGAGATTTTCTACCTGACGTTGGAGTACAATTTTTTAGGTCGGGGTAAAGCGCCTGTCCCCTTGTTTTGTTCGACAAGAGCAGAGGTTTGAAATTTCGGCCTGGGTCGAATAACCCCCTCCTACACTGATCGGGTTAATGAAATTAATTTAATAATTAGTTAATTTGTTTCAACTAGTACGCGCTATTCAAATCTATTTACGAAGAAAATTGTTTTTCTTAATAGAAATATTTAAAAAAAATAATTTAATAATTATATTTATTTGCTACAACTAATTGTAAGGTGCGCTATTCAAAGCAATTTAAAAAGAAATTTTTCTTCTAACTTGGAAGGTCGCATTATAAATATTTTAATTATATTTTAATAATAAAAATATTTTAATAAAATTAATTTAATAATGAATTAATTTGTTACAAATAATGCGTGCTATTCAAAGCAATTTACAAAAAAAAATCTGTTTCTAACTTTGAAGGTCGCATTTTCGTTTTTTTTTTAATTGATCATCCAACGTACGATATTTTAATTATCACCAAATGACCATGGATCGAAAGAGAAGTTGCATACACTGTTAAAAAAATCTGTATTAAAATTAATATACATGTGTAGGAAGTTTCTTGCGGATACCGTGTATGAAATTTCAATTTCAGTATTGAAAATTCATGGACCCGAATTTGAAGAATAAAAGTATGCAGTTGAATTTTAAAATACTGATGTATTTGAAAAATCATATACATGCCATTGAAATTTCAATTTCAGGTATATTATTATTCAAAAAATGTGTATTAAAATTAATATACGCGTTTATTTTAAAATCACAATACATGTCTGAATTTTCATATTCATTTCAAGAAAATTACGTTACCGTAGCTGAATTAATTGTTGTTAAACATGTTATAAAAAATATATAACCCTTGAAAAATAATTTAATATTCATAGTTTACCGACCCCAAAAAGAGATTCGCAGAAAAAAACAAAAATCTTCACGAATAGCCCGATCTAATTTCTCTCTGAGATCGGGAATCGAACCCTCGACCCTGCCTACCATCCTACCTATCTACTTAACACGCTACCTATTACGCTATCGACTCCTTGTGAAGTCGATCTACTTGTATGATATATGAATGCTGGAGTGCCGAAATAATATAATAGTATATGCTTTTGAATGAGCAATGAACCATGAAAGTTGGTTTTTGATTTGCGAATCCGAATCCCCTGACCCCTCATAAGTTATGTAAACTTTATTCCAGAATAAGTGAACCCTCATAACTCAAGTGATGCTTCAGAACTTACGTTACCCCTCATAACTTAATTTCGCGATCCCTGACCCCTCGTAGATTATGTAAAGTCGCAAAACTTTATTCTATGGTCCCTGACCCCTCATAACTTAATTTCGGGGCTTCTGACCTCTCATAAGTTATATAAACCCTCAAAACTGGTTTGAATAAAACCGTGACCTCTCATAACTTAATCTCCGGGCCCCTAACGCCTCATAAGTTATGTGGACTCAAAACTTTATTCCAGAATACCTGATCTCTAATAAATAAAGTGACCCTTCATAATTCAATTTCAGAGCCTCTAACCCCTCATAAGTTATGTAAGCCCTCAAAACATGTTTGAACAAAATCGTGGCCTCTCGTAAGTTAAGCGACCTCCCATAACTTAATTTCGGGGCCCCTGACCCCTCATAAGTTATGTGAACTCTCAAAACTTTATTCCAAAATACCTGACCCCTCATAACTTAAGTGACCCCTTATAACTTAATTTCGTGACCCCTGACCCCCCGTAGATTTTGTAAAGCCGCAAAATTAATTCCGGGATTCCTGACCCCTCATAAGTTAAGTGACTTTTCATAACTTCATTTCAGGACCCTTGACTCTTCATAAGTTGTGTGAACTCTCAAAACTGTTTTCCAGAATACCTGACCCCTCATAACTTAAGTAAATACTCACAACTTGAGTAATCCCTTATAACTTAATTTCTGACCCCTCGTAGGTTATGTGAAGCCGCAAAATTTAATTCCAGGATTACTGACCCCTCATAAGTTAAGTAACCCCTCATAACTTAATTTCAGAGCCCCTGACCCTTCATTCGTTATGTAAATCCTTAAAACTGTTTGAAAAAAACCGTGACGCTCTCATAAATATTCTTTTTTATATTAAATTTGAAGACATTTTCCACCGTGACTGATTGTAATTTTAAGACATGAGTGTATTAATTTCCAATAATGTATCTTAAAATTGCAAAAAAGTATATAAAAACCAATTTCATATACGGGGATATTAATTTTCAATGTTCGCTCTTTTAATTTTAATATACAAATATTGAATTTAAGACAAAATTGTTGATTTTCCTACACTATATGTATATTAAATTTCAAATAGTATATTAAAATTAATATGCCTCCTCTAACTTGATATGCATGTATCTTATATTTCAAATAGTATATTGAAATTGATATCTCTTCTGAAATTTACTATACATGTATATTTAATTTCAAACAGCATATTGAAATTTGAAATAATATATTGAAATTTCAAATAGTATATTGCAATTAATATATCTGCTTTAATTAAATTTACTATACATGTTATGAATTTGCGTTTCATATTCCGTGTTTGTGAATTTCCGTGACAGTTGTATCGTAAAAATGTTTGAAATTTCATATCTTTTTTTACAGTGTAGGCAACTTTGTAGAGGTCGCATCATATATTTTTTTCGGCAAAGTGACTGAAACATTTTTTTATGTCTTTTATTTTTACATGTTTTTGTGGGACTAAAAAAACCGAATAAAATCATGATCGGTATTTATTCGAGGGTGATCCGTTTGACACGGTAATTTTACAAAAATAAATTCACTTTTGTAATCTTGGAACGACGAAAATTAACAAAAAAAAATTACGATAATTTTACAGTATTTTTAGCTGATATGAAATTATCGACATTTTTACATTTCCAGGCGGGAGCGACAGCTAGCCATACAAAAGCCCCTGTCTCCGTCACAACGTGTGCGTTCGTGTACGGCAGTCAGAGCGCAACAGCGCTCCGCGAGGCGGAGGGGGGAAGTATCGTGGTCGTCGGTTTTGGGATCTCGTCGTGCAGTATCGTTTAGTGTCGCGCCGTTCGCTTTTATCAGAAATATACGCTCACACAACCAGGAATCCGCCTTTCTTTCTGTATTTTACACCATCACGCAGTAGGCCAGTGTAACACTCTGTGCTACTATCGTCGTTTCGTTCTTCATGAACGTTTCGATATTAACGAGTGTGAAAAAAACGTTCATATCTGCTATATCCAAACCAATTTTTTTTTACCCTCCGTCGTCGGTAGGTTACACGAATTTTTTTTACGTCGTTCTATACCTCCCGAGTGCAATATTAAAAATATTTCAAACACGCCTATATTTATAATCCATCTCACATTTATTTCGTCGCCCCTTAAGGTTTTGTACCTTTCTTAAAAATTATATCACATTAACGGAGCAGAAACTTTCTAATACTCATCGCTAATTGGTTCTTTCTTTTTTTTTGTGCGTACCGGAAGTTGACGATTTTTTCCACTGAACTAACAAACGTCAGGTGGATAACAAACTCCCACTGTTTGATATAGTAGCTTCTTTTTATAGTTCTAGTCGCACATAATAAATTCATTAACACCTCGCGACCTCGACGAAATCATAATCGTGGCACTTTTTCTCTTTTTACCTCTTTTATTCACGACGAACGTACGAGTCTCGGTAATGCACCTTAATTCACGATAGGATATCGCGTTCATGTACAGTGTACAACACCCTGTTACAAGAATCAATTGGACACCGCAATTGCATCCTCGTTTTCCAATTGGCCTGCAAATTCCACCAATTTCCACGTGCACCATAACGTTTCAATATAATTCATCGTTTAATAACATTGTTCGAATCGATTTTACAAAAATAAAAATATCAAAGGACACAGCTGTTCGATGCATTTGCATGATTTGTCATTTAATTTACAATACAGTCATTCAAATGTATAGCATTACAGTGCATGATTCATCATTAGATCACATCATACAAATCCATTTTACAATAAAAAATCATTCAACCGTACAAGGATTCGATATATACTCAAAGTTTTTACCGTTCAACTGAACAAAAAATCTGTAAATGGACTTTTCAACCATAAGATTTTTGGTCTATACCATCAATACCATATTTCTAGATTTCTTCATACCAGGTCAATAGTAGTTTTCTTCGCCTCACAAAAAATCTATAAATTTACTTTTTAACCAAAAGGTTTTTGGTCTATACCGTCAATACTATATTTCTAGAGTTCTCCATACTAGATCGATAGTAAATTTCTTCACGTCATGAAAATTCTATAAATGTACTTTTTAACCATAAGGTTTTGGGTCTCTGCAGTGTATACTATATTTCTAGATTTCTTCATACTAGATTGATAGTAGATTTCTTCACCTCACGAAAAATCTATAAATGTACTTTTTTAACCATAAGCTTTTTGGTCTATACCGTCAATACTATATTTCTATATTTCTTCATACTTTATCGATAGTAGATTTCTTCCTCTCACGAAAAATCTATAAATGTATTTTTTAACCATAAGCTTTTTGGTCCATACCGTCAATACTATATTTCTAGATTTCTTCATCCTCTATCGATAGTAGATTTCTTCACCTCACAAAAAATCTATAAATGAACTTTTTAACCATAAGGTTTTTGGTCTATGCCATCAATACTATATTTCTAGATTTTTTCATACTAGGTCAATAGTAGATTTCCTCAACTAACAAAAAATTTATAAACATATTTTTTAAACATAATGTTTTTGATCTATGCTGTCAACACTGTATTTCGAGATTTATTCATCCTAGATCAATAGTAGATTCCTTCACCTCTGGATAAACTCTCGATAACTTCACCTTAAAAATATCCCGTGCTAAAAGTGTCAGGTTTACCTGATGACTGTAAATGCAAATAAACTTATTCACCATGAATTATATTACAGACCTACATTTATCGATAAAAAAATACTGGAGCATATAACAGTGAAATATCGTTAAAGATTTTCATATTGAATTTGCAGTGTGTACTATAAAAAGTCATCAAGATGTTTACTTGGCTGTCGCGGGAGGACAAGGACAAGCAGGATCTCTTCGACACTGTCGCGGATGGCCTGATAAAGATATACAAAACTAAACTCCTACCACTCGAGCAACATTATCAGTTTCATGAGTTTCATTCGCCACAATTGGAAGATGCTGATTTCAGTGCAAAACCAATGATTTTACTCGTCGGTCAATATTCCACTGGAAAAACGACGTTTATAAAGTATCTCCTGGAGAGAGATTTTCCCGGCATTAGAATTGGTCCTGAGCCCACTACGGATCGTTTCATTGCTGTAATGTACAATGAGAAAGAGGGCGTCATTCCGGGTAACGCTTTGGTCGTCGATCCAGGAAAACAATTCAGACCTTTATCGAAATTCGGCAATGCTTTTCTCAATCGTCTTCAGTGTTCGATGGTAGCATCGCCAGTTCTCAAGGGTATCTCCATTGTCGATACGCCTGGAATTTTATCTGGGGAGAAGCAAAGGGTGAGCAATGACGAGTCAGCGTCGAGTAAGCACTTAATGGCGAGCTTATATGTACAAGATCTTCACAATCGGAACGTTTGGCTGAACGAAAAATCGACAAATGCATTATTTTAACGAAAAATAGGATGACTCCGTCAATAGTTGGTCAATTATTCTTCAAATTTATTTTATTATTTTAAAGAACTATTTACAAAGTATAGTCGACGTTTTTTCAATTTTCATTCGAGTAATAAATGTGTAGGCTGTTCATTCATCTAAGATAAAAAAGATAAGAAAGAAATAGTACAGATGACAATTTTCTCAATATCTCACCATTTTTTGCTGTTTGCAAATCTTTATTATGATGCTGAAGTTTTCATCGTTTTTGCAACGAAAATAGTTTTGCTCTTTTAAAAATTCATTCGTTCCGGCAAATTTTCGAAATGAAAAATAGTTGCAATATCTTTTAGGATCTTTATTGAGAATTTGAGATTTTTAATGCATATACAAAACGTAAATCTCACTAAAAATGAATTCAAAAAATTTATTTTCGTTACAATCCAACGATGTAAACTTCGACATCATTCTTTATTTGTGAGTAATTTTTTAAATTTTGATTCCTTCATAGCATAAGCTTTATGAATAGCTAAAAATGATAAGGAAGCAATGTACTTTTCTGCACAAAAATTGAGCTCGTGAACTGCAAATTTATAAAAGTTATAGACAATTTACTGGAATTTTTTGTCTTTAGTGTACATTTTTATGAAATTTCAACTCTTCAAGTGATTCTTGTTCAAATGAAAAATATTTGTTATTTGGGATATTTGTGCAAAAACACTAAGCTTGATAGTCACAAAATGTTTCCTTCATTTAACCCTTAATGTATTACTTAACAAATTTAATCACAACTGTTTTTGTCAAAATGTGTACGTGTGCAAAATATTTAAGTTCTATAGCTGCAAAATCACGAATATTCAAACGACCAACTTGGAACTTTTGAGCATACTAGTATCAAAATTCCGATTTTTCTTATAAAAAATGAAGCTTCCTCCGTGAGGAAACGAAAATTTCCGCGTTGTTTGCGTTAAAGTTTGCAAATAAAAATAAAAAATGGCTGTTCTAAAAATAAAAGTGTGCAAATATAAACAAATACTGAATTTTTTTTTAAATGGCTATAAAGACTCGAGACTCGATTCAAGAAAATAAAATTAGAATTTCTATCAAAATTTGAGACTCGATTCGATAAATTTCGAAGACATTTCGAGACATCGTATTACATTTTTTCACGTATAGACTGCGATAAAATAATATTTGTTATTGAATTTTGTAAAGATTGACCAAAAGAGGAAAATTTGGAGAAATTTTGAAAAATGTCTGTCAATTTTTGAACTCCAACGAATTTTCAGATATCCTGCTGATATGTTTTGTCAATTAGAATGCTTTGGACAATTACAGGTGGACAGAGGCTACGATTTCACCGGAGTTCTTGAATGGTTCGCCGAGAGAGTCGACAGGATAATATTACTGTTTGACGCTCACAAGCTCGACATATCCGACGAATTTAGAAGATCGATCGAAGCGTTGCGCGGCCACGACGACAAAATACGAATAGTACTGAACAAAGCCGACATGATCGATCATCAACAATTGATGAGGGTTTACGGTGCTCTCATGTGGTCACTAGGAAAAGTTTTACAAACTCCCGAAGTAGCGAGAGTCTACATAGGCTCGTTTTGGGATCAACCGCTTCGCTATGATGTCAATAGGAGGCTCTTCGAAGCCGAAGAACAAGATTTATTCAAGGACATGCAATCGTTGCCGAAAAACGCCACTGTAAGGAAACTCAATGATCTCATAAAACGAGCTCGATTAGCGCAGGTAACGTGATATTCTTTAATTTCCTGTGAGAATGAGAATTTCGTCGACTACTTATTAAGTGTTTCGTTTGCCTTTAACAAATCGTTTATCATTCAATTAATGCGAAGGTTCACGCGTACATAATAAGCGCTCTGAGAAAAGACATGCCCGCTGTATTCGGAAAAGAGGCAAAGAAAAAAGAGCTCATAAAGAATTTGGGCCAGATTTACGATCAAATACAGCGAGAACAACAGATATCGCCCGGTGATTTTCCCGATCTGAAGAAGATGCAAGAAAACTTGGCGAATCACGATTTCACCAAATTTAATCCTTTGAAACCTCGATTGTTGGAAGTCGTCGACAAGATGCTTGGCGAGGATATCGCAAAGCTAATGTCCATGATTCCACAGGAGGAAATTACGACCACAGCCGAGCCTCTGATCAAAGGTAATTGTACAAAAGTTGATAATGTAGCGTATGAAATTTTTTTACATGGCTTCTACATTTTTTTTTCATTGTTCGCTAAGTTTCATTAGCAAGTATATTCGTCAATGTTGGCTATCTCAGAGCAGTGAAAAAAAATTTACATGATTTCTTATCCCTCTTAAAGATCCGTGTTCGTTATTCTAAACTTTAAGATTTTCTTTCTGTTATTTTTAGATATTCCAAAAAGTTGATAATTATACTTTCGAAAAATGTGCGCGCGTTTGTATGGGTGCATGATCGTACATTTTCACCTATCATTCTGAAATGAATCAATCAATCTGAATTCGTGCACAAATACACTTAGTAAAATTTAGTATCAAATTTGACAATAACTGCTTAAGGATATGTTAACAGACTCAGATGGTCACAAAGCCGCAGTTTTATGGTTTTCCCGAAGCTGCATTTTCTTTTTATTAAAAAATTAATACGTTCACAAAATATATGGAAATGCAGCTTTGTTACCAGCGGAGAGTTTCTATCGTTGATCGAACCTTAAAATGTCAAAGACACAGACAAATTCCATCAAAGTCAAATGCAAAGTTTGACAAAATGCAAATACCTTTATCACTTCAATTCAATGCTTAACATGCTTGTCGTCTGGTTAAATTTTATATAAATTTTAAGCTCGACAACCGTTAAATTGAAAAATTCTTTAACAGTTGTAACGAAAATTGCTTTGAGCAAAGAGGAGAAAAAAGGTATTTTTGTGAAGCAAATTTCAACTGTATTGCTAGAGACATTTTCCAGATATATCCATTTGCATTTTTGGAGACCGGTCCATATACATGTACGCTCGAATAATTGTTAAACAATTTTAAACATACTACACTAGACTCCCGGTGTATTGGCACCACGTATAACTCTCAAATATCGCGGCCACGGCTCGACTCGCTCCGTTCCGAGAAAAAGTCGTAAGCGTACGCGTGCTGCTTACGTTGTATTTGGCGCATTCAATCTGTGGTGGTTACATTGTATCATTTGGAGCCCGGCAAAATTCAAAGCACTAATTCTTTATATATTAGGGTGGTCCTTATTCAGGGCTTGGACAAATATTTATCAGATGCCCCCCAAATCAACTCCAAATAATTCAAAAACAATACGCTCATTCTTTCAGATTTTTATCTAGACTCTAACCCTTCCCGACAAGAGGGTAGATTTCCCCATTTAAAATACACGTGTTTTGGCATATTCTCAGGATACATTTTATTCTAATTGTAATAATTTAATAGAAAATCTGTAACTGCAAGATTTTAGTGTTAATTGGTGCTGCTATTTGAGGAAAAGTTCACATTATCATACGGGTCAATCTAGACGAATTGGAATTTGTCCAAAATTCCAATACAATCAATACAATCCAATCAATTCCAATACAATCTAGACGAAGTCTATTCCCCTTCGCCAACTCCACTACTTCAATTAGCCATTTATAATATATTGAAGCTTATTTCAACTAATTCGATGCTTTTTTAAAATCATAATCCATCCTTATCATCAGTGATAAGGAAGCAACCGTTATTTACCTCGCTTGGTGACTGGTCACGAGCACGGTCGTACATACAGGTCTTGCAACGACGGTAGTGGGGGTAGGGACCTTCTATGTCACATTTTTCATTCCGATTTACGCCGCAAGGTGCGCCTTCGTAGAGAAGTGCAGTATGCGACAACCATATATGTAATACTCCTATATTGCCAGCGCTGGCGGAAACTCTGCGAATACTTTACGGTGCAGACAATATCGTTCTCTCTCTTTCTGGCTCTTGCAATGCGCAAGTCCGAATGAAAGCGGGAGTGCGCTAGCCAATAACATTTATATATTATGTCTACGTAGTAGGTCGCGCGTGCGCAGAATGACCCTGTCTGAGTCTTCTATCTCTCTTTTTTTGTGGACTCACCACTTACAGGGAAGCATAGGCCGCTAGCAATATAGGAGTATTACATATATGGCGACAACGATAGAAATAGCCTTCTGCTTCTCTTGCTCTCCTAAACGTGCGCATGCGCCCAATACGCCGTCTCACGCACGCCGCACACTCACGCATAGAACGCGAGAGTGGGAGCACACCCTCAGCGACGGCGTCGCCTATAGTCCAAGAGCTGACGACATATTTCACCAAGCGTCTCTTACATGGCTAAAAAATCGCGGGGCACTTGGTGCGGGGCTCGTATTGCAGGACCGGTGATTCTGCCAGCCCAAAGCGGTTGCGTTTGAGCACCTGGCCCAGGTAAAAAACGCGTTTTTTAAAGTCATTTTAAAATCACAAAATACTTCTGAGAAGTAAAAAAAGGACGCCAAGTATGAAATCCAAAAAATTCGAATTTAAAAAAAATCCTAAAAATTCAAAATTCAGAGGAAATCCTTAAAATTTAAAATCTAAAATTAAAAAAAAAAACAAATCACACAAGCCAAGCCAAAAATTTGGCGTACGTAAATTATTAAAGACCAAGCCAAACTAGAAAACTTGGCGTGCAGGGTAAAGAAAAATAAGCCCGGGAGGTGTCGTAGGATTTCCACGAGATAAGGTAGAAAATTATTATATCTACTCATATAGTGTTAACACAGATTATTATCACCTGTATATTTTACTGTCAAGTACAGTAGACGATCAGATAACTTGACCGCTCGCATAACTTAACTCATTACCATGGGAACACATTTGCATATCTTAACTCTCCCTATGACCGTTTCTCCCCAATTCAACCCTTCGACCGACCGCGAAACATCTATGAGCATGCGTATTGCCAACCTGCGCAGTGCGCATGCGCTTAGACACGTGAGTGGGAGAATGAGAAGAAAGTTAAGTTATGCGAACGTTTCCGGTCCTGTCAAGTTAAGTTATCTGATCGTCTACTTTAGTTTGCTCACGATTACTGACGCATTATGTACAAGGATCGTTATGCGATTTTTAATTTAACCGTAATTAGAGCATCGCTTTTAATATAGTCAATTAGAATCTTGAATATTCTAATACACTCGCTCAATCGTCACGTGCATCCACGAAAATCATCGCAAATCCAGGCCTGGTCGCATTTCTGCGTACGTCGCGAATGTCATCGACGTTCAATAGTTAAGATGAGTATTCGATATTTAAACGATTGGCCGTTAAGAGAGGAAAATACAAAATAAATCGTTATGAAAATATAATAACGTTACATATATTACACCAAGACAATTTATGACAAAGAAGTAGCAACGATATTTATGATTATTGCAACCATTATGTGCAGTGATGCTACTACGATTTATAAAAGTCAGACATAACAAAAGGTCAATAAAAAATTATCAACTATTCCAGAAATAATGATCATATAATTGTCCGTTCGGTTAAATATAAACCTTGTACAAGATTTTTCTCAGTGAACTTTTCTTATAGTTACTCATTAGCTTACTCGGTCGTTACTTCTTGTGTTTTTTCTCATGGTTGCTTACTAGTGCACTTGATGAATTGTTTTCTTTTTTATTTTCTCGTTCATTCACTCCTTCGCTAAACGGTAAGGGCGAGTGGACTTCGTTTCCCGGGCCGAGCGTATTGGTTCTTAACCCTGCACGCCAAGATTTCTAGTTTGGGTTGGTCTTTAATAATTTACGTACGCCAAATTTTTGGCTTGGCTTGTGTGATTTGTTTTTTTTTTTAAATTTCAGATTTTAAATTTTAAGGATTTCCTCTAAATTTTGAATTTTTGGGTTTTTTTTTTTTAATTCGAATTTTTGGAATTTAATACTTGGCGTCCTTTTTTTACTTCTCAGAAGTATTTTGTGATTGATTTCACTTCTTTTTGAAAGTTCTTTCGAAGTATATTTCCTGATTCAATTTATTTACATGAATTTTATATAACTTGGTGTTGAAATCGCCCAATATACAGAAGAACAAAAAATTAAAATGCATGGCTTGTTGTGTATACACCCATTATACACCCATGTGCATGAAACCTATTTATAAAATCTATTGGTGAGAACTAGATCAAACTCCACAGAAATATAGATTTTTTGTCGTAAAAATTTAATATGATTTTTTCAGATTTTCAAAAAATAAGGTTTTTCACTTATTCTTGATTTCGAACAAACGTTGGTTTACGATTGTGGCGTCATAAATGCGACGAATGAGTTTAATTTTTGGTAATTTTTAAGGGTTTTGAATACAGTTTCGATTTCTTGAAGTGAAATTCTCGATTGCCAAAATCCGGTGGATTTATACACAAAAGCAAAAAGTTGTTTTTCGAGTCGTCAAAAGTACCCAATTTTCAAAAAATCATAACTCGTACAAATAATTTTATTTTGGGCTAGCGATTTAACAACAATGTTTTCTCGTGGTAGAGAAAACAGGAAAATATCGAGAGTATGATCGGAGACGTCGATTTTTTTTGACCTGCTGGTTTCGTGTCAAATATCTATATCACTGATAAACGGAAACAGATCATTTAAGAAATTCTGAATTTTTTATATGAGGTGCCCAGATATGTACTCTTTCAAACCCATATTTACTGAACACTGGTTCATATATTCGAAAAAAAATCTTTGAAAATCAACATGTTCACTATTTTTCAATTTATTATATCATTAAATATTGATTTTTGTCTTCTGAAATGTTTTTGTATTTCTTCCATCTTTTTTCTTGTAAGACTAATTATCACTATTGCTTACAATGCGAAAATTTATAAAAGATACATTTTTTTAAATATGAAAATTTCCAAAATAAATATTTATTTTTTAGCCATCTTCGCATTGTAAGCAATACTGATACCGAGTTTTACAAGAAAAAATATGGTAGAAATACAAAAACATGTTAGAAGAAAAAAATCAATCTGTAATGATATAATTAATTGAAAAATAGTGATAATATTGATTTTCAGAGATTTTTTTTCGAATATATGAACCATTTGTTAATGTTCAGTAAATATCGGTTTGAAGGGTACATATCTGGGCACCCCTAGCGGATTCGACGACCGTACATACGGTCGAAAATGGTCGTTTTGTCGACCGTACTTTTGTGGTCGTCAGAAAAAGCATCGCATTTTGCTTGTGGGTCGTTACGACCAAAAATTATTAGTCGTAACAACCCGTTCCTGGGTCCGTTTGCTGGTCGTTACGACTGAGAATTATTAGTCGTAACGACCCATTCCGGGGGCCAGGTGGCTGATCGTTACGGCTGAGAATTATTAGTCGTAACGACCCATTCCGGGGCCCAGTTGGCTGGTCGTTACGACTGAGAATTATTAGTCGTGACGACCTATTTCGGGGCCCGTTTGCTGGTCGTTACGACCCGAAATCCTTAGTCGAAGATTTTTTTCTCAGCGCAAATTAATACAAAATTTTGTATAGTTTATTCTGAAATAGCACCCATGCAATCGGAACTATAAATTGTACGCCCGAGATATCCACAATACTTAGGGATATTCGCAAGGGTCAGCTCGACCGAAAGTGCAATGGAAGAGCTTCGCCCTGGAGAAACCGCCTTAATCATCACGGTAACCTCTGCGCTAGGTAAGTACTTGGCTTGGCACGCAGGCTGTCCGGTACATAACACCGTCATATGCCTATTTTGTTTGGGCACAGAGTTTTGAGCGCATGCGACGCGTAGTGGTGGACGCGTCAACTAGCGCTACCTAGCAGATTTGTTGACCAGAATTTTTCGGTCGTAGTCAATGTGGTGGATGCGTCAACTATAGTTGACGCATGCACTCGAAACTCTGTGCCCAAACGAAATAGGCATATGACGGTGTTATATACCGAACAGCCAGAGGTTCCCGTGATGATTGAGGCGGTTCCTCCAGGGCGAAGCTCTTCCATGGCACTTTCGGTCGAGCTGACCCTTGCGAATATTCCTAATGTGGATATCTCGGGCGTACAATTTTATTAGTTCCGATTGCATGGGTGCTATTTTGGAATAAACTATACAAATTTTTGTATTAATTTGCGCTGGGAAAAAATTATTCGACTAAGGATTTCGGGTCGTAACGACTAGCAAAGGGCCCCGGAATGGGTCGTTACGACTAATAATTCTCAGTCGTAACGACCAGCCAACTGGCCCCCGAAATGGGTCGTTACGATTAATAATTCTCAGTCGTAACGACCCACGAGCGGACTGCGACGATCCTTCATACGACCAAAAAATTACGGTCGACAAAACGACCACTTTCGACCGAAACTGTTGACGACCCTAAATTTCGGGTCGACGAATCTGCTAGGGACCTTATATAAAAAAAATGCAGAATTTTTTGAATGATCTGTTTTCGTTTATCAGTGATATAGTAAATTGAACGCTGAAAATGGCGTTTTTGAACGTCCCGCGCGCCCTCTAAAAAAATTCAAAAAATCGAACCGTTGCACAGAGACCTTTATTTCAACGATATCTTTGATTTATTAGGGTAACCAACCATTTTTTATTTTTTCGATTCATCCTAATATATATATATATGTCATTGAAAATTATTTTTTATGCAACGTCCCCTAAAAAGCTTCCGTTTAATGAAAAAACGCGAGGTACATTTTTTTTCGTAAATTAAAAATACCGCGTGCCGCAAGACGATCTAAGTTCATTTTCATCGAAGAAAATTTTTTTTTTACAAACGGCTAGACCGATTTGAATGAAATTTGGACACGTTACAAAGGTATGTTGAGGCTATTTTTAGAAAAAATAAGAGGTTATAATCTTCATAATAACTAATGAAAACAGTTAATTTTTTTGGTAATTTTTTTTTCTCCAGGATAACGTTTTGGCACAATTATGAAAACTATTTTTTATTGTGTTTTACTATCCCATATAGAGTCTCCAAATATCAAATTGATCGGAGAGGTACTTCATATTAAATTTTTTTTTTTAAATTACATTAAAAAATGGGTTTTTTTAAAATATGAAGTACGTCTTCGATGAATTTGAAATTTGGGGACATTATATGAAATAGTAAAACACAGAAAAAAAAATTATTTTCATAATTGTGCCAGAACGTTATCCTGGAGAACAAAAAATAATTACTGAAAAAATTAACAGTTTTCATTAGTTATTATGAGGATTATGAGCTATTATGTTTTCTGTAAATAGCCTTTTTATATCTTTGTAACGTGTCCGAATTTCATTCGAATCAGTCTAGCCGTTTGTAAAAAAATTTGTTCTTCGATGAAAAACAACTTAGATCGTCTTGCGGCACGTGTTATTTTTTATTTAAAAAAAAAGTACCTCGCGTTTTTTCATTGAGCGAAAGCTTTTTAGGGGGCATCGCAGAAAATTTAATTTTTAACGACCAGTCCAATACTTACCTATGAATATAAAGCATAAAATTTGCGTTAGATTTTGGTTTGGCCTAAAATAAAAGTCAGATTTTCGATTTAGCGTCGAATTAAAGTTAGATTTGGGTTTAGCTGAAAATTTAAGTTAGATTTTGGTGTACCAAAAATCTAAGTTAGATTTTGATTGAGCTTAAAATTTTAATTAGGTTTTGGGTTAGCCTAAAATTTAAGTTTCATTTTGACTTATTAGCTATGTATAATGCTATATATTCATAAATATGTTATACATATAGATAAGGATATATATATATGTACATAGATGATCTATATATATATAGAAAATTCTATATACAATGCTATATATACATAGATATGCTGCATATATGTAGATAATGCTATATTTAAAGAAATTAAATCTCGAAGGACCACCCTAATATTAATGGAGACTTAAAACAACGACCACTTTAATCTACATTTTAGAAATACATATATATAAATAATAAAGAAAATTTGAATCTCGAATGACCACTCAAATGTGAGTTGATACCTGAAATAACGACCACCCTAATATACATCGTATATATAAAAAAATACTCGACACATTGGCACATACACACATATACTCTTTTTTATATATAGAGATAGAATATACATGCAAACCTGTGTATAAGCCCGAGACTACGGTTGACGGGGTGGGGAAACGCCGTGTTTTCGCACACGCTCATATTTTCCCACACTAATGCAAGGCGTCTCTTTAAAAGTCGTATTACACCACTTATACACGAGCTCTATATCTATAGAGACGTGACTTGAACATTTTCGCGATGATAAATATTCGGAATCATTCGCCCAATATTATGATATCTCAGTATCACGTAGGCGGAAAAAAATAAAAATGGTATCAATGGAAAGATAATTTTTTTTTAAGATGACCATAGTTCGTAAATGTTGAAAAAGTTGTCGTGTTTCTTAGTAATATCGAATTGAAATGTAAAAAGGGCGTGGGCCGAGGCATACCCTAGCGAATAAAGTCACCACTGAATCACGGTGATTGTGGTGACCAAATGGGCACTTTGTCACCGTAAAAAATCACCGTGATTCAGTGGTTATTCAGGGTGAAAACATCGTCACCCAATCCGCTAGGGTATTCGCGTATATAAGAGTGCGCGGCAATCTCGACTGGGACTCTCCGTTTCTTTAATACTTGGCGTCGAGTCGCTGCCGCGACTCTTGATAAAAGCGTTGTAAGCGTTGAAAGCGTACATGTATATGCCTTTATATACCTGTATATATCTGTATATACCTGTATATACCTGTAAATACCAGTATATACTTGTATAAACCTATATATACTTGTATCTAGCAGTATATACTTGTATATAGCAGTATATACTTGTATATATCTACATATACCTGTATATACCAGTTTATACCTGTATATACCAGTTTATACCTGTATATACCTGTAAATACCATTATATACTTGTATATATCTGTATATACCTGTATATACCCGTATATACTTATATTTACCAGTATATACCTGTACTAGCTTTTCCTCGCGACTTCGTCCGCGTGAACTACGGGATTGGATTTTAGTTTTTAGGATTTCACAAACGCTGTGCTCACGATAAAAATTGATTGTAGAACCTAGACGTGAAATATCAAAATGCCCAATTTCCAGACTATAATAAATATTAATTAAAAATTATAGTGTAGTGATCGTATGTAATATGACACCCACACCCACCTATGTAACAACTCACACCGATCCCCACCCCCCACAACCACCCACACACCCATGTAACACCTCACACCCATCTTCACCCTCACAACCACTCACGGTGCCTAAACCATCATCCACACCTATCCATGTAACAACTTACGCTCATCCTCACCCCCACAATTGCCCACAGTATCTAAACCATCATTCGACCCCACCCCCACAATAATTCGCACTCACCACCAACCACACCTACCCACGCCAAGCAACAGTTGTAATGGTAACCGTTGCCATAATAACCGTTGCCATAGTATCCGTGGCCATGGTGATTGTTGTTATGGTAACAGTTGCTATGGTAACCGTTGCCATAGTATCCGTGGCCATGGTGATTGTTGTTATGGTAACAGTTGTTATGGTAACCGTTGCTATGCTAACCGTTGCTATGGCAACCGTTGCCATGATAACAGTTGCTATGGTAACCGTTGCTATGGTAACCGTTGCTATGATAACCGTTGCTATGGTAACCATTGCTATAGTAACCGTTGCTATGTTGACCGTTGCTATGGTAACCGTTGCCTTGGTAACCGGTGCCATGGTAACCGTTGCTATGTTGACCGTTGCTATGGTAACCGTTGCTATGGTAACCGTTGCCATGGTAACAGTTGCTATGGTAACTGTTGCTATGGTAACTGTTGCCATGGTAACCGTTGCTATGGTAACCGTTACTATCAACCCTAACCGAACCGCTCATTTTTCCGAGATAAAAAGTATCCTTTGTGTTATTTTGACACCCAAGACCCCTTCGTACAAAATTTCATCCAAATATGTTAAGTCGTTTAAGCAAAAGCCGCTAATTACAGGATCTCGCTCCAGACATATCCTACAGGATTTCACACCCTTAGGAATTGAATTCCAGGAAATCCTTTTATAGTGGACCTTTACACTCCCTAAGGAACATGTGTGCGAAATTTCACGTTCCTATCTTCAGTGGTTTAAGCTGGCGTTGTCTGTCAGTCAGTCAGTCACGCAACAGTTATATATATATAGATATACCAGTATATACCAGTATATACGTATGTAAACTATATATATAAATAATGCCATATGTAACGCTATATATATATGCTTATTATATATATAGAATATATATATATAGATGATGCTATATATAAAACTGCGTACATATTCGTACATATGCTATTATATGTATAGATAAATGCATCGATAATGCATATAAAATCGCATACGCATAGCGGGGCGAAAGAGAGCGGCGCGCGCCGTGTCTACCGCACACTCATATTTTCCCACTACCACATATACAAGCCCTTCTCTATAAAATCGTATCACATCGCTTATACACGGGCTTGTATATCTATAAGCGTTTCCACAAAACTGTTGAAGAATGTTTCTGATGATGAATATTCGGAATAATTCGCCCAATGTTATGATATCTCAACATCGTGTGGGCGAAAAAAAAAATAATGGTATCAATGGAAAGCTAATTTTGTTTAAAGAAAAGTATATTCGTAAAATGTTAAAAAAGTTTTCTCGTTTTTGAGTAATATCGAATTAAAGTGTAAAAGCGGCGTAGATTGAGGCATATTCGCGTATATAAGAGTGCGCGGCATCTCGACTGAGACTCTCAGTTTTTTTAATACTTGGCGTCGAGTAGCTGCCGCAACTCTTGATATAGTCCTTTCCAGCCCAGATATGCTCGACTATTCTATTGAATTGTTAGTTTAAACAGGCAGAAACGTAGTTTGTTGCTAACATGGTCCCAGAATGGATTATATTAATTTTTTTGATAAATATTTTCAAAGCATATTTTCAAGTCATAGTTTTACGTCTCGCAATTTTGTTTTCATAAAGTATAAAGTTGCTCTACAACACATGTAAAACGGCAGAACGAAATTCCGTTGCAAACACCTTGAAAATAATTAATAAAGTTCCGTGATTTCGCTCGAAAGTCCCGGCCCGCGCGGGGAGTAGCGGGATGGAGGCTGCACGAAACGAGGGGACTGGCCGAGTGAAGGGGATGCACCTTGTCTACAACGGTCGACTAGTGGGTTAAAAAAATTAATATAATCTATTCTGGCACCATGTTAGCAACCAATTACGTTTCTGCCTGTTTGAACTAACAATTCAATAAAATAGTCAAGCAGATCCGGGCTGAAACAGACTATATTAAAATGACTTTTAAAAACGGGTTTTTTTACCTGGACCAGGTGTTTAAACGCAACCGCTTTGGGCTGGCAGAATCACGGATCTTGCAATACGCGCCCCGCACCTAGCGCCCCGCGATTTTTTAGCCATATAAGAGACGCTTGGTGAAATATGTCGGACATACAAGGGTGCCTACCCCCACCATTGAAATTTCGCTTCGTTGCAAGACCTGTACGTACGACCGTGCATACAAGGGTGCTTAACCCCACCATTGAAATTTCGCTTCGTTGCAAGACCTGTATGTACGACCGTGGTCACGAGTTACGGGATGATACGAGTTGAATGCAATTCACTCATACCTGATATTTATTTCCAGGGACGATACCTTAAATAAAGATTATTTTTAAAAAATTACATTTATTAAACGTGAATTGAATTTAGTGTAATAAGAAATAGACTGGACGGACATTATTCGGTAAACTTTCAGTATTCGGATCATTTATCTTATCAAATTTTTGAAACGGCTACATGTGAAAAATATATTGCCATAATATACTTTACATATGTACGTTTGAAATATGAGGCATTATTCGTCAATTCCGCCACTTTTTTCTTCAACCCTCTCAGATCCGTCCCATAACTTGTCACAGTTTAGTCCCATTCGAAAGTAGTCTCTGTGATTTTTTCAGATTTTTTAGGCGGTTAATAAAGGAGTTATATTTTAAGGAATTAAGGAGCAAAGGAGCAAAATATATTTTTTCGAATCCATATATCTTAAAACGGAGAGGATGTACGAAAAAAATATTCCTACAAAAAACTTATGTTTCTCCATCAGCTATTGAATGCTATATGTGTTATATTTCTATTCGCGCTGCAAAGACTATTTTCTGCAAAAAAAAAAGAAAATTAATTTTTTTCGCACGGTCGGACACCTTCAATTTTGTTGTCAATTCTTATACAATCTCTAACAGTATATATTAGTGGGACGTACAGACAATATGGCAACTAATTCTTTTCGGGGTTAAAAAATTTTTTTTCACAAAAAATTGCATTAAGTTATTTTTTCGAATCTATATAGCTTAAAACGGAGAGAATGTACAAACAAAATATTTCTACAAAAAAATTATGTTTTTCCATCAACTATTAAATGCAATATGTGTTATATTTTTATTCGTGTTGCAAAGACTATTTTCTGCAAAAAAAATGAAAATTCATTTTTTTCGCACGGTCCGACACCTTCAATTCTGCTGTCAATTTTATAAAATCTCTAGTAGTATTAGTGGGATGTACAGAAAAATCCACAATACGGCAACTGATTTTTTATTAAGTTAAAAAAAATGTTATTCGCAAAAAATTGCTTGTTATTTTTTCGAATCCATATAGCTTAAAACGGAGAGGATGTACAAAAAAATATCCTCACAAAAAATTGTGTTTTTTCATCACCTCTAGAATGCAATATGTCTTATATTTTTATTCGTGCAGCAAAGACTATTTTCTGCAAAAAAAAGTTAAAATTAATTTTTTTCGCACGGTCTGACACGTTCAATTCTGCTGTTAATTTTATACAATCTCTAATAGTGATAGTGGAACATACGGAAAAATCCACAATACGGTTACTGATTTTTTTCGGGATTAAAAAAATGTTATTCATAAAAAATTGCAAAAAGTTATGTGATTAACATTTTTTTAACCCCGCAAAAAATGAGTTGCCGTATTGTGGATTTTTCTGTACGTCCCACAAGTACTATAAGAGATTGTATAAAATTGACAGCAGAATCGAAGGTGTTGGACCCTACGAAACAAATTAGTTTTTTTTTTTTGCAGAAAATAGTCTTTGCACCACGAATAAAAATATTGCATTCAATAGTTGATGGAAAAACATAACTTTTTTTTAGGAATATTTTGTTTGTACATCCTCTCCGTTTTAAGCTATATGAATTCGAAAAAATAACTCAATGCAATTTTTTGTGAAAAACAGTTTTTTAACCCCGAAAAAAATGAGTTGCCATATTGTGGATTTTTCTGTACGTCCCACTAATACTGTTAAAGATTATACAAAATTGACAACAAAATTGAAGGTGTCCGACCGTGCAAAAAAAAATTAATTTTCATTTTTTTTGTGCAGAAAATAGTCTTTGCAACGCGAATAGAAATATAACACATATTGCATTCAATAGTTGATGGAAAAACATAATTTTCTTGTAGGAATATTTTTTTCATACATCCTCTCCGTTTTAAGCTATATGGATTCGAAAAAATATAGGATTTTGCTCCTTTGCTCCTTAATTCCTTAAAATATACTCCTTATTTAACCGCTTAAAAAATCTGAAAAAAATCACAGAGACTACTTTCGAATGGGACTAAACTGTGACAAGTTATGGGACGGATCTGAGATGGTCGAAGAAAAAAGTGGCGGAATTGACGAAGAATGCCTCACATATTTTTCCCTATCATATATTCGAGATGTATTCTTTATGTGCATCACATATTCTTTATTGCCATGGGGAATGAGGGATATTCGTTGATTTGTAATTTAATTTCTTTGATTTCATTCAGGTGGCGCTTTCGAGGGTGTTGAAGATCAAGTTAGTCCATTCGGTTACAAAAGAGGCGAAGGTGTCGACGCAGGAGCCGGTGAACCCGAATGGATCGTCAACAAAGAAAGGTCCAAATACAAGAAAATGTTCGACGCGCTCGGTCCTTCGGACGGAAAGATCACGGGTGCAGGTACTTATTCTTTACTATTAGCATGGTACTATACGTATGGAAAACCGAGAAAACTTTTAAAATTTCACAATTTTAAATTTTGAATTTTAAAATTTTACTTAAGACATATACTAAATACATACGGAAAAACATGCATCCTTAACACATTTTTACTGACAAGATATCTCAAAAAATGTGTTTTGCTTTTTGGGTTTTCACAATAGAATTGTTATCATGAATAAAAATTAACGTGAACAAGTACGCTTCGCGTACTCGTTGGGAGGCGTCGCCCCCCAAACCCCTCCGCGCTTCGCGCGCCGTTATCGTCGCGCTTCGCGCCCCGTATTCTTGATAATTGTTTTGATTTATTTCGTTGTGATCGAATATATTTTGAATGTTGGTTAATATGTCCCTTGAAGACGTTTTGATAGGCACTCAGACCGTAATTCAAACTCTTTGATTCATTGTGAACATCGATTAATTATTCTGATAAATTATATTAATCGTTATTAATGACAGATTTGAATATAATCAAAATATTATTCGATATGAACGTACAGTGTACGCTCCCACAACTTAATCTCCCATGACTTAACGACCCATATCACGCTTTCCCCCCACTCCAAACTCAGCTGCCGCGCTGTGGAAATTTTACACCGGGCAACATAGCCTCAACTGTCAAATTTTGTTTGTCCAATACGTACGGCAATTAAGTGTTAGTATTAGTCGTTTTCTCGAAGAAACGGGAATTTTTATTTTCCAGAAAGAACAAAATTTTTATTTTTAGTAGAATATTCGTATGTATACATGTATATGAGTCATATGTATATGAGCCATGTCAAATCAACGACGTTTTGTCGGCGACCCCCTTTGATTTTTTGTTATTTTCTAATATGTTATTGCACATGCAAAAAGAAGTATCCATGTATATTTTTAGCTCTCTATCTTAAACCACACGAAAGTTATTGATTTTTGAAAAAATATTCTTAAAATAATCATAACTTCCACAATAACCAACATATTCTAATTTGCTAGGAGGTCATTTTTGTTTGTTTTTCAATGTACTCTTTGAAAAAAATATCAAAAATTAAGAAAAAAGTGCTGTCTTTTTGGCTGTCTTAAGCAAAAAAAAATGGATTTTCTTTGAATGGGACCCCTTTTAATTTTTTCAAACAAATTATAAAATTCTACGTAAAAAAACGAAATTTTTGAGATTTTACCAATGATGGGATTCAAATAACTTATCATATTAAAAGAAATTTTGTTCGACTTTTTTTTCTCGTAATTTTGATCTTTTTTCCTTCCATGACTCAAATAATTGATTTCAATGACGTTAAAATAAATAATTTTACTTCTCTCACATATTTCTTTTGTAAAATACAATAATTAACAATTTGAATTACAATTCAAGTACGTTTTGCACTTTATTCAATTTGTTTACATAAAAATTGTAATTCTTAATGTTTATTATTAGGTGTACAAATAAGTTTCCGCGGTTTTTTATAAAAAATTAGGAATTTATTGTGAAGGAACAGTACATTACGTTTTATTCAAAGTATTTTCCATCATTTGCCACTACTTTTCCCCATCTTTCTGGCAACATTCGGATACCCCGTCGAAAAAACTCTTCATCTTTTGACGCTATCCACAAATCTACCCAATTTTTGGTGTCTTCATATGATGTGAAGCGCTGCTCAGACAGACCATGTGCCATCGACCGGAACAGGTGATAATCGGAAGGGGCTAAGTCTGGTGAATACGGCGGGTGGGGTAAAACTTCCCAGTTGAGTGTTTCCAAGTATGTTTTTACTGGCGCCGCAACATGTGGACGAGCATTATCGTGTAAAAGAATAATTTTGTCGTGTCTGGAGTAGTAATGGGCGCGTTTTTCCTTAAGTGCCCGACTCAATCTCATCAATTGTGTTCGGTAGAGAGCTCCAGTAATGGTTTCGCAGGTTCTTTGTCCGTTCCGTTCCGTTGTCCGTTCTTTGTCCTTCACGTCAAACTCACCGTTCTTAAACTTTTGAAACCATTCCTGACAACTTCTCTCACTTAAAGCAGCTTCACCATATGCTTCTAGAAGCAATCGATGCGCCTCAGCTGCAGATTTTTTCAAATTAAAGAAGTAAATCAAAAGTTCCCGCAAATGATGCTTATTCGGCACAAAACTTGACATTTTTGCACGAAAAAAATTACGTGATGCTGATATGGAATCACTAGTACTTTAAGGTTATGGTGTTGCCGGATGACGAAACTTGGGATATTACGTTTTACATCTGACAATTTCTCCATAACCTTCTGGTGGGGCCATCTTTTCACAAACCGCGGAAACTTATTCGTACACCTAATAATATAATTTATAAAGAAAATATATGAGAGAAGCTAATTTTTTTATCTTAACATCATGGAAATCAAGTGTAGAGTAATTCTTCAATGAATTAAGAGACAAAATAATTAAATAGAGAAAAGTATAATGATCTTTATTTGGAACACGTCTCATCTCTCATCTCAACGACGATCGAGTCCTCACTTCTTGTTTTATAACAACGCCTTTCGTCTGTCTTCTCTACGCGCTCGTTTATCACATGCCGTCTCTGTCTCTCATACTCTCTCGCAATCACACATACAGTAGTACCCGACAATTTCGGCCTTCCTGTTCTTTTCGTCGTCCTCGACGAGTTATAAATTGACATAATGCATTCCTTACATGTCATTCTCCGTAACAATTTTCTTCAGTCGGTCTACCGCAACGATTCCCTTATAGATTCTTTGACTTTGTTGCTCACCTTCGATATCCTGGATTAAATAACGATCGTTACCCAAACTTTTCACAACTTCATATGGCCCGCGATATTTTAGAGCTAATTTTCGGCTTTCGCCAGTAGCTGGTAACTCTGATCGTACCATAACTGAATCTCCCATTTTATATTCAATTGCGACTTTTCTTTTCTTATCCAATTGTCTCTTGAGAACGTCGCGATTCTTTTCTAATAGTTGCGCAACATCTTCACCCTCTTCTTCAGTTCCAAATTCTTGATTGATCTCTTCAATTTTTCTTATTAGTGGGCTATCATCACAGCTTATTACTTTGTAATTGAATACCAATTCGTTGGGTGTTCGCTTTGTGACTTTATGAATACTCGAGTTGATTGCCCACTGTACTTCGTACAAATGATCGTCCCAATCTTCGCTGTCTAGTTTTTGGGATGTTGTTGCTAAACAACTGAGAATTGCGCTATTCAACCTTTTGACAGTGGGTGCAAAAATCCCGGTTTCTTACCGCTACTCGATTTATGATATAAACAGTTTACACATCGATTGACGTATTGACTTACGAAATCCTTCATTTTTGGGAAATAAAAATGCTCTTTAACTTCTTCCAACGTCCGAAGTCGTCCTTCGACTATAATAGCTGACAGGATGCATTTTTTTATCTTCCTGTTCTTGGAGTAATACAGCGCCCAAACCTACACTGCTTGCGTCCGTGTGAATCTCAGTTTTTGCTTTGGGATTATATGCTGCTAATATCGGTTTAGACATCAATCGCGATTTGATTTCCTTGAACGCTGCTTCTTGAGCCTTTCCCCAAACAAATTTTACGTCTTTCGCAGTTAACAATGTCATTGGTTGAGCAATCGTCGCAAACCCCTTCACGAATCGCCGAAAGTAACTGGCTAATCCAAGAAAACTCCGTACACCCCGAACGTCAACAGGAACAGGAAATGCTTCAACGCAATGTAATTTACTTTTTCCAGGCTCAATACCGCGTCGCGAAACCTCGAAACCCAAATATTCAATTTTTTCTTTCAAGAAATGACATTTCTCCAATTTTAGGGTGAGTCCCGCATCTCGTAATAATTCGAATATTTGTTTGAGTCTCTCGAGTCCCTCTTTTATCGAAACAGACGGGATTATGACATCGTCTAAATATGCCATTGCAATGGTATATCGAAATTTACCCAGCACCAAATTTATCAATCGTTGAAATACCGCGGGGGCATTACACAATCCAAAGGGCATCCTTCGGAATTGAAAGTGACCATCGGGTGTCACAAAAGCTGTTTTTTCTCGAGATTTTTCTTCTACCGGAACTTGATAATACCCACTAAACAAATCTAGACTCGTAAAATATCTTTGTCCATGCAGCCGATCGAGTTGGTCATCTACTAATTGCATTGGGTATTAACCGCGTACGGTTACCTTATTTATACCGCGATAGTCGACGCACATGCGTACTTCACCGCTTTTCTTTCGCACCAATAATATTGGACTCGCATACGGAGATGTGCTGTCTTCAATGATACTTGCGGCCTTCAAATCTTCGACAAGATCTGCCACTTGAGTTCTCTCGTGATGGGACAATCGGTAAGGTCGATAGTAGATTGGCTTATCCGTGACAATTCGATATTTATTTCCGCCTTGTTGGTTTGACCGATTTGATGAATATCTCTTGCGACGAGATCTTTAAATTCGTTCAGTGTGTGAAGTAATTCGTTAACATCCCCGATTTCTTGCGTATCCTCCAATTTATCGGATTCGTGCTCGCTGCTTTGCTTCTCGAAAACTGATTCTTCCTTTTCTTCTTCTTGGCTCACTTTCTTTGTCGCACTTCTTGTGAGTACACCGCGAAACATTGAAATACTCCGATTTCACACGTTTCCTCGTACCTCACTCTATCACGTGCCAACAAATCTTTGGAGACCTCGAGAACTCGGAAAATCACACGCGTTAATTATTTATTCGGGCTGATCCCACTTCTGATAATTGTAGAGTAATTCTTCAATGAATTAAGAGACAAAATAATTAAATAGAGAAAAGTATAATGATCTTTATTTGGAACAAGTCTCATCTCTCATCTCAACGACGATCGAGTCCTCACTTCTTGTTTTATAACAACGCCTTTCGTCTGTCTTCTCTACGCGCTCGTTTATCACATGCCGTCTCTGTCTCTCATACTCTCTCGCAATCACACATACAATAGTACCCGACACAAGTATTGCAGTCATAGAAGGAAAAAAGATCAAAATTACGAAGAAAAAAAATCGATTTTTTTTCTTTTAATAAGAAGTTATTTGAATCCCATCTCCCGTAAAATCTTGAAAATTTTGTTTGTATACGTAGAATTTTATAATTTTTTTTTAATCGAAGGGGTCCCATAGAAAGAAAATCCAATTTTTTAGCTTAAAACAGCTAAAAAGACATTAACTTTTTTTTTAATTTTCGATATTTTTTTGACAATTGTAATAGCCAGGATTTGAGTAGATTTGATCATGTGTGTCTCTCAATTTAATTTGGACACGAAAAATCAAAATTGACTAAACGGAGAGGCGATGGAACCTGAGACGAGCCGGGCGTATCTTTTGCTTTGGCTGTCGCGGCGCGTGGCAGCGAGAGTGCAGTACACTACGATCTCGATTTATGCAGCTTCGATATATGCAAGAGTTCCCACTATGCGGCGGATATCGATCGACGTGGCACATGGTGTGAGAGCGCCGCACAGTAGGAGAAAAGCCCAAAAACCTGGCCAAAACCTCAAATGACCTTTGACGGGAATGAAAATTGGCTTGCAGGGGTTTTCAAGGTCGCTGATTACGAATCTGAAAGCCAAATTATCGTAAACAAAATGGCCGATCCAATATGGCTGACATGAATGTTAAAAAGTTGCCAGATGTCGACAAAAATTGGTATTTACGGGTTTTCAAGGTCGCTGATTACGAATCCGCAAGCCAAATTATCGTAAAAAAAATGGCCGATCCAATATGGCCAACATGAACGTTAAAAAGTTACCAGATGTTGACAAAAATTGGTATATACGGGTTTTCAAGGTCGCTGATTACCAATCCGATATCTATTGTTTATAACTTGCAACAAAGAGCTTACAGCAAATTGTTATAAACAAAATGGCCGAGTATCCTGCTAAATAGATAAATTAATATATAAAAAAAAATCATCATAATAAAACAAACGTGAACAGTGTATTCTACGCAATTATTATTTTTATTTCCAAAATACATACGGAACGTTTCAAAAATATAAAATTTTATTCTTAATCAAAATCGTAATTGGAGTCGGAGTCGGAGTCAGAATCATTATCCGAGTTTGTATCTATTACAACTCCCGGCACGGCTTCAATCTCGGCGCAAAATTCGTCTGCTGCAGCAGTCACTTTAGGAGCGATCAACATCGCTACAGCTTCCGGCGAGAAACTCTTCAGCTTCTTCTGTGGTAGTCTTCTGACACTTGAAATGTACGGATCAGAAGTAACTAAGAGCCGATGAAAAACATCTTCCATAGTTTTAACCCTGGAACTTTTTCGCGCAAAATCTTCTTGATATCGTTTGATGTCTTTGTTTCGAGCTTCCTGAGCATCTTCGGATAATTGGCCGATTGGTAATAGAGCATGAGTTATTATCACTGGACCATGAATTAATAGTTTGTGCACCGAAGTAGGCATGGAGTACCAAGGGTATAATGCAACGGTCTTTCTTGCCGTTTCAATAGCATACTGTTCAAATCTTTCACAGTTTATCTCGTGGCCACACGATATAACTTGTAGGATTACGTACAAGCGTTTAATTACTTCTTCGTTGACCCCCGTTATCGCAGCGGAAACCGTCGAATTTTCAACGAATCGCCGAGCTGTGTTGCCATCATTGCTGCTGCCGTATCCAGGCTTTGGGCGATCGATATTTAGACCCAATTGCTTCTTGAATCCTTCTTGAATGGCCCTCTTGCGTTCCTGGGTAATTTTTTTTTCTTCGGCACTTCGAGCTTGCCATTTTTTAATGCCGAGTTTGTAAGACACGTGTAAGCAATACTCGAAGCACCGTATCCACGCATGCAGCGTCGACAATCCGAACTTCAAATTTGTTTCATTGATTTCCCTTTGCAATACAGTGTCGATGGCATTAAAATCTTTGCTGGTTGCTCCACACAAATAGCACCGTTGAGCAGATTTCGTCAATGATACAGCGTTGCAAACTTTACCATCTATCATGGTGAACAACAACTTGTACATTACGGAGATTTCTTTTCCATCTATTACACTTTCGAATGGACGAAGTGACTTTATTTGTTCTTCAACAAATTGGACTTCATTAAGTGTTGACTCTGTGTCTTCGCGTAGAAACAGTAGTCTAAGCGGTCTACAAAATCGTGGAGACGAGGGTCTGGGGTTCTTTCAAACAACTATTTCTTCCTTCGATTGTTGATCATAACACACGAGTTGTAATGGCACGACTGAAGTAAAGAATACATGCGCATCAGATTTGCTGTCATCACTGAACGTCTGCTTATATTCACTTTGCCCAGAACTTCCATCGCAACCCCACTTGCAAATCAAGTCCATTTTACGAACCTTATCTGGAGTCAATCTTTGAATGAGTACATTTTGGACGAGTAAAATACGTTCAACTGTATGATCTAATAGTGCCTGTAGTTGGACTTCTGCACTACTCTCTGTAATCCTGATTGCATCACGTGGTGGATAACAACGCTTTTTTGCTTTCATCACTTTTTCGTAAGACGGATATAGCTTACAGTTATTTTCCTTCCCTAATCTTCTCATTCCCTGGTAAGTACTCTTGGAGAATTTATATTCAATCATAGCGGAAAGTGCAGCCTCTTCGGATAAAGTAATTTCATCCGTTGCTGAGTAAGCTTTACGATACTTGGAAGCTCTTAAAGGACTCGTCATTGTTACGTCCTTAATAACTTTTGCGGCGTCGGATTGTCCTGAAGAGCGAAGGCTCATCTGAGTAGCGTATGCTAACTCGACCGAGTTGAACGATGTACGAATATCTTGGGTCTTCCTTCGTTTAGATCTTTCACTGGACATTGTAAACTCAAGGGACAGGCGGCCGCCCGTATTACCCGGGCTTGTTACTACAGTGTCTGTAGGTGCGGCAAAACATACCTGCTTGCTAAGCCATTCACCGTTATTCTTGAAAAATACACAGGAATTTCTGTGAGCTTGTTGCCACCTCGTTCTCATTTGATTGAAGAGTATCGAAAAAGTCTGTTTCGAGTCCTCAGGCACTACAACTGTACGTCCGGTGTCCTTGGAAATTTTTTCTACCATAAATTCGATCAAGGAAGCGAATTTATCGGATAAATGCTCGCTGATTATCAGAAATACTTCTTTCCTTGTCAGCACCAATTCTTTGTAACCGGATCCTGTAATAAAGACATGAAGTTGTAGAAAATTGGTGTTAAAGGAAAAGATAAAATTTTCAATTAATACAATAACTTGAACAATGTACATTATTTTACCAAATAAATAACCGCAATAATTGAAATAATTTTAAAAATATTAGACAAAAAATATTGACATGGATTTGGTTAAAAGAAAGCTTTGCTTACTATATAATATATATATATTCAAATATTTTATTTGAATGTTATAACATTTCATTCATATTTAAGAAATTTTTATGTGGTTGATTTTAATATGTGTATATATATATATATACGTACATATCATAATTAAATCACAGAAAATTTATACATATATATATATATATACACATACATATATATTAAAATAATTTATTTCAAGCGTATAACAGCCGTCTTGTCCGTTATGATGCTACTTCACCCATTCTCAGGTAGAGGCGCAGAGGCTGCTCAATAGTGCCGCGTGCACGCTCGGCTACCGCACGATGCGAAAAAAATCATAACGGACAAGACGCACGTTTTCCGCAGGTAACTCTTGTAAATTTCGAAAGCTTATACATTAAACTAAAGGCCGAGACTAGGAGCTTTGCAAAATGTGACAAAATATATAACTTTTCGGACCGTTGAAAATATAAGTTTTCAAAATTATTCAATTTTATTTATGCCGAAGGCTATACTACATTTCAATCATTTATACATAAAGTTTAGATTCAACCGATGTAAAAATATGTTCTACATACCTCCAGAAGTCGTATCCATGTTGCAGAATTGAAATTAAACCCGTCACTTTAAAGTTATGGGTTTTTGAAGTCAGCGTTATTTTCGTCTGTTCAGCGCGTGACACGTACACTCTTCACGAACACTGACTGCCAACTGACGCTGCGGCGCAGGTATACACTTAAAGGGCTTTCCCTTCCACAATAGAATGCAGTTACTAGTCCTCTACCTGAATGACTACTCAACTGACCCTATTTCGAAAATTTATTTTTTGGGGTTTTGGCCAGGTTTTTGGGCTTTTCTCCTACTGTGCGCTGGTGTGAGAGCGGACAGGGCTCCAAAGCGGACTGGTGTGAGATGCGCGTGGGCGCACGGGCGACATTTGCGCAACTTCGATTTATGCAAGTGTCTAGCGGTGCCAGTCCCGCCGCTCTTGCTTGAGGAGGTTCATCTGGTACACGATTTACAATACAGATGTTGATTTAAAAAAATCAGAATATAGTTATTAACATCTAAAAAGTTATCTGTTAAACTTTCAAGACCTGAGGGTAAGTTGTTCGTGAGAAATAAATAAAAATGTAAATCCTAAATAACATGGGCTCTTATGGGATACCGTCTATAAATATTAAATGCACAATCATTACAATACAGATTTTGACGAAAATTTAAAAATTAATGAAAAAGTATTTAAGGAACATTTTTAGAGCTTCATAAAATTGATTAGGTACTTGTGAGATTCATAATGAATTAATTAGTCTCGAAAATGCTGATTATTTTGAGGTTAAGCAGTGTCAATGACTACGCTAGTCATCGCTTATTTTGAGGTTAAGCATTGACATTTTTCTTTTGACTCACCCGGTACCAGATGAACCTCCTTAAATCGAGATCGTAGTGTACAGTGGACGCTCCCACAACTTGATAACGCCTCGGGACCGGAAACGCTCCCATAACTTAACGGTCCCCTCATTCTCCCACTCTCGTGTTTCAACGCATGCCGCATGCGTACTGCCTATTTTTATTAAAGCATGCGTAGAACAAGCGCGCGAAATTCAACCTGAAATTCGTACTTACGCGTTATAGACATATATTTCAAAATCTGACACCGATGTATTTTGCAAATTTTTTTGAAGATTCATAAGAATTTAATGTTAATAACCTTGGATGAAAAGAATTGAACAGAAAATACATTTGTCTGATTGTTGGAACGCGCGAGATACGTTTTCTAGAAAATGTTATACAAAGTTGCATATATATACATACATCCATATACAACATATATTCTACAAAAATTTCGTTCTCTCTGGAAAATAAAAATTCCTGTTTGTTCGAGAGAATGACTATTCTCGAATACGTAGTCCTATAAATAATCGTGTCTTGTCTCATCAATCAGTCATTTTTACCAAAATCGTTATCTTGGATCATTTATCCACTCCGCGCACATTAATTGCACTTGAACTAATAGTAGCGCTTAATAAATCGTACGTAATTGAAGAAAAAAAATGTAACAGTTGAGGTTACGTTGCCCTGTGTCAAATTTCCGCAGCGCGGCAGCTGAGTTTGGAGTGGGGAGAAAGCGCAATAGGGGTCGTTAAGTTATAGGAGCGTGTTGCCATGGTAACGCATTAAGTTGTGGGAGCTGTTAAGTATGGGGGGTCACGGTCGTACATACAGGTCTGGAAACTCTATTGTTTTTTCGGTGGTGGGGGTGATCCGCTTAATGTGGCTGTTTCGCAGGTTCGCCATCTGACCGCGCGTGGCGCAGCGCTGCAAGGATTTTTCAAATAAGCTAACAATTCTGCATAAACGCCACAAGGGCAATATATACTTTCAATTTTTTAAAGTTACGTTACAGCCGCTGCATAAACCGAGCATTACTCTCGCCGTCAACATGTAAATTTCTTAGTTAGGAATTATTTATTCGCTTTTTTGAAAAATCTCTAACGTGCAGCGCTGCAGGTGGGAATAATGTCAACTACAAGATGGTCACACTAAGTGGGTCACCCCCCACCACTAGAGTTTCCAGACCTGTATGTACGACCGTGTGGGGGGTTAAATTGTGGGAGCGTCCGCTGCATAGCTAGCATAGGCTGCCAACGTCTTGAACGTTTTGAGCGCGGTGAGCGTCAAATCCAGTAGCATTTTATATGCCGATGTCAGCGAACCTATATTTGATGGAAGCGCCACGATTATGGAAGCATTTGGCACGATTTCTCTGGGGTACCGCTAGTAAGGTACCCCAGCCACTGCGAGCGCTGCCTGTATCAGTGTTCAAAAATACATAGGACACATATACTTAGCTCCGCCCCATTTGCGTCATGCGGCCAATAGGCGCTTGGGGTGATGTGTGTTCTCACTCTCTCTTACGGGCCCAAATGCCTGGGGTACTGATGCGTTCTCGCTCTCTCTCGCGAGCTCAAATGCTTGGGGTACTGATGCGTTCTCACTCTTTTAGCTCCGTTTGGATGCTTTGGGGTGATGAATTTTATGTATACGGATCATTTTAGTATTCCGACCTTTTAAGAAATTTTCGAAACTTGACCAGATTGCAGGATTACTTTGTAGAGACTTACTATAGATTATTTTAAATTAATAAAACAATTAATAAATACAATTTAAAAAGAAAAGAAAAAATCAAGTGGGATCGAACCGTGGACCCCATGGCTACGAAAATCACGCGCGTTTAGATCGCTATGTGCGAGAAGGAAACATGCTGTCTCCCTCCAGGGCGGCCGAGTATTGGTTTACCCATTAGTGCAAATGAGAGAGCATGATAGCGCGTTAGCCCAAGAGCGAGTGAGGTAGCTGCAAGGGCGTGGCTTACAACTTTGTTCATTTGTGTGGCACACCGATATATAGCCGCTCAGTCTACCGGTAGAAATCGGAACTACATTTTCTGTGCCAAATCCTAACACGGGCCTGGCGCTTCTATCTAATATATGTTCGCTGCCGATGTATACGTGCTGTAAGCGTGTAAAGCCGGAGACACAATGACAAAAATAAGAAATAAGGAATAAGAATCAGCCATCCGATTGGCGTAGTTTCTCTAAAGTGCACGGCGATTGGTTGATTCGTATTCCTTATTTCTTATTCTTGTCATTGTGTCCAAGATAATGCAGCCAAAATTTGCTTTCGTTTATCAATGATTTTTATCTGTCATCGTAATCACGGCAGTTGTATTGTTTTCTTAAATTATCATGTTGAAAAATATGACATGTGATTTTTTAAAGTGACAATTTGTGCAATTCGATCGAGTGTAGTGTGGTGTGTGGGGATGTTTTTTTTTCATTAAAAAAATTGTGTATTTCAGGAACATAAGGTTATGTTTCATATAATTTTTTTCTTTGCATAAGAGTACTAATAACGTTTGAAAACAAAAAAATTTAAATACATAGAAGTGTACTAATTATCAATCATTAGATCTTAAAGAAAAATAACATTTTATCAAATGGTAAGAAATGTCTAAAATTTTTGTCCAATTAGTGTTTTTTTTTGCCAAAACGTTAAAAAATTATAAATGGATAAAACAAAAATATTAAAAATTCTATGGTAAATTTTTTTAAATCTTTTTAGGCACTCACCATACATGAAAAGTGCCTATCAGTATTGCCTTCCAAAAACCTATTTCTTATGAAAACAATCATACAAACTTTATACCAACATATGTTGGCATATTATACAAAAACAAAAATTTTTGGATTTTCCGTCCCCTCGGCCGTCTGTATGTGCTCATAACTCAGCAATCCATCAACGGATCCGGTTCAAATTCATAGCACAGATTTGTTTTACTATAATCTCAAAACCTTTTTTGACTCAATCCATTCAGACAATGTTGAATATGAAATTTCCCAAAAAAACAGCCATTTTTGAGCCAAAAAGCCATTTTTGTGTCCGGCCAGAGTCAGATCTCCGCATCCTGAGAACCAATGTTTTTGTAACTTATAGACTTTCTTTATCTATATATATATATATATATATATATATATATATATATATATAACTGTTGCGTGACTGACTGACTGACAGACAACGAACAGCTTAAACCACTGAAGATAGAAACGTGAAATTTCGCAGACATGTTCCTTAGGGAGTGTGGAGGTCCACCAAGAAAGGATTTCCTGGAATTCGATCCCTAGGGGTGGGAAATCCTGTAGGATATGTCTGGAGCGTAATCCTGTAATTACCGGCTTTTGCTTAAACGACTTAACATATTTGGATGAAATATTGTACGAAGGTGTCTTGGGTGTCGACATAACACACAGGATACTGTTTATCTCGAAAAAATGAGCGGTTTGGTTAGGGTTGATAGTAGCGGTTACCATAGCAACGTTTACCATGGCAACAGTTACCATAGCAACTGTTACCATGGCAACGATTACCATAGCAACAGTTACTATAGCAACGGTTACTATAGCAACGGTCAACATAGCAACGGTTACCATGGCACCGATTACCATGGCAACGGTTCCATAGCAGCGGTTGCCATAGCAACGGTCAACATAGCAACGGTTACCATGGCACTGGTTACCATAGCAACGGTTACCATAGCACTGGTCAACATAGCGACGGTCAACATAGCAATGGTTACCATAGCAACGGTTACCATAGCAACGGTTACCATAGCAACGGTCAACATAACAATGGTTACCATAGCAACGGTAAATATGGCACTGGTTACCATAGCAACGATTACCATAGAAACGGTCAACATAGCAACGGTCAATATAGCAACGGACAACATAGCAACGGTTACCATAACAACGGTTACCATAGCAGCGGTTACCATGGCAACGGTTACTATAGCCACGGTTACCCTAGCAGCGGTTATCATAGCAACTGTTATCATGGCAACGATTAACATAGCAACGGTTACCATAGCAACTGTTACCATAACAACAGTTACCATGGTCACGGATACTATGGCAACGGTTATTATAGCAACGGTTACCATTACAACTGTTGCTTAGCGTGGGTAGGTGTGATTGGTGGTAAGTGAGAATTATTGTGGGGGTGGGGTTGGATGATGGTTTAGGTAGTGTGGGCAATTATGGGGGTGAGGATGAGTGTAAGTTGTTACATGGATAGGTGTGGATGATGGTTTGGGCACCGTGAGTGGTTGTGAGGGTGAGGATGGGTGTGAGGTGTTACATGGGCGTGTTGCTTAGCTTGGATAAGTGTGGGTGGTTGTGGGGGGTGGGGATCGGCGTGAGTTGTTACATAGGTGGGTGTGGGTGTGATATTACATACGATCACTACACTATAATTTTCAATTTATATTTATTATAGTCTGGAAATTGGGCATTTGATTATATTTCACGTCTAGGTTGCACAATCAATTTTTATCGTAAGCACAACGTTTGTGAAATCCTAAAAACTAAAATCCAAACCCGTAGTTCACGCGGACGAATTCGCGAGGAAAAGCTCTAGTAGGATCATAAAGAAGTGTCTTGTAGAGTTTGAAGTCTTTGCAGTTCTTTGAACCATTTTGTTTTAACGAAAATAACTTTTTTTTCAGTTTTTCACTCATTGCACGAAGATGCGTGAACGAATTTTTTTTATTTTCATTATGTACTTTCATTTTAATACATTTCAACTATTTCAAACGTTTAAAATGATTTAAACAATTTTAAAATAGAATTTTCAATATTTTTGTTATATTCATTTATAACTTTTTAACGTTTTCGCCAAAAAAACACTGATTGGACAACATTTTTAGACATTTCTTACTATTTGATAAAATGATATTTTTCTTTATGATATAATTACTTAACCCCCCATAACTCAACGGCTCCCATAACTTAACGCGTAACCATGGCAACACGCTCCCATAACTTAACGACCCCTATCGCGCTTTCTCCCCTCTTGAAACTCAGCTGCCGAGCTGCGGAAATTTGACACGGGGCAACATAACCTCAACTGTCACATTTTCTCTCGGAAAAACAGTCGTTCTCTCGAAAAAACAGGAATTTTTATTTGCCAGAAGGAACGAAATTTCTGTAGAATATTCGTATGTATATGCATGTATGATGTATATATATGCAACTTTGTATAACATTTTCCAGAAAATGTATCTCGCGCGATCCAACAATCGGATAAATGTATTTTCTGTTCAATTCTTTTCATCTAGAGTTATTGACATTAAATTCTTATCAATCTTCAAAAAATTTGCAAAATATATCGCTGTCAGATTTCGAAATGTATGTCTATAACGCGTAAATACGAATTTCCGGTTGAATTTCGCGCGCTTGTTCTACGCATGCTTCAATAAAAAAAAGGCGTTGAAACACGAAAGTGGGAGAATGAGGGGAACGTTAAGTTATGGGAGCGTTTCCTGGAGCGTTAAGTTGTGGGAGCGTCCACTGTATTTCTTATTTTTGTCATTGTGTCTCCGGCTTTATTTACACGCTTACAGCACGTATAGGGGGAATTCTGACACGGGCGCACTGCGCTTGAGCGCTGCTCAATTTGGCGTACCCATTGGTCAAAATGAATTTCGGGCGTGGCATTGCAGCGCGCGAAATTCAATTTGACCAATGGGTACGCCAGATTATGCAGCGCTCAAGCGCAGTGCGCCCGTGTCAGAATTCACTACATCGGCATATAAAATGCTACTGGATATGACGCTCACAGCGCTCAAAACGTTCAACGTCTCAGGTTCCATCGCTTCTCTGTTCGGAGTCAATTTTGATTTTTCGTGTCCGAATTAAATTGACAGACACACATGATCAAATCTACTCACTTCTCGGTATTACAATTGTCAACAAAAATGGAAAAAAATGTTAATGTCTTTTTGGCTGTTTTAAGCTAAAAAAAAATAGATTTTCTTTCTATGGGACCTCTTCGATTAAAAAATATATATAAAATTCTACGTAAACAAACAAAACTTTTAAGATTTTACTAAAGATGGGATTCAAATAACTTCTTATTTTAAAAAAATCGATTTTTTTTCTTCATAATGTTGGTCTTTTTTCCTTCTATGACTACAATAGTTGATGATTTCAATGATGTTAAGATAAATAATTTAGCTTCTCTCATATATTCCCTTTGTAAATTATATTAACATTAAGAATTACAATTTTAATGTAAATTAAGAAATTGAATAAAGTTCAAAACGTACTTGAATTGTAATTCCAATTGTTAATGATTATAATTTACAAAGGAAATATGTGAGAAAAGTAAAATTATTTATTTTAACATCATTGAAATCAACTATTTTAGTCATGGAAGGAAAAAAGATCAAAATCACGAGAAAAAAAAGTCGAACAAAATTTATTTTAATATGAGAAGTTATTTGAATCCCATCTTCGGTAAAATCTCAAAAATTTCCTTTTTTTACGTAGAATTTTATAATTTTTTTTGAAAAAATTTGAAGCGTCCCATTCAAAGAAAATCCAATTTTTTAGCTTAAAACAGCCATATAGACAACAATTTTTTTTTTCTTAATTTTCGATATTTTTTCAAAGAGTACATTGAAAAGCCTCCTAGCAAATTAGAATATCGTGGTTATTGTGGAAGTTATGATTATTTTAAGAATATTTTTCCAAAAATCAATAATTTCGGTATGGTTTAAGATAGAGAGCTAAAAATGTACATGGATACTTCTTTTTGCATGCGTAATAACATATTGAACAATAATAAAAAATCAAAGGGGTCACCGACAAAACGTCGTTGAATTGACATGGAATGACTCATGTACATGTATACATACAAGTGTATACATACAAATATTCTACTAAAAATAGAAATTCTGTTCTTTCTGGAAAATACAAATTCCCGTTTCTTTAAGAAAACGCCTAATAGTAACACTTAATTGTCGTACGTAATGGACAAACAAAATTTGACAGTTGAGGTTATGTTGCCCTGTGTAAATTTGGAGTGGGGAGAAAGCGTGATCGGGGTCGTCAAGTTATGGAAGCGTGTTGCCAAGTTATGAGCGCGGTCAAATCATGGGAGATTCAGTTGTGGGAGCGTACACTGTACTTTTATATCGAATAATATTTTGATTATATATTCAAATCTGTCATTAATAACGATTAATATAATTTATCAAAATAATTAATCGATGTTCACAATGAATCGAAGAGTTTGAATTACGGTGTGAGTGCCTATTAAAACGTCCCCAAGGGACCTGTTAACCAACATTCAAAATATATTCGATCACAACGGAATAAATCAAGACAATGATCAAGAATACGGAGCGCGAAGCGCAGGGGGGTTTTGGGGGCGAAGCCCCCCAACGAGTACGCGAAGCGTACTTGTTAACTCTTGAAATAGTTGAAATGTATTAAAATAAAAGTAGACGGTGAAAATTTAAAAAATTCGTTCACGCATCTTCGTGCAATGAGTGAAGAACTGCAAAAAAAAGTTATTTTCGTTAAAACAAAATGGTTCAAAGAACTGTAAAGACTTCAAACTCTACAGGACACTTCTTTCTGATCCTCTAAAGAAAGTTTATAAGTTACAAAAACATTGGTTCATAGGTTGTGGAGATCTGACTCTGGACAGACACAAAAATGGCTTTTTTGCTCAGAAATTGCTGTTTTTTTGGGAAATTTCATATTCAACGTTGTCTGAATGGATTGAGTCAAAAAAAGGTTTTGGGATTATAGTAAAACAAAACTGTGCTACGAATTTGAACAGGATCCGTTCATGGATTGCTGAGTATGAGCCCATACAGACGGCCGAGGAGACGGAAAATCCAAAATTTTTTGTTTTGGTATAATATGCCAACATATGTTGGTATAAAGTTTGTGTGGTTGTTTTCATAAGAAATAGGTTTTTGGAAGGCAATACTAATAGGCACTTTTCATGTATGGTGAGTGCCTAAAAAAGGAAAGTTGAGCCAAAGAATATAAGAAAAATTTCATTTGCTGGAAATAAAACTCAGTGAAGTCTATAAATGGGTGTTGCTTCCGAAAATACGTTTATAGGTATTATACAGGGTGTCTCATTTTAATCTTACAGCTGATATATCTCGAAAAATTCTGCTCCGATCAAAAATTGAATTAACTTTTGGGATTCAAAGGGGACGTTAAAAAAAATTTTTTTCGGTCCGAAATTCAAAATGGCGGCGTTAAGATGCTGACGCGGATGAAGAGGCTGACGTGTTTTTAAAAAAATGGAAACATCATTTTTTTCACTAAAAAATTTGTTAGATCACAACTAACAACTTTTGTAGGAACATTTTTTCGATACAGTCCATAATAGATCACCGAGATAAATCAGCTGTATGGTTAAAATGGGACACCCTGTATAACTTTATATTGTGATATATAAAAATATATTTTTCACAAAACTACGTAATATATTTTCAGAAGAATTGTTCGATCTATCTATTCGTTTCCAGCAAAATATTAATTCATTTCAAAGCAATGCTCATTATTATACATATGTTTATATGTATAATAATGAGCATATGTTTATATGTATTGGCTCCGTGCACGAGTCTGCGGTGGCGACATCTAGTAGTTGAAAGACGCGAAAAAACCGGAAAATTTAGCCGTGATTGCATTGGAAATTTGATAAAAAGTTCAATTTAATAAAATAAAAGTATTTATTTCGAGATTAGGTTTATGTAGTTATGTAAAGAATTTTTCCCACTATTTAATGAAAAAAACAGCAAGAAAAAAACTATAATGAATACGTTTATTTTCATGATTCTACGATGCATTTTGAAGTTATTCGTAAGTATCACGAAAGTCGTGATTGCTTTCCTGCGTCAGCCGTCAGGCGATAGGTTATGAGACTTACTTTTTCCTCTTCACAGCTGCAATCCATTTGTTTCTCTGCTTCACTTTATGTTTCCATGTTGGAAAGCGGTAAAATTTGGACACTGCGTACACAATTATTTTCACAATTTATTACATAACAAATAGAAGAGCCCATTTTATTGAATAACACAATGCTAATCATATGGAAAACTTCAGGAATTATTGCACCTTTTCGCCACCCCGGGCGCTGAGGTAGATTCGCTTATCCCCACCATAGGGCTTGCACGGAGCGAATAATAATGAGCATTGCTTTTAAATGAATTGATATTTTGTCGGAAACGGATAGATAGATCGTACAATTAAAAAAAATTAAAAATTAAAAAATATCTACCATTCGGCTCGAGTTTTATGATTTACACATGCGTATTAATGTCATTGCAGCGGCGAAATCGGAAATGGTGAAGTCTAAATTACCAAACAGCGTGCTCGGAAAAATTTGGAAACTGTCGGATATCGACAAAGACGGTCTTCTTGATGGTGAAGAGTTTGCCCTAGCGATGCACTTGATAAACGTTAAATTGGATGGTTACGATTTACCCACAGAACTTCCGGATCACTTGATACCTCCATTGAAGAGAGACATATGCGATTAGACACTGTAATTAGCACTATTTTCCTTGAACACTTGACTTCACATGTGGATTTATGATTTTTTGTTTGCTTCAATCTCATTGGGAATCAATTATTGCAAGTGGAAACACAAAGTTTGGTTGCTATACCACAAAAATCCGATAGATTGACAAAGGAAAAACGGAAAAGAAAAAAAAGAAATGCACGAATCATCACGCAAGACCTTAGGATAATAATTTATTAAACGAGAACGTTTATTCATGAATAAGCTCATGAGTCTATCGTTTTTAGGTAAACATAAAATCATCTTGTTCATACAACGCCGTTTTTATATGGCAGCGGAAGATCATTGTCTAGGTTTCATTCGATTATCGATGTGTAAATATGCCGAGACAGCGTATGTACAACTCTTGAAAATGTGCAATTAGTGTATCCTTTTTTTCCTAATTAAATTTTTTTAAAGGTATTCGTCTAATTCGCGTAACTTTGGTAGACAACTACGGAACCGTGAAATTTGGCATAAATGTCATACATTATGAATACGGCCGAGTGTACGGTATACTTTACCTTCAGAGCATACATTTTCAAGAATCTTTTTGGGTCTATCTAACGGAAAATTATTCCCTTCTCAAATATTTTGCCACTTTTATCTATTGTCAACGCTGCATTCCCATTGTTACTCGATGTAAGATGTAATTTTTGTACGAAATTATAGATAGCTAGAAAAAAAATGGCCAATAATAGTACGAACGTCCGAATCGAAGAATGAAGTATTTTCTAGAATACTTTCGACGATTGACACTGGCGTCTTGGTCGACCCTGCATAATTATACACAACACATAGAAAACGAAATATATGTTTATTTATTTGTCAAAATGATTGATAATATTTTCAAAAAAACTCGCGGTATCACGAACGATGAGCCAAACATTGCAAGTGATATATAAATATATATTTATACATAAATTCTCTAAAAAATCGCCGGCTCGATCGTTAAGGGCAATTAGAAAATTATGCGATGCTTCGACAAAACAGCATCGAAACGTGCACTGCGCGCAAATACCTAAATACACAAATAATGCGTATCGCACCAATCTTTAGTCATTTGTTGGCTAATGAACTTCGTGAAAATTTTTGTAAAAGTTTACACACTTTTTTAACGCAATAATAATATTTTTAAACTCGAGCAGACCAATACGCTTTCGTTTTGTGTGTCGATAAAATAAAGCGATCGAAATTCGGGATTGCGCTAAGAAAAATGTACAGTTAAAAAAGTGATAACGATATGTTTGCGATTACTGCAACATTTTTTTGTAATCAAGAGAACAATAACTTAACACTTTGAATATTAGAAGGATCAATCAAACATTCGTTTCCGAATTCGCATGATGTTATTATCTTCTTATTTAACCATAGACATTATTGAACATTTTTCTGCGTATGTATGAACGGAATTACTGAGACGAGGCGTGCCGATAATCCTGTATGAATCGAGTGTAATATCTTTAAATAAGATATGCGGATTCCGGGCTTAGCAAGTCCATGACTAGAGTGAAAACCGATGTTTTGGATCATGTGTAAATTGTAAATGATTTTATATTAAAAGAAAAAAACAATATTTATGGATCTAGATAATAAATATATTTAAAAATATATCATCACTCATGATTATAAAAAATGTATGAAATAAATTTTGTTGTGTATTTTGAGAATAATAATTGTTTTGATAATAACATCAATATGGCTTTTCATCGACTCCATGAACGCCCAAATCGACAAGTAATTTCACCGATTAAAGGATTTCAAAAATTTATGTTAAACGTGAGGAAAAGTTCGCCCAATCCTAAAATTATCGTCACGTGATCTGATCGCGAGTGCATTAATAATTTATTAATTTCATATTTACTTTATTGATAAACGAATATTCTTTTTTCGACGATAACCCATAGGAGATAAGCAGGTAATATTCGTGCCCATTATTTCTCGTTGCAGTGATTTATCAAGTGGAAGATACGATACATCAAAGTTTTTTCTTGGCCACTTTCATAAAAAGCACCATATCTGTAAGAATAACATAAATCATTTCTTTAGTAAAATTGTAAATAATTGATGAATAATACATAAATTACGGCTTCGAATGACAACTACAAATTAAAAATGTAAATTTCATACCATGTCATTTCATCCTAACTCTCACCCTTAATTTTTGAAATCTTTTCTTTCAGCTGTTATTTAAAAAAAAATGCATTTAACAAAGGAAAACAGGATAATTTAACAATCCAAAAAATCTTCTAATTTCGCTACTTTATACAATAATGTATAACCAAAATCTATAGTATGCAGATCAGGTTTAAAAAATTCAAAAAAATTGCTGCGGCGTAAACTTTTCATGTGCAGGCAGACCATGGAAAGACGAAGTTAAGAATAAGAAAAAAAATGTGTAAAGAGATGTAGACTTACTGAAGAATACGAGAAGAACAAAGGCAACCATAAGCCATACCCAACATCTCCAAGTCGATTTGGTGTGTTCCTCGAGCTTCAATGATTCGGTTCGTAGTTTTGCCGAATTTTTGTCGCTCATTTTATCAGCCTTATCCAAAGAGCCAATGTCTTTTTTTATAATAGAACTAGCCGCTTGAGCATGTTCCTTCATACTGCTAGTCATAAGGATCATATTTTCGGCGATCTTCTCGTGCATGTTTCTGTTATACTTGAGAAGCGCGTCCAAGTCTTGATCTTGATTCGGCGAGCTTATCTGACGTTGTCTGACTTTGTTACTAGTGCTTAAACTCTGCCCACCTGCGTTAGATCATGGATCGTCAGGATAGGCTTAGCGTATATAAACACAATGTTGAATTTTGAATCATTGGAAAGAAAAACAGGTACTTTGTATCAAACTAATCCTCACTAAGGATAAATTCTGAGGATCAAATTTTTTAGACCATTGTTTAGGCTCCTGATGGAGGATTTGAGCCTCTAAATGTGCAAAAAAAAATGTGCACAATGTACAGAAAATAAAAACAAATTATTATTTTTGTCTCAGTCAGTGGCACAAACTTCAACATTGTAGAAAATGAAATTCTTATGCGACACTTACCCATGTCCAAATTAAACAATTCATTCCGTAATTCTCTGCCATATTTTCCAGTTGTTTTTTGATGTATCTGAGACGTGACACTAGGACCGCTTGTGTTAGTCGACATAGTTGAATTTCTAGGTAGCATTTGCGCCGCTACAATTCTCTCTATAGGATTCGTTAGCTTCGATGTGTCAATCACGCCTTTTAAAAAATTTACCCTCCTGATGTACTCCGATAACGTATCTGTCGATGGTTTGCTGAAAAAATTTGTATTTCTCAAAATCTTTGGAACATTGTTGATTCATGAAGTTTTTGATGTAAGTCCACGTAAGTCCATCGACTTACTTGGGAGAGTCTTGCAATTCCCTCAATATATCATCCAGGGCTAGTATGTACTGAAATAAAATTTATTTACCATTTGATTAACAAAGAAAATTGTAAAACATGTAAAGACGTTATACACTTTTGTCTGTAAACATGCATGTCAATATATATATGTACTTTCTCAAGCTTCCAATCGTCGAGATGAGAATCTTCTTTCGCCATAAGTTCACACCGACTCAAAAGTCTTTTTACGTTTATCTCTAATCTCGATGTTTGAAGCATTTTTTATTATTTCGATTTTATTCCCGCTGTAAAATTGTATTTTTTTTTTTTAACTTCGCGACCAGTCTATTATTGTTGCCGTCGTCGCACTGCCAGCAGGGGGTCCAAGCACAGATGGGAACAACGAAGATAGACCTTTTCATCACAATTTTTTTTATGCGCATGCGTCAGTTTCAGCCATCTTTTTCGTACACTTTTTTGTAAACAAGCATGTTAAAATACCCGAATACAAATAATTAAAATTAACATCAAATAATAGTACATTTATTCAAAAAAAGTAAGCAATAAATAAAATAATAAGTGTCCTAATTGAGAAAACAAAATTTTTCAATCGATTATTATTACATTACCTTCACGAAAAGAAACAACGAAAGAGTGTTGTTATGGACTATGTAGAGTACATAACCTCAAAAATTATCCAAAGCCTTGCCTTCAATATCGCAAAAACATTATAAAATCATCGAGCAAAGTACTACATATTAAAACATGTCCAAAATGTGCAAAATGTGAATTGCGGGTGAAAAAATGTGGTCGAAGTGACAGAGGTTATGCTCAATCGGTTCATTTTTTTAATTGTTCACAATTATGTGCTTCCACTGAATTGTGAACTGGTAAAGCACCATCAACAATTTGTTCGAATAATTAATTTTTTTGCGTAGATATCCGGCTCTCCCAGCCATTAACAAGCAAAACTGTACGAAACTTTTGTATTACCGCCCTTTCAATATGGCGGCTGCGCTTGCGCACGTCACATGATGAAAAGGCCTATTGAGTTCCATAGAAGCGTACTTCTTACGGGCGAGTTGAAGCAAAACTTTCCGCGACTCGGGCAGCCGTGGGAATGTGGGATGGCTCTGCGATCGACCTACTGTGCCGACTGTCGGTAAAGTCATCGATACTCCGCCCATGAACTTCGTGTTCTCGGCAACTTGCATGTGGCGGGAGTCGCATTGCTCGTTTCCTTCCCCTATTTCTCTACCGCCCCTATTCGCGCATATAAATAATGACTTAAATGAAGAAAGTTAACTATAGTTGTCATACTAAAAATTATTATTCATAAAAAAAAAAATTTTGAACGCCTGAAAAAAAGTTCTGAAACCATTATGAAAAAAAAATCTGTAACGAGCTAGTCTCGATCATGGGCACACGATGCAGACATCACACGACTCCCTACTTAGCGTCCTTTATCGATCTGGTGCGAGAGAGAGCGCTATATTCTCTCAAACGGGAGCGAGGGAGAAAGCACGAATACCCCGACTCGTAGGGCGGAGCCTACGAGTTGGGGTATCACAGACACGGACGCATACATGCGAGTAGTGTACATGAGCGCACACAAGCACAGTCGCCGGTGGCGCCATCTAGAAAGTTGGGGTAGTAACTCGTTCGACTTTATTTGCTTCAAACGGGCTGCAGGCTGTACGCTTCTATGGAACTCAATCTTCGTTGATGGGAATGAGCGAGGCAAAGTTTCGCAGGGCCCGTCCGCTGGGAGCGCTAGTGTCGCTACCCATAAGCCATTGCATCGATTTTCTTTCTCGCTCGTACACACGTACCCAACGAAATTTGCGCCATCTTGGATTATTGCGTGTTGCGCTGGCCGAAACTCTGTGACGACTTTACGGTGCAGACAATATCGTTCTCTCTCTCTCTCTGGTTCTTGCAATGCGCAAGCGCGAATGAAAGCGGGAGTGCCCCAGCCAGTAACATTTATATATTATACCTACGTAGTGGGTCGCGCGTGCGCAGTATGACTCAGGTCAAGTGTTCTGTCTCTCTATTTTGTTTCACCTACCACTTATAGGGAAGCATAGGCCGCTAGCAATATAGGAGTATTACATATATGGTTGCGCGCGCGGTCGTGTATACAGGTCTTGCAAGGCAGACCCCTTTCAATGCTACGACTTTCGACGTAGTTTTGAAGGCGTTTTTCGATCCCGTCGACGCCGCCGCGTGTCGCTGCTATCGTGCAGTGTGGGTTATATGAGGGCGCTTAGTTAGAAAGAGACAGAAGATACTACTCGCACCGGAAACCGCTCTAGCGTGGCGCACCTAGCGGCCATATATTGAGTTAAAAAGGCTTTAAAAGTACGACGACGGTCGTACATACAGGTCTGGAAACTCGAGCCAAATTCAGTGGTGGGGGTATGAACGGTTTACGGGGTCGAATTTACTTCCCAGCACAGCCGCAACTTAGCGCCATCAGTCAATTCGCGTTTGAGCATAACCTACTCACCTGGAACGAAACCATGTGTGAGACAAAGACAGACAGATACCCTCCGTCCCTCCCCCTAGCGAATTACTAACCCCCAGCGATTCTAGCGGTACCGGCGGGAACTAAAAGCGACCCCGTAAAACGTTCATACCCCCACCACTGGAGTTTCCAGACCTGTATGTACGACCGTGAGTACGACGTTCCCCCACTACCGTCGTTGCAAGACCTGTATGTACGACTGTGGTTGCGCGTCTTCATCTGCTGGTGTGAGTGCGCGTAACCGAATTCCGCCCGATTTATGCAATTTTCTGCCACGGCGCTAGTGTCGATTAGGGTTCGTTACTATTGGTCACTATTACTATGTATTTGTAATATATAGTAATACACATTTCAGTGACGAACCCTAATCGACACTAGCGCCGTGGCAGAAAGTGGCACGAATCGAACGGCTTAAGGCTACGGATTTTTAGGACGAGCGCCCAGACCTGTATGTAGGACCATGAAAGCGAGAGAGCGAGTATAGCTGTCTGACTTGCACCAAGATGTACCCGAAATGCACGGAGACACACGGAGACCCGAGAGCGATATAGCCAGCAGGGGTATGACACTCCGGGCCAGAACCCCAAAACGGGCTTCTTATTTGACCAAATCCTGAAGGGTATGCCAGGAGCTGCAACCTTAGAAAAAAAAATACAATTTCGTTGGTGATGGTGGTAGCATTTGTAGAGATCGTAGTCGGTCTCGTACGTTTGTGCGTTTGAGTGGAAGCGCCGTGAACGTAAGCAGTGTTGTTCCACGAGTGAAGAGAGGGGTGCTAGAAACGCCAGACGATTAGTACTAGAATAGTGCTAGCGGGAAAAAGTGGTACTAAATTGTATTGACTGAAGATACGGCGGGAAAATTTAAATATTTCATGTCACAAACCCCCTTTTCGACCTTTTCGCTCTCATGAGTGCGAGAGAGATAGAGCAAAAACTTTCAACACATCTTTCTCAGAGATGACTGGATGGAATAAAAAAATAATAGTCGGGCCACATTAATTACGCAGGTGTGCCCACTCTTCTTTTTTATTCCATTAAGCCATCTCCGACAAACATGTGTTAAACAAATTTTGAGGTTATGTTGACCTTTAAACTACTCTTAAATTGAATAAAATGTCATGCGGTAATTGCATCTCGTATTGAAAAACATGCTCATATTTTTTTATCGTTATTAAGATTAGGGCAAACCGTAAGTGAAACAAAAGAAGATAATTTAGTACAATCAACTCTCATCTATTTTACCACCAGCTATTTTACAAAATCACGACCGGCTATTTCACCGAGGTATCCTTCCCCTATCTCCCACTCTATTCTCCTCTCTGTGTTAACCGTCGCGATGTCGCGCCTTGCCGTGATATGTCGCCACCATTTCTATCAGTGGTGGGGAACCCCTCACGCAGTAAAATAAGTGGCTAGCGCCAGTCTCAACCATGTAAAATAGGTGACAGTTCACTGTACTAGAAGACAAAATAGTAGCGTTATTCTATACCATCAGTCGATAAAAATATTAGGTAAAATCCGCTCGAAAACTTTCGAAGTCCAACAAGTGTGCTAAATAGTACAGGTGGTACAAGGTACTAAGCGAGTGGTACTAGATTCGTCATAGTGGTACTATAGTACTAAAAAAATCAAAAAAGTACTAGATTCATACTTTAGTGCCGATAGGAACAACACTGAACGTAAGTTCGTTGTCCAGTTTCTGCAAGTCGGTAGGGTAGGATGTTGTACGACAGGAAGTTGGTAAGGAGGATCCCTCTAGATATTCTTCAGCGAAAAATATAGAGGAGGATCCTCTTAGCGTTTCGTCTCGGGTACAGTGCAGACTCATCAGTAGGGCTATCAAGAGTCGCGGTAGCGACTCGAGACAAGTACATTTCCGACTATACCGACATATCGAGAGTCGCACCAAGATTCTCTTACGCCAACAACCTTGCTTATACATGGGAGTATATCTATAGCGAAAAATTTACTTTTAATAATTACTCATTATACAGAGTTTTCGAGAAAATTTGAGATGTACGTTTTGTCTGCAGATTTTTTCTCTTTCGATTGATAATTGCAATTAGAGGCACAGTCGAGCCCAGTACGACACATAAAATTTCTCATGTGAACACTATTTGGAGCAAAGGAATACAGCGGAATGCGTAGCACTGGCCCGGCTAATTGGAAAGCGCCCAAAAAAACTCGCCAAGTACTTTTTATTTATTTTTATTATTTTTTTCATTGATAATTTTTTTGTGTTGACAATTTGCACTTGATTTCACTATTTTATAAATTTGTACCGTTAAGATTTTGTCGTTTTTTTTCGGCTCTACCCTTAAAAATCATGATTGCAAAGTTAACGCTACATTAGGAAACTACGGGTGCTTTCCAATGCAGGCACAGCTTCGAACGGTGTGACACATAGTACATTTATCACGTCAACACCAACCAATCGGAGTAAAGGAATACAGCGGAATACATCGCACCGTGCCCGGCTGTGCTTAAATAAGGACGCTAAATGTGCTTGGCAATACGTGTTGTGAGTTTCCTGTCTATTTATTTCACAACTTTTTGTAAGAAGACTAAAGCCCGAGAACCCGAGATTCCGGGTAGCGCAGCTTCTCTAAAGTGCACGCCCTACCAGGACGAACGACAGTAACCGACAGTCGTTTGTCTTAAATTCCGACAGTTCCCGGCGGTCCAACCGTCGGAATTCATCACTCAACCGTCGGAATTTAAGACAAACGACGTTGGTTACTGTCGTTCGTCCTGGTAGGGCGGCGATTGGCTGTCTATTATTCTTTATATCTAATTTTTTTCATGGTGTCTCGGGCTTAAACTAGTGACATTTTCGTAAATCGACTTGTCTCCAGTTTTTTACACCATTTTTGGTGTTTTTTGGGGGTAGCGCATTACTAACCCGCAGCGATTTTAGCAGCACCGGCGGGAACTAAAAGCGACCCCGTAAAACGTTCATACCCCCACCACTGGAGTTTCTAGACATGTATGTACGACCGTGGCATTGAGTGTCATACCCCTGAGAGGGAACGTACATCACCCCAAGCATTTGAGCACCTAAGAGAGAGCGAGAACGCACATCACCCCAAGCGCCTATTGGCCGCATGACGTATAACGGGGCGGAGCTAAGTCTTCGTACTATGTATTTGTGTACACCGATACAGGCAGCGCTTGGGGTGATGAACTAAAATCACCCCAGAGAAACCGTGCCAGAGTAACTTAGCTGTAACTTAAGAAAGTTGAAAGTATATATTGCCCTTGTAGCGTTTATGCACGGTTACGGTTACGGCTAATTGCTGCATAAACGCCACAAGGACAATATATACTTTCAACTTCTTAAGTTACGGCTAAGTTAAGTTACGGCCACTAGATAAACCAGGCTTAAACCAGGCTATATATGTTCGCTGGCATCGCCCTTCGTAATTCCGATTATGCGGCGCTGCCAGTACCCGGGCAGTACCGCGCCGTACCCCACCACCCCGCCATCCCCTTGTCGCGAAGCCTCATAACCTCACTCAACACCTATCGCAAGCGTGGTACTGTCGTTAATTGTTCACATTTTTCAATAGCTTTGAAAAGTTTATTCTTCATCCCACGTTCGATGATGTATTTACGTGTGCGTAAAAGTGATTTTTTTCGATCGAGTGAGTTTAAAAATACCAACGGTGAATGGTGTGACTAATCAGTCATATTAGAATTTCGCAATGCCCATGTGTGCGGTGCGTGCGACCAAACAAGAAGATTGGTGGTTTTAAATGATACTTTCTTTGCTTATTCTATTTCCTTAATGTATCATTATCCAACGCCGGGCTGCAAATATTTTTAGTTAATAGATCGTGATTTCCAGGATATCTCATCATTTCAATGTGAAATCGCTACAAAAATATTTGCCTACGTTAATAGGACGTTCTGTTTTTTTTCAACTTTGCCCACTTTAGAGATAGTTCTGTACCATTCGTCAAGCTGGAGGTTGTAATGATCATCCAACTAGTCACACATTTCTCCAAATTCATAAAATTCTATCGACATATAGCCACCAAAGACAGGAAAGTGTTCGATTTTCGAAGATAAACCTCATCAGCCCCTTGTGACAATTGCAGAATTAAAAACGATTTATAACAATCCAGGGAAATCTGATCTATCACGCTCTATTAAAGCAAAGCTTACTGAAGCTGCACACCACGATGAATGGGATCTCAAAGATGTTATCGGGCATGATTATAGTAAACCCGAAGTCAAAAATTGCATTCTGTACTACATTACTGCTAACTTGGTGAAACGCATTTCGAATACCGTCAAATGCGAAATATGTTAAGGGGGCTTATTGAGTATTAACAAGAGAGCGAACCTTCCTGAATCAGATCTGGCAGATTGTCTTGCACAGGGTCCATTAATTCATCCAAACGTTCACTTTTATCGGTTCATACTTTTTCTAGAACAACGATTTTTGGTTCATTGTGATTCTGTACAAGTTTTTGAATCAATCTTGGAAGACATACATTAATATGAAAGACTTTCGTTTCCATGTGTTGAACACAGTGGTGACATTATTTTTCACGTGATCCAGTACTATGTGACTATTAGGGTGATGCGAAAAAACCGATTTCAGAGCTCCATCGAAAAACGATAGTACATTAAAAAAAAGTAATTTTCCCAAAATTTGAGATTAAAAAAATTTTTTTTAGATAGTTCTCAAGCGGCTTTTCGGTCTTTTTTAGATGTAATTTTTTTTCTCTTAACAAAAGTGGTGTGAGAATTGAAAAAAAAACATTTTTCACTCAAAATTTTCATATTTCAACAAAACAAAAAAAAACAGTTTAAATGATTAAGTTTTATTTTTCTGTATTTTTAACTACAGATTATCACCAAAAAAGATAACGAATAGAACGAACAGAATAAATGTGAGGGATGTTACTTCGAAGATCCGACGGAAAAATAATTTCTTTTGGTGCTAGACAGATACTTTTTCCTGTGTTCCTCAACAATTTGAAAAAGATATTGTTTTTGGTCTTCATTTTTTGTGATGAGACCATTAAAATCTTTCATCAAAGATACTGCATGCTCGGCCGTATCATTCACAACTTGCATATTTTTGAACGTTGTCAAACAAATATTATAATCCTGGTTATTTTCCCAAATTGCAGGATTTATGTCAAAGAAACTGCATGGGAGCTCAAAACTCGTAAATAAATTCAACGATTTCGATGTGATAAAATCACTCAAGTCTTTCCAACAAAGCAGTTAAAATCGACCTGTGCTGATTCAGCACAGGTCCTCAAGCAAAATGAGTTGCAGTTAAAATCAACAAACTAAAATTGCTTTGTCCAAAAGAGTGATTTCATCACATTGAAATCGTTGAATTTATTTAAGAGTTTTGAGTTGAACGTTCAAAAATATGCAATGATACGGGCGACGGTGCAGTATCTTTGATGAAAATTTTTAACGGTCTCATCACAAAAAAATGACGACCAATAACAATATCTTTTGCAAATTGTTGAGGAACACAGGAAAAAGTATCCGCCTAGTACCAAAAGAAATTATTGTTCAGCTGGATCTTCGAAGTAAAATCCCTCACACTTATTCTGTTCATTCTGTTCATTATCTTTTTTGTGATAATCTATAGTTATAAATACAGAAAAATAAAAACTAATCATTTAAGGTAGTTGAGTCGCTACGAAACTTGTTAATGTTAATTGTTCAATAAATAGCTTCTTAATTGTCGTGCAATTTTTACACGACCTCCTGAATACTTCATGTAAAAAGATACCAAATTTTTCAGAATTCTATCATCATAACTTCAACCTCCTTAAGAGTCAAAATAAAAAATAATGAGACAAATTTGAAAATTTGGTATGTTTTTGTATGAAGTATTTAAGAGGTCGTGTACAAATTTCACGACGATTAGAAGCTCGTTATTAAAAAATGAACATTTTGTTAAGAATAATTTTTTAAACAAATAACAAAAATATTTATCAATAAACTTCGTTTTGTTTCTGTTGCTTTCAGTGTATTGTAGATATTAACAAATTAAGAGGTCAAAAAAAACTTATCGCAAAGTTATATCAGTTTCCATAAAACTACATTTAATTTGTTAATATTCGAAAACGCGCTTCCTAATCGTCTTGAAATTTTTCCTGACTACTTCATTAATGAATATTTCTCGTTACTAATAATCTCAGATTTTTGTCATCATTTTGCCCTAACGACTCAACTACCTTAAACTGGTTTTTTTTGGCTTTATTAAAACATAAAAATTTGCAGCGAAAAATGTTTTTTTTTAAATACTTACACCGTTTTTTTTTTAAGAAAAAAATGTTATCTAAAAAAAACCGAAAAGCCGCTTGAGAAATAGCTAAAAAAAATTTTTTAATCTCAAATTTTGGAAAAATTACTTTTTTTTTTATGCACTAACGTTTTTCGATGGAGCTCCGAAAAAACAAAAATATTAGTTTTTTTGCATCACTCTAGTGACTATGCGCATGCAACAACATTGCTCGCGAAAGAATGGAGAGAAAGAAAAAACTAATCAATATAAGAAAAAAACCTCGAAATCCTGTAAAACGTGATCTATTTTCGAGCTATAACACGTGATTATTCGCTAATAGATGTGATATTCGCTAATAAATATTTTGTAACATAGAATGTTGCATTTTATTTATTCCCTGCCATTTACAAACATGCAAATAAACGTGTAATTGATAATTGAATGTAAATAACAGTGAAATAAGATGAACAGTAATATTAATCTAATATACAATTTAATTATGATAATTCTAATTTACTCCATGTTTTCAGTTATTATTACCTATGCGATTATGAATATATATATATATATATATATATATATATATATATATATATATATTTTTTTTTGTAAAATTATTGCATTATGTTTTGTGATTTGCTGAAATAATCTAGTGCATGAATATATATTTAACGCGTTTACTGCTTGCGTCAGTCGCAGTCCGCGGCAGCCGCCAGCAGCCGCGCGGTACACTACTAGCGCCACATGGTGGCTGGCGACGTTAAGAGGCTCAGTGCCAGGGGGCTGGCGCATGTAAAGTTTCATGAAAATCTCTTTTTTGAGGTAAGGGATCAACATTCTTAAAAATTTTCCTCCTTACAATATCGAATCTCTTATCGCTAATCCTAGCATGCGCATTATCAAACCCATTATGCAATTTATCAAGTCGAACAATTTGTCCATCTAACTTCTATGCGCAATCTTTCTTCGCATTGAATATCGTTCATACTCTCGTCTTTTACCTTCAAATTTCCCACCCATTATACAGGTGTTGAGCTTCTCGATCAGCTCGCCCAAACTTCGAACGTCTTTCAGAGGAGAGCATCGAAGTCGCCTAGATATGACGTGATCCCACGTCGTAATGCAATTTGCGCAGGAGAGATAGTTTCTCTTCCGTAAACTAGATAGCGCGAGATACGCCGCGAGTTCCGCGGCAGAATTCAAGAAAGATACATACCGTCAAAAAGCAGAAGAGACTCAAATTATTAACAATAGAATATTTTAGGCTGGTTACTCGGCAGAGATTTCAGGTGCTGACATTCAAAAAATCGAAGGCTGCAAGACATATATGAGAGATTCTCTGTCAATTCAGCCACTTTTATTTCGACCATCTGAGATGTGCCTCATAATTGGTTATATTGAAGTGCTGCTAAAAGGTATTCTATGTGAATTTTTTCATATTTTTTAATTCACAATTTTAGAAATCGCCGTTTTTTTCAAATGAATATACACTAGACGCTCCCATAACTTGACGCGTCGGGACCGGAAACGCTCCCATAACTTGACGTTCCCCTCATTCTCCCACTCTCGTGTTTTTACGCATGCGTACTGCTTTTTTGTCGAACCATGCGTAGAGTAAGCGCGCGAAATTCAACCCGAAATTTGTGCTCACGCGTTATAGAAATACATTTAACAATCTGACAGCGATATATTTTGCAAATTTTTGAAAGATTGATTAGAATATAATGTAGATAACTCTTGATGAAAAGAATTGAACAGAAAACACATTAATCCGGTCGTTGAAACGCGTGAGATATATTTTTCTAGAAAATGTAATGCAAAGTTGCGTATATACGAGGTTGTCCACGTCGATTCGACTACCCTCCAGACCACAACATTTTTGATTTGCTTCGTGATTTTTTCTATTGTTGCCCTTGCTTTGAAACATTTTTCTGAATTTTTGCAATTTTTCGGAACAACCGTTTCTGAGTTACGATTTTTTTAAATCGAAAAAAAGGACCACTTATAAAAATCTGAAAAAATTCACAAAAATTGTATGAATAACTCAAAACAGTCTCCCGCTCGCGAGAATGTGGTGCAAATTTTTTAAATATTTTTTTTGCCAAATCAAAATACAAAATTCACGATTCTTATTCATCATCCATAGATGTACCAATACTATTTTTGAACTGTAAGAATGGAAAAAATTTGAATTCAACTGGTTGGTTATAAGAAATATTATTTTAATCAAATATTCACTGGGTGCCAAGAATAAGATGGGTACAAAATTATTTATTTCAGCGTGTATATCCCAGAAACGATTAATCACTCACTGAAATGCAAAATTTGTGCACCATCTATACGGTGACTATAGCTCTATTACCAATCGTACATACATTGAATAACTGAAATTAAAATGACTGAAACTAAAATAACTGAAAAAATGACTAAGATTAAAATAACTGAAATTAAAATAACTGAAATTCATGTGAGAACAATAGAGCGTACTTTTTGATTTACTGAGTGAGCCAAAGTATCTGTTTGCGAAATAACTCAGCACCACTGCGGTTCCGACTCTGAATCTTCCAGGTAATTTTATAATCTTTCTTTAATACTTTTAACTGATAAGTTAGACAGTTCTTATTTATGTGTGAAACTTACATTCTCATTTGAAGTTACTGCGCTGCAGCCGAAGAGTAAATTTTTAAAAACATCATGACGTAATAGATAAACCTACAAAGTAACTGTTGATTCTGTGTTCAAAATTGAAATTTCAAATGCTCTGGTTAAAGCAAAAATGTTATTCAATAAAAATAAAAAATAAACAATTTTTTAAAAAGGACAGAGAAATTTTTATTAACTGTTTTTTATTCTTTTCCAGAAAAAAATGGATGTGTCTACGTATACAGACATAATTTTGAAAAATACAACGCCAGCTTCACATTTTAATGCTGGAACTCTGAAGGCGCAAGGAAAACCGTTGCAAGGTGCAGCTACGAAAATGAATAACTTCAAGCAACAATTTACTGCAATAGCCAATATGATACCTTATTGCATTTCGAATTGTATTCACGTTCACGGATTCGGCAAAACCGTAGCAGGACTTTTGATAAAAGAAGGCGCGTTTCAATTCAAAGAATGCGACCATTCGGAAACATTGCTCTTCAGCATTATATGTAAATTCATCGAACAAACGGTTCGAAAATATTCAACAATTCTATCGAAAATATTATATTGATACTTTATGCGACTCGCGAAAAAATTGTACAGTTTGTTTTTTATCTTAAATATTCATAAACATGTTTATATAGCAAGTGTTCAAGTATTGTATACAGTGGATGCTCCCATAATTTGATACGTCGGGACCGGAAACGCTCTCATAATTCGATTTTCCTCGCATTCCCCCACTTTATATCTGTATAGCACATTTTACGGAAGTTTCTTATTTGTTCAAGTCTAAGAATTCCTTTTTCGTTGAGAAATATACACCAATTGATGATAACATTTAATTGATCGTATTTAATTGGTAACGAGTAAAATTGTGGGAGCGTTCACTGTAGATGTGAATATTGTCAATATACCAAATATTTGAAATATATAAAAACACAAATATACTGGCATTTTTATTATATTTTTTGATGATGCAACCTATTTAAAATGAAAAATTAATAATAATAATAATAATAATAATAATAATAATAATAATAATAAGCATGTTTCGAGCCGTGGAGATGGGGTAAATCTATATATATATCATATGCATTATACTGGACGCTCCCATAATTTGATCACCCCTATCGCGCTTTCTCCCCACTCCAAACTTAGCTGCCGCGCTGAGGGCAACAACCTCAATTGTCAAATTTTCCACACAATTAAATACGATGAATTAAATGTCATCGAAAAAGGAATTGTTAGACTTAAACAAATAAGAAACTTCCGTAAAATGTGCTATACAGATATAAAGTGGGGGAATGCGGGGAAAATCAAATTATGGGAGCGTTTCCGGTCCCGACCAGGGGGGTGACACACCAATGCTATTTCTATACGGTGGAACGGTACGCTTGACAGTCTGTATTTTTCGTTAGGTTGCTGGCCTATACGCGGCTCCACTAATCTTCTGCGCTGCCCCGCACATAAGAAGACTAGAATACTATAATCTTCTTGTGTGCATTCTAGTCTAGTCTTCTTGCCCGCAACCGCACAGAAGATTAGTGGCGCTGCTAGTTGGTCGATTGTCGAACTAAACATCAGCCGTAATTTGGGTACGGCCGACGAAGATTGAGTTCCATAGAAGCGTACAGCCTGCAGCCCGTTTGAAGCAAAGAAAGTTGGAGTAGATTACCCCAACTTCCTAGATGGCGCCACCGGCGCCTGTGCTTGTGTGCGCTTATGTACACTACCCGCATGAATGCGTCCGTGTCCGTGATTACCCCAACTCGTAGGCTCCGCCCTACGAGTCGGGGTATTCGTGCTTTCCTTCTCGCTCCCGTTTGAGAGGATATAGCGCTCTCTCTCGGACCAGATCGATAGAGGACGCTAAGTGGGGACTCGTGTGACGTCTGCATCGTGTGCCTACGATCGAGACCAGCTCGTTACGGATTTTTTTTTTTTTATAATGGCTTCAGAACTTTCTTCAAGCGTTCAAAATTTTTTTTTTCATGAATAATAATTTCTAGTATTACAACTATAGTTCACTCCCTTCATTTGAGCCATTATTTATATGCGCGAATAGGGGCGGTAGAGAAATAGGGGAAGGAGACGAAGCAATGCGACTCCCACCACATGCAAGTTGCCGAGAACACGAGGTTCATGGGCGGAGTATCGACGACTTTACCGAAAGTCAGCATAGTAGGTCGATCGCAGAGCCATCCCACGGCTGCACGAGTCGTGGAAAGCTTTGCTTCAAGTGGCCCGTAAGAAGTACACTTCTATGGAACTCAATCTTCGTTGCTTATACATGGAAGTATATCTATATAAAAAAATCAATTTCTCAATATTTTCAATAAAATAAACAGTTCAAAAAAATTTTAAGACATACGTATTGATTATTATTTTTTTCTCTTTCCATTTATCCCAGAATGAACGCTGTAGCTGTCAAAATGTGGACGATGTCGAATTTAAACTGTTATTTTTATATGTTTACTGTATGAGAAGAACGACCTTGAGTTGCCGCCATTAACCGACAGTTGGCGTTGCCGTAGCATCGGCGCGATATCCAAGAGGCGTATTGGCAGGGTGCGCGACGACAACGACATCTGACGACTACATTAAATCATGCTCTAATACCGTAGGAACGATGGAAGATTTTTATAAATAAAAAAAATAAAAGTTTGTAGGAAATGGAAAATAGAAGTGCAATACCATTTCTGAAAGAGAGTAGTGAATAGAACCCATCGTGATAAAGAAAGTAACTATAAAAAGTTTAAAAACATGTAATATAGAATTGTTTTCTAATAAATTGAGGTTAGGTGACCAAATTATTTAATCGTGATTGGTGGACGTGAGCATGGTTTAACGAAATTTTGTCCGTAGCGAGCGCTGCGATCGATTTAGTAGTCCCCACCACCTACTTCGCACCCAGCAAATATGCTGCTTAATTAAATCGGCAGCAGAATGCTGCTTAACTGCGACACACTATGCAGATCTTGTCATCGAAATTGCGTTATTGTCATATATGTAAACTCCTATATACTATATTGCGAGCGCTGGCCGCAACTCTGTGAAGACTTTACGGTGCAAACAACATATATGTAATACTCCTATATTGCTAGCGGCCTATGCTTCCCTATAAGTGGTAGGTGAAACAAAAAAGAGAGACAGAACACTTGAACTGGGTCATACTGCGCACGCGCGACCCACTACGAAGGTATAATATATAAATGTTACTGGCTGGGGCACTCCCGCTTTGGCATTGCAAGAGCCAGATAGAGAGAGAACGATATTGTCTGCACCGTAAAGTCTTCACACAGTTTCGGTCAGCGCTAGCAATATAGGAGTACACTAGAGCCCCGCGATAACGGTACCCGGAGTAACGAACAAATCTCGTGGTCGGGGCTCGACGCGCTCCGTCCCGAGCAAAACTCAGGAGCGTACGCGTTTCGCTTAGATTGTATGGGGCACGTTGTATCATTTGGGACCCGGCAATTTTTATATACGGACCTGTGCCAAACACGCCGAGTTCAAAGCGCTATATCTATACATATGGTGATTCACAGTAACGAACAACCCCCGTCCTGTTCGTTACTCTGGGACTCTAGTGTATTACATATATGGCAGATAATATCGTTCTCTCTCTCTCTGGCTCTTGCAATGCGCAAGCGCGAATGCAAGCGGGAGTGCCCCAGCCAGTAACATTTATTCGTAGTGGTTCGCGCGTGCGCAGTATGACTCCGCTCAAGTGTTCTGTCTCTCTTTTTTGTTTCACCTACCACTCATAGGGAAGCATAGGGAAGCATAGGCCGCTAGCAATATAGGAGTATTACATATATGGTTACTGTGCCGTCATGCGATATTCTGCAGCACGTTTGTCTATCCGCGATGCAAGATTTTTCACCCTCTAGATACTATATGAAGATATGTAGTACCCAAACGCATTTTTTTCACAAACCTATAATTTGTGACTTGATAGAAAAATTAACGACAATAATTGACTTTGTTTCTTGTGCTATTTATTGAACAAACAGAGTAACGGACTTTTTAACGTTACACATTGCTCTTTGATTTATTTGTATTTCTTATAATTCCATTGTAGCTTCAAGCACCAACGATCGAACCGTATATGACAAAGTTGCGAAACAAATACGTCAAGTTAATTATATCTTCTTGGCTATTTTCATGTAAACGAGATAATGTTTAGTGGGTAATTAATTATAGCGATGATATTTATTCGGCTATCGAACATTTTGTAAGTATTGAGTCAACAGTTAAATTCGTTAACTCATGGATCATTGTAATAAGCCGATTCGAATGAACATTTCGTGGTATTCGATGAAAGATATCCTTCGTGACAATTTACTTAGCTTACTTTTTTGTTGACCGTGGTTGAAAGCGTCGTGTAAGTAGAAAACAATTTAATAACAATAATACTCATGGCGGCGCGTTTACGACTGGGGACCAACGTTCAAACACAACATTTTGAATAACTTGTGTAGATTTTACTTCATTTAGAATGTTTTTCTTTTACATACCATGTATGGTGCACTGAATCATTATTATATGTGACTGAAATAGAAGAATTTGAGGTGCTATTAGTGATTCACTGGTAGGGTGGCGATTTAGTAATGAACATAAGGGCTGTTACAGTGCTGCCGAAACTGTTTTTTTTTTATACATCAGAATCTTAGTATTTCACCCACAACCATGAATTTCGTTATTTTTATATTTTTCTTTGTATTCCTGTTATCGACCACTGTAGCACATAATTCAGAATCTTCACAAATTTACGATATAATCGTCACAACCGACGTATTCAACAAGAAATATATCACGTATTTTTCTCATCTATATTCAGATTACAGAGCTAGTATTGTAGAAGCGTATAGAAGCGATACACCAACTTTTAAACAATTTCAAGATATTTTTTGTTGTTACGTTAAGAGTCATTGCGACCGAACCCCTATGGAAAAACAACGATCACCATCAATTACACCATGACGCAATCGGTTTATGCTTCTGTACATTGATCGTTAAGTCTGATGATTAAGTTGATTTGCGGCTTGATTTCTTTTCTCCAGTCCATTACAATTACCATGAGTGTTCGCAACTTCCGGGATAAATGACCTTAACAGCAATGCATTAAAAAAAAGGAAATAAAAATAGATCAACGGCAGTGAGGAATTTTAGTGCGAAAAAAAACGTGTATGCTGTTCGAGTGTGGTTAACCCTGCTCTAACACTAGGCAAGGTTTGCAAGGCTCAAACATGGGTGATCAATTTTGATAAACCATAATTCGCTGATTCCATCATCATCTAAGCTAATCCTATTACCGTTTTTGAATTTTTTTTTAATGAGAAGCAATCGTTGCCTGGTATTGAGAACAACAAGTTTTCTTTGACAAATACCCGCGTAAACTGGGTTTGCGGTTTAACAGTAAATACCTCGTGCCGAATGATAATGTAAGCAGTTGGCAGAATAACATTGCCATTTCCAACTTTACGTTTTAGCAATGTCCATTGGTGAACCTCCGATGGAGTTAACAGAAGTCGACGTTGACATCGGCGGTCCACCGGGACTCACAGTTGTCGGTGGAATTGCCGGTTTCACGAATCTATCGGATGTTCGCCGGTTTGCTGGTGGCACAATGTGGCCCTAAAAAAATACACATCCAAAAATATATCTATGTATACTCAGTATCAAATTTAAGCAATCGTTTGATTGCATTTTTATAATTCGATTGTTCGTTGCATTTTTATTTGATACCTACCGCTGTCGGCGGGGGAGAGCTCGAGAATGGAAGCATGATGGTCTGACCACACGCATAGCACCGATTCGAGGTGAAACTGTCCCGCGAAGATGTGCCCACTACATTTATTCCTGAAAAAATTATTTATCTGAATTGTGAGGATTATTGCTCTTCAATAACTATCCACGTTATAAATTTTCAATTTATTACCTGGACTCAAAGGTCTGGAGGAACTTGGCGAGGGATTGTACGGTACCGGGCTCGAAACAGGCCGATTTCTTATGCTGCTACCGGACATAACAATTTCGTTGTAATGACGTTCTTCTTCCATTTCCAGGCTGCAAGAAATAAATTAAGAATTCCCAAGGTACAAGATATAAAAATAAACATGAAATTGACACAAAAATTATAGAAATTCCCATGCATCATTTATGCTGGAAGGTATGTAGTCTTTCGACTTTGAGTGATTAATCAAAAGGAAAATACACCTGAGAAAAGTTCAAGTATACATGTATGTGTGTCCGTAGGTGCGTACATATTTACCTTGATTCTGACTCTGATAGATGTCGGCAAAGCGCTTCGCGGCGTTCGACTTCGAGCTGCAATTTTCTTTGAAGTCGAAGATTCTCCTCTCGAATATTTTTCTCCTCATTAACATATCTCTGCATTTTTTCAGTATCTGTAAGTAAATCGATGATATGAAAAACTTCAAGGAAACAGAACAAAATACGTATTTGATTACGTAATAAATTCGTTTAGCTGAGCATGTAAAAATTCATATTGCACCATTCCCAGAAAACCAAAGAAGTATTAATTCTCTGGGAGGCATTCGTATATCACGTGAAGTCTGATTAAATTAGCGAATGAAATCAATATAAACTCACGTTCTTGCTGAGAAATGAGTAAGGTATGCCTCAATCTAACGACTTCGCTTCTAAGAGTCTGTATGTGTGTACTGAGATTCGTTGCTGTATCCCCGTTGTTAATGTCTCTCGGTGAAGTTGGGTCAGAAATGGGCTGATCGAGTTTTATTTGAAGCATCCTCTTCTCTGCTTCCAGCTTATCCATACGTTTCCATAATTTATTAACAAGAGCCTCTTGCTCCTGTTCCAGAGTGTTCTCCAACTCCACTTTCTCTCTGCGCAATTGTTCCAGATTACTTTGCTTGGCCAGTGTTTCGGCCTCCAATTTTTCAATTTTTCTCATGAGTTTGTTAACCAGACATTCCTGTTCTTGTTCCAAAGTCTGTTCCAAGCGACATTTTTCTTGGCGCAATTGATTCAGCTTTCTCGAAAGATCATTAGTCAGACATTCTTCCTCTTGTTCATAATGATGCGCCAATGTCTCTTTTTCTTTCTTAAGGGCTTGAATTTTTTTCAGAAGTGTATTGCTGATAAACTCTTCCTCCTGCTCTGCCTTAGCTTGCTGAAATTAAGAGCTTCGTGGTCATCAATATATCGTGAATTTCCTCCCATTTATATAAATCATTTCACATCGCATCTACATCATATTATTAAAAATGTAAAGCAATAAAGTAGTTTGAAGTGACATATTTAAAAACAGAACTAAGAAGAATCAGGGAACATTTTTAGAGGAAAGTAACGAACAAGCATGTAGCAAAATAATAATAGAAAAATATAGCGTGGCAATAATTAATGTAATTGGCTCACGATGATGACGGAAGCTTGACGAAGACTTCGATTTTCCTCCTGAAGTGCCTTGACTCGAAGTTTGTAAGTTTCAAGCTCCACCTTCAGTACACGGTTATGCTGTTGCAAGGATTCAATTCTCTTTTGCAGTTGTTCTCGGGTGACCGGTGACGGTGGCATCATAATTGGTCCACCGTCAATCGAACTCGAATCACTCTCCGAAGCGCTGTCCCGGTCAGCCATTTTAATTCCTCAAAAAAGTTGACAACAATTAACGAAAATACCGATATATCGCATGACCAGGTAACAAAAGGGCTGTGCGAATCTATCGCCGATATTTTATCACGAAGTTTTGCACCAACGTCAGAGCTTCATAACTATGTAAACGAAAAGAGATGAAACTCCGCAACTCCTTGCGGCATAAACATGTGGTCTCAACGACAAAACGAATCAGCTGTTTTAAACTGTTAAGCCCCGGACCACGGTCGTACATACAGGTCTGGAAACTCTAGTGGTGGGGGGTGACCCACTTAGTGTGACCATCTTATAGTTGAGATTATTCCCACCTGCAGCGCTGCACACGTTAGAGATTTTTCAAAAAAGCGAATAAATAATTGCTAACTCAGAAATTTACATGTTAACAACGAGAGTAATGCTCGGTTTATGCAGCGGCTGTAACGTAACTTTAAAAAATTGAAAGTATATATTGCCCTTGTGGCGTTTATGCAGAATTGTTAGCTTATGTGAAAAATCCTTGCAGCGCAGCGCCAAGCACGGTCAGATGGCAAACCTGCGAAACAGCCACACTAAGCGGGTCACCCCCACCGCCGAAAAAAACAATAGAGTTTCCCGACCTGTATGTACGACCGTGCCCCGGACACAATGAAAAACTTAAGAGATAGGAATAAGAATCAGCCAATCGCCGCGCACTTTAGAGAAACTACGCCAATCGGACGGCTTATGTTTATTCCTTATTTCTTATTTTTGTCATTGTGTCCCCGGCTTTAGGGTGAATTCAGACACGGGCGCACTGCGCTTGAGCGCTGTATAATCTGGCGTACGCATTGGTCAATTTGGATTTCGTGCGCCACAATACCACGACGGACAACCGGATACTACTTCATACATGTACTCGGCGATTTACGCTCTTTTCACAACATGGGTGTTTTCCAGCTATGGTACGGTGCGCACATCTAGTACATTTCTTATGCGGACAACCAATAAGAGTAAACGAATACAGCGGAATTGTACTAGATGTGTCGCACCGTGCCCGACTAACGACATTTATCGGTATCAAATAGCCAATCGCAAGCTAGGCATTCCCCAGAATCTTTCGTGCGATTGGCTCTTCGATACGGACAAATGTCGTTACATGCAGCGGCCATTTAAAGGCAGTGAACAGTGCACGGTCTTGCAACGAAGCGGAATTTCAATGGTGGGGACGGTGGTCTTAGCATCGCCCAGCCCCCTGGCACTGAGCCTAACGCGGTGGTGCTCTTAGCGTCGCCAGCCACCATGTGGTAGTGGGTAGGGTGTCATCTTCGCCCGGGGCATCTTCGCCCGAGTCATGTTCGCCCGAAAGTCACTAGACTTCGATTCCTCGAAACTGGGTTACTGGCACGACCGCTACGTGTCTCTGCAAGCATATTCTGGGCTTTGAGAGATTGAATACGTGATGTGAACCCGTTCATTAAAAAACGAATTAAATGCCAAGAGCCTTGAATAGAATGGCGCAGGTCCTCAACAGATGGCGAGCCAAACCTGTCAAACTAGCACGCTATGAAAAACAATCCGGAGTTCCGGAGTTCTTTGGTAAATAATGCACTTTGAGGTTATCGCGCGCATTGTACGCGACAATTAATCGTGAAATCAAGTACTTAATCAATTAATAATTAAATCAGTAATTATTAAATAATTGCGTGACAATGAATGTTAACAGACACACGATCTCTATATTGTTATTATAAAATGCTTGAAAACGAGTTTAAGATTTTTTTTGTAATTATCAATGAAATAAATGTATCTCGCTGCTGCATTACTACGTTTCTGTGCTCCGTTAATATTAAATTGTTATTGTTGATATTAAATTTTTTAAAGTAATGAAACTGTTTATTATAATTGTCGATGAAATAAAACTCGCCGCTGTATTTCTGTGTTCTGCACATTTATTATTTACGTTATTAAAACCAAAAATGTTTCTACATTATTCGCTGATACACCTTTGTCAATGGCACCTAAAATTCGACTAATTATATACATAGAGACATATTTAGACTATACACATTTTCATCGTTATCATCATTATCATCGTCATCATCATTATGATCATTATCATCGTTATTATCATTATCATCGTTACCATCATTACTATCGTTATCATCATTATCATTGGTGATAAACAAATTAGAGAAAAAAAATCAAATTACTCGTTCGAAATCGTCGCGTTGTGGCATGTAACCGAGTTTGGTAGCTTCCTCCAGTGTAATGTCCAAAGGCGGCAGCCTCGAGGTGAGATCCGGCGATAACGGACCATGATCGGAGCTCGTTTGATCGGTGAGATTCGGTCTGTAGCTTTCTGTTAGTGGCCACGTGTGTTTTCCGATATTTCCATCGAGATATCTGACGATGTACTCCTCTTTCGCCTCTGTAAAAAAAAGAACATAAATAGACATTAAAATGAGGCATTAGATTATATAGAATTGTGGGTACGAATTATTCGACGTGAAACTTGAAAATCTAATTTGTTCCCAATAAGATTCGAAATTAAATAAATGACGAACGTTCAGGGGTTCTTTCTTCGATATGTTTGCTGATATCCTCCCATTTGTGAAAGCCAAATTGTTCGATGGCGTCGAGTAATCTGAGATGTTCTCTGGCTATCCAATTGCCTCTTCCATTGAATATGCTAATTGTTCCAGAGTCCTGTGAAAATGAAATTGCGTAAATTAATTTTTCAATTATGGATATTTTTATTTTTTTCAAAATTTTTAATTATTCTTTTTTTCAAGCAAAAACATCTGAAAACAATTGTGTCCTGAGTTTAAAATTTTCGAGATTCCATAAGGGATATTATGATTTCTTTTTATTTTATAATTTCATTTTTGTAATTCATCATTATCGAAATCAGTTTTTTTTTCATCGAATCACGAAAAAAATGGCAGAATGGAAGAGAAACGTACCATAAATTGAGAGGGATGATCATTTTTGTGTTGTCCAATTTCAGCACCTGCCGAAAAACACTGCGAAAGGAAAAATATCGTTAATCAGATATAGCAGAAACATTGCGCCTTAAAAAATGTCCATCGATATTCCTTGCATTCAAAGCTACATATAGTTTTATATAATCAGGCTACAGTTTTGTCAAATAATCCATGATTACTTGTAAATAAACATTGTAATTTTGTAATCCATAAAAGAACATTCACAGCGATAATAAAGATGAACATGACCTCAAAATCTTTCAAATTCATTTAAATATAATTGAAAAATGGCTTGATGGAATAAACAGTAAATAGTTGTCCAACAAATAAGCAAAGGCAAACCCCCTATTCTATTTTTATTTCATTAAGTTGTTTTTAGGAAAAATCAGCTAGCAATTTGGGCAATAAAGAAAATCCTTGTATAATGTGTATTTTAAAATTCACGTACAATTATCGAATTTATTAATGGATACGCTGTCGAAATAGTAAAAACGTCAATTTTACGCCTACAAAATTCACCAATGAAGTATAGCAGTGCATTTTTTAATACGCAGTCAGGATTTACAAAAAATCGATTTTTTGTACATTTTAGTTTCGTAATGTACAGATATTTAAGTGTATAAACAGAAAATCAAGATTTCTCAAAAACGGCATACCAGACTAGACTCAAATTTTTACACAAGCTCTATAAATATATTTCTAAGTAATTAATCGGAGGTTTTCTTTCACTGATAAATATTTTTCATTTTATAAACAATTTAAGGCAAATATTTTTATCAAAAATCACATTTTTTTTTCCGAAGCCAACATTATGTTAAAAATTAATATTTTGCTTATTCCTTTGAATAAATACTACATTATACCTCTTATCAAAGGAATCTTTTTTATTCTTTTATTCTAGATTATCCAATCCAGAGATATCGTGCTCACCGCAGGGGAGTTTTTTTTACAGGACCTCGGTCGCGAAACTTATGCACGGCTCCTTGAGGGAAAACCGAACCCAACTTTTCCTCTTGAAGTTAATATAATGAAAACAAGCGAGACTGATGTTGTAACTGTGCAATTCCATTGAACCACCGAAAACAGTGTCGTTTGTCGGTAAGGAAAACCTCAGGCTGCCCAATTGTAGACTGGCCACTTGTGCCAAAACACGCCGGTCCATGGTCCTTTGTAAAAAGAAATAAAAAGTGATTAATATCATACTGCAATTGAATATACTTTCTCATATTTCCTCATATTTTTGGCATTTTTTGTACCCACATGCACACACGTTTCGGAGAAATATTTTCTACACATTTCGAAATATGAGGATCAGAATTATATTTGAAAAAGAAAAAGTGAGTTTTACCCTCCACGGTTGATCTTTTATTTCGCTGTGTCTTCTTGAAGCTACTGCTATTGGCACGCTGATGTCTCGGTTGCAATGAACTGAAAACTCGCTTGATACTTCTGAATTGTTGACTGCAGAACTCGTCGAATTTGTAAAACATTTTTAGCAAATCGGGAGTCGTTGATTTCCTTATCATTATTGGTCCCAGCCGAGATCACCGTCTATGAATATGATTGCCGGTCGTCTTGTAGACATAAATTCGTCACCGCTGTTTGTACGATTGATCTTCCATTCGTCGCGCAAGGTTACATCGAGGGACGATACACTCTTGACATGAGAACTCTCATTCCCATATAGACCCATAATTCGAGAGCGAATAGTTTACAGGCCGAGCGGGTGATCAGGTTTGGTACCGGGTTCTTCGCGGATATGTACGGAAATCATGAGAAATTATTTAATTTTGAGCTTACTCATGAGTTTTAATGATACGAGAAAGGCGTGTCACGCAATTTGGGAATAAAACTTGCAAAATTGTGAGGAAAAGGAATGAGATACGTACTGTAAGTGTCGATTTTAATGAGTTCAATAGTACCACTGGCTATTCCACTTTTGGTATCGATACTGAAGCCACCGAGTCCAATGCCGATGTCCAAATTTTTGTGTCCCGTGCAGTCTACCGTCAGAACGAAAATCTTTCGTCATCCATACGACGTTACCAATTACATTGCCCAAATTCATGTGAACATTCAGACGAGTGAAATTTTCGGCAAAGAGAACGAGAGTTTTCCAAGATGTGGATTCGCCCATTTTAACCTCGGACGACGTTTGTTTATCCAAGGTGAAACTCCAGCCTCGTTCGATATCTAAATGGAAAGAGGAAAAAAAGGAAAGTCAGTTATAATTGTTGCAAAGAATATACGAATAGTGCGACTTGATAATGATGATAACGATGAAAATGTGTATAGTCTAAATATGTCTCTATGTATATAATTAGTCGAATTTTAGGTGCCATTGACAAAGGTGTATCAGCGAATAATGTAGAAACATTTTTGGTTTTAATAACGTAAATAATAAATGTGCAGAACACAGAAATACAGCGGCGAGTTTTATTTCATCGACAATTATAATGAACAGTTTCATTACTTTAAAAAATGTAATATTAACAATAACAATTTAATATTAACGGAGCACAGAAACGTAGTAATACAGCAGCGAGATACATTTATTTCATTGATAATTACAAAAAAAATCTTAAACTCGTTTTCAAGCATTTTATAATAACAATATAGAGATCGTGTGTATTATCGTAACCTCAAAGTGCATTATTTACCAAAGAACTCCGGAACTCCGGATTGTTTTTCATAGCGTGCTAGTTTGACAGGTTTGGCTCGCCATCTGTTGAGGACCTGCGCCATTCTCTTCAAGGCTCTTGGCATTTAATTCGTTTTTTAATGAACGGGTTCACATCACGTATTCAATCTCTCAAGGCCCAGAATATGCTTGCAGAGACACGTAGCGGTCGTGCCAGTAACCCAGTTTCGAGGAATCGAAGTCTAGTGACTTTCGGGCGAACATGACTCGGGGGTAGGGTCCGATATTCGCCGGGACGATATTCGCCGGAATGGTATTCGCCGGAAAATCACTAGACTTCGATATCTCGAAACTGGCTTACTGGCATGACCCACAGGGGTCATTGCAAACATATTCTAGACTGCGTATAATTTAATTAATAAATTGATCAGTCCCGAACGTCCCGAACCACTCACAAGACCCGCAAGACAGAAATGCACATAACCTTCCTATCATAAAGTATAAACATCGAAATAAGAGTTTTAACCGCGCATGCGTAAAACAAGCCGGCCAGGCGACTACATGCGCTGCGAAGCGGCCTACAGTGTAACTACGAAACGGCCTGAAATCGCAAAAAAATTTTCGCAATAGAAATAGTAGCCAGTGTCAGGGGGCTGGCTTCTATGTACGTCTGAATTCGTTGATAGAACCTTCGGACGAACTGCAGGGGTGCAGGTGTTAGTTCTGTACCCCAGTGGCTAGAAGCGCTAGCAGCGTATGCGTGTGACGGTCGCTGATAATAGCTCCCGCACTCGCAAGATCGCGCGCGGCGCTTTGCGAATTACGCGGCAGAATTAAAATAGAAATCGCATGCAAAATACAATGTTTGAAGAAATAATCTATAGAATGTATATAGTTAGAAATTATAGCCAGGGCTGGTCACTCGGCGAGGATTTCAGATATGGACGAGCAATAAAACAAATAAGCTGCAAGGCACACGCCTGCAGCCGGCAAGACGTATCATAGCTGCAAACTGCAATACATTCTTTCCTCCGGTGTATTTTCTATACCATAACCATATCCATTTTTGTACATAGTTTCATATATAATTTTCCGAAAATAACACCACATCTTGGGTAAAAGGGGCCACGAGTGACAGTCTTTTCTTCATAGAGGCGAGGGAAACTTTATGTCTCAGTTTGGAATTCGAGTACCCTCTCGAAATAATAAAACTCGACAGCATATACATCTCAAGTGCGGGTGGACCGAGGGTATCCGAGGACATGTGGCTTTTCTCAAATCCAAGCTCTATTGTACATCAGGGACCACATGGGTGTTCTAAGAGGGGGAAAGGTTTAGGGACGCGTGGACTTTTCTCTTTACTGTGGATTTTTCTCTTGGGATTTTTCCGATGGGCCAGCGTGAGGCCCGCGACTTCGATAACTCCTCCTTGCGCGGAGGGCCCTGAACCTTTCGAGATCATCGTCGACGAGTCTTGCCAGGCAGTCCAATTTCGACCTTAGAATTGAACAGTCGTTCAATCTTACTAAACGCCCATGAAATTTCTCTTGCGAAATTCTGATATTTCTTGTTACATCATAATTATCGAATAATCTCATTCTTAATAAATAAGTTGCACAATTTCTTGATAACCAACATTTTAATGTTTTGCTTCCTCATAAAGGAAGCTTTGTTTTCGTGAAAAAAATTTTTCTCGCAATTTTCATGTCAGTATGTTCAAAATGTCCCAAAACGTCGAGAAATCACATTTAGAAAAAATGTCCGGATGGATGTATGTGTGTATGTATGTATGTATGTATGTATGTATGTGTGTGTATGTATGTATGTATGTATGTATGTGTGTGTATGTATGTATGTATGTATCCTGAGTTTCAGATGTAAATAATTAATAACTCGAGAACCATTCGAGATATCAAGATAAAATTTGGCACACTTGTCAAGCACGAATCGCTCTTCATTTTGAAAAAAAAATTAATTTACTTCTAACGGGTCTTCAGATTTTATCGACTTTTTTCGTTTTTGCAAGAATGGCGTAAACGCTCTAACTTCCGAAATTTTCAAGATATTACATTCAAACTTTGTACAGAATTAGTATAGCTACTAAGGTTGTTTGGTATTGAATTTGGCGAAAATCCATCGAGGGATGAAAATGTTATGAAATTTTGAATTTTTCGAAAAATAGCGTAAACGCTCCAACTTGTGCAATTTTTAAAATATCGTACTGAAACTTTGCACAGAGCTAATATACCTAACGAGACTGTTCGCTATTAAATTTCGCGAAAATCCATCAAGGGATTAAAATTTTATGAGATTTTTAATTTTTCGAAAAATAGCGTAAACGCTCCAACTTGTGCAATTTTTAAAATATCGTACTGAAACTTTGCACAGAGCTAATATACCTATCGAGACTGTTCGCTATTCAATTTCGCGAAAATCCATCAAGGGATTGAAATTTTATGAAATTTTGAATTTTTTGAAAAATCGCCTAAACGCTCTAACTTGCGCAATTTTTAAGATATTGTACTGAAACTTTGCACAGAGGTAATATAGCTGTAAAGGTTGTTCGCTATTAAAATTGGCAAAAATCTATCGAAGGATTAAAATTTTATGAAATTTTGATTTTTTTGAAAAATAGCGCAAGCGCTCTAACTTGCACAATTTTCAATATATTTCACTGAAACTTTGTACAGAACTTGTATAGCTATCAAGGTTGTTCGCTATTAAATTTGGAAAAAATCCATCGAGGGATTAAAATTTTATGAAATTTTGAATTTTTTGAAAAATAGCGCAAGCACTCTAACTTACACAATTTTCAATATATTTCACAGAAACTTTGTACAATACTTGTATAGCTATCAAGGTTTGTTCGCGATCAAATTTGGCGAAAATTGATCGAATTTGCACATTGATTACTAATATTTTTCAATAGTTAACAAAGCTTCCTTTATGAGGAAGCCAAATTTGATCGCCATACCGTGTGTTAAAGGAAGCTATGTGAACTATGGATAAAGATGAGGAAGCAATGTGCAAATTTCAATGTGTTTATATCTTGTTTAACATCAATATTCGCTTTAAAGCTTAATTCAATAAATTTCTGTGTTTTTCGCGAATCAAATTCATTTGAGTAACCCGCGCGAATCCGAAATCCCCTTTCCGCGCAAAGGAAAGGCCACCATTCATTCCCGAAAGATTATCCCTACCAATACGAATAATTTTATCGTGACAGAACGTCTCAATTTACTGGTGACAGCGGAGGGATGTTATTGGTGGAAGGGCTTTCGCGGATTTCGGCGTGCAAGGTTTTTAAATAAAATAAAAAGTAAATCATTCAGCGAGTGAATATCGTTATCGTGTTCAAATTGTTCAACGAAATTGTTCGTGCAACGAAAAGAACATGAGTGAAAATTAATTGCGCTACGAAACTTTCGTGTCGTGTAAACAATAGTGTGCAATGAACACTTTTACTAAAAAGAATCGTCAATAATATTAATTTCAACAAAACGCGTGATTACGATTGAAGAGAAATATAAAAATTTCAAACGGACTGAAAAATCCCGATTGTATTAAAATCGGCATCGGATGAATCTGGCGAGGACTCTCTCTGGAAACTCGCGACGTCGGGTGGACGGAGCAGCTCGATCCAGTGAGCGAAAGGGGAGGATTTGAGCGTTGACTCACAACGAAAGGCAGCGTCGCCAAGACGGGAAGACCTGTACGCGCACCGGCACCTTCTCATTGGGGTTTTAGCACGGTTTGCCCCGTGAGCTCATTTTGAGGGCTGAATTCGAACGAAGCCGAGGTTGCAAGTGGTCATCCAGGCCGTGAATATAAATCCTTGTTTTGCCCACATGGTTGCGTGTACAAGACGGAGAAAGAAAATCAACGAGACGATACAACCAGAGGCTAACAGCAACGGGATTCCGAGGAGACTACCACCGAGCGACTCCGGCCTACCTGGACGGCACCAGTGGGTCATTGAGGCACGTGCGACGAGGATTTCAAAGGCAGCGTTTATTACACCTTAGACAAAGACGAACACTTTAGTGTACACGAGTTCTTTTATAAGGAGTATAACTGTCGATGAGCAGTTCCGTCCACATCTAATCGGTGAGTCCATTCTGATTTTATTTGCTGAGTGACCATTTAGATAGGATGTATATACACGTAAAGAAAATATAGTACATATGGATAATCAAAGGGAAGAAAATAGAAAGGGGTATATACATATATATCTTATGAGTATAGATAGAGTTATCTCTGGTGTCGCATTTTGCTCGTTATTCTTGTCTCCCATTTAAATCGGTTAGAGATAATTCGCGGATGTATATACATACGATTTAATTGTTTCGTTTGCTCGAAATACGTTTTGGCATATTATTTGTCGGGATCGTGGAAAAATTATAATTTTGCATAGACTGATTAAAATTATATTTACAAAACATCGAGAATTGATCTCTAAAATACAAATTGGATTGAAATTGAAAAAAATGCCTCACAGTCAATTTAAACCACGCGCTTCAAGTTAACGTTCAAATAAAAACAAATTGCGCAAAATGAGTGAGATCGAGGAACAACGACAAGAATTAGGAAACGCTGATGGCACCAACCACAGCGATCATTTGTATCTAGAACAGGAATACTTTCCAGTAATAAACGAGACAAGAATTCCAGCCGAGAACGAAATTAGTTTAGTGCAGGAAGGGATTAACCCCCCCCCCCCCTCCAAGAGGGGGTAGTACAGGTTCCTCTCACAAGTGCCCTGGAAATAAACTCCCTAGTGGATGAAGTCACCACGAATCACGGTGATTTTTTACGGTGACAAAGTGCCCACAAAATCACCGAGATCTTGGTGATTTTAAGGTGATTCCACGGTGATTCTCACGATTATTGTCACCGTCACAAAATCACCGTGACAATCACCGTGGAATCACGTTGGAATCACCTTAAAATCACCAAGATCTCGGTGATTTTGTGGGCACTTTGTCACCGTAAAAAATCACCGTGATTCAGTGGTTTTTCAGCGTGAAAACATCGTCACCCAATCCGCTAGGGCTGGGACCAGAATTTACGGTCAGACATGTCGCTGTAGAAACCTCGACGAGCAGGAGCGTTAATGCCCCTATGAGTCCCGCGTTATTTACAGATAAAAATGATCTCGGGTATTTTCGATACGCATCATCCCTTATCCCAAAATTTGACGGTAAAAACGCGTCCGTTGCGAACTTTATTCGTACGTGCAAATACGCAGAAGAATCGACTCCCGCACATTTGAAACCGCTGTTATTGAGACACATTCTCACATGTTTAGAAGGGAACGCTGATATGTATTCGCAAAATAAAGAATTTACATCGCTCAACGATCTTTTTACAGAGCTGAAACGCGGTTTTACTCCCGTCAAAAATCTAGGGCAAATATTAGCGGAATTGCAAATTGTTGTGCAAAGCGAAAAGGAATCAGTTATGGAATACGCGGTCCGAGTCAATTCAATATTGAATAAAGCCCTAGAGACGATAAAAGATTCACACCCCCCGAGTTCAACCTCGCAATTTTCGAGGAGAGTCGTCTCTCATACCGCGAAAAACTTCATAAAACGGCCCACAACAATGCGCATTTTGTCGCAGGTAAAGGCAAACTCGCTTATGTCCGCGAGTCGAAACAATGAGAGCCCGAAACCTCGGAAAAGAAAAACGTGATCTGCTTCAAATATAAAAGGGTCGGACATCATAAAAGAAATTGTCCCCAAAAACAGAAATGACCGCCCGAAGGTCTACTGTTCATATTGCGATAAACCGAATGTACCTATTTAGCCATAAGTTCGCTCTAGCGACTGACCACAGACCTCTAATGTTGCTACAAAACCTTAAAAATCCAGCGTCAAAAATAATGAGATGGCGTATAAAATTGAGCGAGTACAATTATGATATCGTATATAAAACAGAAAAGTCAATTCCAACGCCGAAACCTTACCCCGACATCCTTATACTTCACAGCCTTGTGACGAAAGTACGGAACAAGTAAGGGTTTCCTACGATGACAATGACATGTCAAATCTTGAGGACGAATTTATCGACGAGAGACAGATTGAAAGTGTTTTTTTTAATGCATGATGGACTTGTCAAAATTGAAGGGTCAGATCGGTCAGATGATCCACACCCTCCTGTCTGGCTACGGTCTGTGCCCGCAGTGAAGCCGCCACTAAACCGCAGAGGAGGGGGTGAGCCATCGCCGGACCACGAAGAAGAAAGTGAAAGCGACATATACGAAACTGCGAGCGAAAACCAGACTTGCCTCCTGTCTGGCTACGGTCCATGCCTGCAGAAATGCCGCCACTGCCCGCAGGGGAGGTCGTGGGTACACCCCCGTCTGGCTACAACGCCCGCCACTACACGATAGCGCCGCGCATTGCAGGGGGGGTGGTTAGGAACTTTGAGTTAACAACACGACGGGTGACAACTCATCGTGTGTAACCAAAGAAAGGGCTCTCACACCCCAGATTTAAAAAAAATGTGTTGATCTCAGACTCTAGAGCGCAGCGCGACATGCGTATGCAAGAGGAGGCAACTCGAAAAGGGTGAGAGTGGCAGATAACCACGGTAATCACTCGAGGGTAGGGGGTGAGTTTGCCGGACACACTTTAAAGATGGACAAACGCAACAACGAAAATGGTACGACTTACGACGATGACAAAACCTACGCAAACAAAGAAACGTAGACCTGGTATGAATGACATCTATATATCCTCTGACGTTATTTCCTAAATTGTTCTGACCGATAAAGGAATTTCTCGCTTTTCAGATTTAAATGAATTAAATCCAAACTTAACGAAGTTAAACTGTTCGAAGGTCAAATTTTATATTCGTTCGATTTAATAGTAAAGGAGACACTTGACGCTGGACCATTCATGACATACATAAATAATGCAACTGCAGCTTTGAAATAGGCCATGCCAACATTGGAGGTCAAGACAGTGTGCCCATAACGAGCTGCGCAATCGTCCAGCTGGAAAGCTATAATGCTGAAAGAAAGTTGGGAAGAGGGCAAAACGAAAATAGTCCACATGAATAAATTGAAGCGAGCCTTCATACCGGCCCCAGTAGACTGAACCAATGAGAATTGTTACGTGTATCATGCAATTAATCACGAACGAAGAAACGAGGGCTTCATTTTCACATAGCGCATGCAACATAAAAATCGCATGGAATGTCAATACGATTCAAAACGACCTGATGATATCGAACACAAACAAAAATTCAAACATACGAAAAATATTTCTAATAATAACAACAATCATGAATACCATAGACAATAATTATGATAATACCGAGTGAGCTATAACGCTGGGAATTGCATGCTCCAGTCTTTTACTGCATGTAAGAATTATGAGCACGGAAAGTAAAACCCTCTACTCAACGTAGTCTATCATTTTGAAGTGTAATTAATTGGAAAGTGTTCCTAGCGAAACACTTTTATTGTAAGGGGGAAGGTGTGATGGTCGCTGATAATAGCTCCCGCACTCGCAGGATCGCGCGCGGCGCTTTGCGAATTACGCGGCAGAATTCAAATAGAAATCGCATGCAAAATACAATGTTTGAAGAAATAATCTATAGAATAAATATAGTTAGAAATTATAGCCAGGGCTGGTCACTCGGCGAGGATTTCAGATATGGACGAGCAATAAAACAAATGAGCTGCAAGGCACACACCTTGCAGCCGGCAAGACGCGTCGACGCAATACATTCTTTCCTCCGGTGTATTTTCTATACCATAACCATATCCATTTTTGTACATAGTTTCATATATAATTTTCCGAAAATAACGCCACATCTTGGGTAAAAGGGGCCACGAGTGACAGTCTTTTCTTCATAGAGGCGAGGGAAACTTTATGTCTCAGTTTGGAATTCGAGTACCCTCTCGAAATGGCAATAAAACTCAACAGCATATACATCTCAAGTGCGGGTGGACCGAGGGTGTCCGAGGACATGTGGCTTTTCTCAAATCCAAGCTCTATTGTACATCGGGGACTACATGGGGGTTCTAAGAGGGGGAAAGTCCTAGGGACGCGTGGACTTTTCTTTTTACTGTGGATTTTTCTCTTGGGAATTTTCCCGATTGGCCAGCGTGAGGCCCGCGACTTCGATAACTCCTCCTTGCGCGGAGGGCCCTGAACCCTTCGAGATCATCGTCGACGAGTCTTGCCAGGCAGTCGAATTTCGACCTTAGAATTGAACAGTCGTTCACTCTTACTAAACGTCCATGAAATTTCTCTTGCGAAATTCTGATATTTCTTGTTACATCATAATTATCGAATAATCTCATTCTTAATAAATAAGTTGCACAATTTCTTGATAACCAACATTTTAATGTTTTTATATCTTGTTTAACATCAATATTCGCTTTAAAGCTTAATTCAATAAATTTCTGTGTTTTTCGCGAATCAAATTCATTTCAGTAACCCGCGCAAATCCGAAATCCCCTTTCCGCGCAAAGGAAAGGCCACCATTCATTCCCGAAAGATTATCCCCACCAATACGGACAATTTTATCGTGACAGAACGTCACATGCGTGTTGTACACCAACGGCTCAATGATGTAACACATACATGTTTTTCCGATGACAGCGCCTCTAGCGACAGTTCCTGTCCGAGAATACTTGTCTCGGATCGAAGCATAGGAACTATGCTTCTATGTACGTCTGAATTCGTTGGCACGGTGTGACGAATGTATGAATTCGCCACTAGAGGATCTGTCTTCGCTACCATTTTTACCGCGAATAATTCGAGCGTCATAAATTGCAACATCGAAAAGAAACGTTCTTGCGAATTTGATTCAGTATATTCTGATTGGGAAAGCTCGGAGAGGTTCGAGACCGAGTTGGTGGTGACTAGTATAACAATTTATGGATATCATAAATTACAACGGTTTAATATAACATTTTACGTAAAAAGCGAATATAACATATTTTACTACGTTATACAGAATTTAACGACACACGTTTATGCATTTTCTCATATTTCTCATACGTATATTAACGCTTTCTTTTAAATATGAATTGACAAACGAGCATTGTTCATTATTCTTCTACTCAAAGGGTCTTATTCACGAAATAGAACTCATTATTCAAAGTATCACGTTGCATTTACAAATATAAAACTGGAATATAAATTACTCGTAAAAGTCGCAATAACTCTTATAACACAACTGCAATAGAAACCAAAGAAGTTTAGAATATAAATCTTAATAGTAAATATCGTAACCCATGGTCCTTCTCAAGGACTATACACATCTGAGTATATAATAGCGCTTTCTGTTGGGCGCACCAGGCTGCACTCAGTGCGCACTGAGTGTATCTCTGTCTTTGTTCCTCGTGTAGAAACAACCAAGACAGAGATACACTGAGTGCGCACTCAGTGCAGCCTGGTGCGCCCAACAGAAAGCGCTATAAGAGTATCGTATGACCAGCGTGTGGGTGTGTCGTGTGTGTGCATGAGTACGCGTGGAAGAAAGCTTGGGCCTACGTACAAAGCTTGCGGACCAAGCACGATCGCCGATTGGTCGATACGTAGCACGTGGGAGTACGCTTCGAACATGCGAGGAGCCTACGAGCTCAAGAATCTCGCTGCACAAAATGCACTTCGATTTTGACTTTGGTCGCGATCACTTATTCTCTGAAAATACGATTGAATCTTTATAACTTGTAAAACGTAGTAACTTTTATTTAAAACGAGCTTCTATCAATCTCAACGAATAAATGCAGTCTTTTGAACACAAACCACTTCATAATTTTTTCACGAAATCCTTAAAACCCGAAAAATCCATAAGGTGAGCTTTTGTTCTTAACCAGCAACGAATTCGCGCTATCCAAAGGACATCGATGGTGTACAAGTTCAAAGTTCCCGCTGAATTACGTGACAGAAGCGTCATACGGTATACTGGCAGCGCCGCACAATCGGAACTACGAAGGGCGATGCCAGCCCCCTTACACTCGGCCAAAATCTGATGGTGGGGACGGTGGCCTTTCGTAGTTCCGATTGTGCGGCGCTACCAGTATACCGCCAACGAATTCCCACACCCCCGCCATCCCCTTGTCGCGAAGCCTCATAAGGCATAACCTCAATCAACACCTATTGCAAGCGTGGTACTGTCGTTAATTTTTCACATTTTTCAATAGCTTTGAAAGGTTTATTCTTTATACGCCACGTTCGATGATGTGTTTACGTGTACGTAAAAGTGATTTTTTTCGATCGAGTGGGTTTAAAAATACAAACGGTGAATGGTGTGGCTAATCAGTCATAATAGAATTTCGCAATGCCCATGTGTGCAGTGCGGTGCGGTGCGACCAAACAAGAAGATTGGTGTTTTTAAATGATACTTTCTTTGCTTATTCTGTTTCCTTATAATGTATCATTATCCAACACCGGGCTCCGAATATTTTTAGTTAATAGATCGTGATTTCCAGGAATCTCATCATTTTCAGATTTCAATGTGAAATCGCTATAAAAAGATTTGCCTACGTTGATAGGACGTTCTGTTTTTTTTCAACTTTGCGCACTTTAGAGATACTTCGGTACCATTCGTCAAGCTGGAGGTTGTAATGATCATCCATCTAGTCACACATTTCTCCAAATTCATAAAATTCTATCGACGTATAGCGTTCTCAAGCCGCAAAAGACAGGAAATTGTTCGATTTTCGAAGATAAACCTCATCAGCCCCTTGTGACACTTGCAGAATTAAAAACGATCTATAACAATCCGGAGAATCGGATTTATCACGCTCTATTAAAGAAAAGCTTACTGAAGCTGCACACCACGATAAATGGGATCTCGAAGATGTAATCGAGCATGATTATAGTAAACCCGAAGTAAAAAATTGCGTTCTGTACTACATTACTGCTAACTTGGTGAAACGCATTTCGAATACCGTCAAATGCGAAATATGTCAAGGGGGCTTATTGAGTATTAACAAGAGCGTGAACCTTCCTGAATCAGACTTGGCAGATTGTCTTGCTCGCGGTCCATTAATTCATCCAAACGTTCACTTTTATCCGTTCATACTTTTTCTAGAACAACGATTTTTGGTTCATTGTGATTCTGCATAAGTTTTTAAATCGATCTTGGAAGACGTATATAAATATGAAAGGCTTTCGTTTCCATGTGTTGAACACACTGATGACATTATTTTTCACGTGATCCAGTACTATGTGACTACGCGCATGCAACAACATTGCTCGCGAAAGAATTGAGAGAAAGAAAAAACTAATCAATATAAGAAAAAAACCTCGAAATTCTGTAAAACGTGATCTATTTTCGAGCTATAAAACGTGATATTCGCTAATATATATTTTATAACATAGATTGTTTCATTTTATTCATTTCCTGCCATTTACAAATATGCAAATAAACGTGTAATTGATAATTAAAATTAATAACAGTGAAATAAAAATGAATAGTAATATCACTCTAATATACAATTTAATTATGAGAATTCTAATTTACTCCACGTTTTCAGTTATTATTACCTATACGATTATGAATATATATATATATATATGTATATATTGTAAAATTATTGCATTATGTTCAAGCTCTATTCTTCACCTTGATACGCCTTTAATCTAGCGCTACGTATATAATGAATGTATGTATATGTATGTATACGTATGTATATGTGTATATATATATTGTGTGCAGTGTATATATGTTACGAAGATATAATGTATATATTTGTGTATAAATGTACGTCGTTCTGTATATTACTGTATACATATCAATGTGTTTTGCATATACTCGTGAATGTATGTATATATATTCTTTGTAAATATTTTATATCTACGTAAAAGCAAATGTATAGAACTTAAAGCATTTTCTCGATATTTTAAGCGTTATATTATCATTTTGTCGTATGACTCTGTCCTTCCTCGGGTTTTTCCTGGTTTCCCCGAGGATCGTAGGTGAATGCCGGGACAGTATAAATGCCGAGCGAGGTCCAGGATTGAATATTTTAATCCTCCTCGGCACAATAAAAGTAATATCCGTGGATTTGCTAGAAATAAGAATATTCTCAGACGAGTGCCATAAAGTGCATGTGGTTCCCCAACATTTCAATATATTGTAAAATCATTTCTGTATTTTCTTAAAAGGGTCGTTTTTAATATTCACGCTATTTCGAACGTCGCCGAAAACATGCGGAAGGGATTAACTGAGGGAGTTTTTATTATACAAGCCGAGGGTACGCGCTTGAGAAAAAGGGACTGTTTTTCCCGATTGTAAAAACCCTCACGTTGTTGCCGCCTCGACATCTTGAAGACACGCGTGGAGGGAGATCGAACCGGCGTCGGGGGATGGGCTTCCCACGATGACCAATAGGAATCTTCGTTAGAAGAACTTGACCCCTTCTCTTTAAATTTTTCATTTAGGGTAGAAACCAAAATGTTTGGGAACCTCATCGCCAAAAAATCAGTCTTATGACAACTCTTGGAAGGAACACAAGTTCCAAACTTGACTATCGAGCTAGTAATGCGATACGCGCTAAATAGAATTGTAGAACTGTTTAATTTTTACTGGATACTTTAATAAAATTGATCATTTATATATTTTCTTTAATACAAATCACTGTGTTGTGGTGTAAATTTATTTCAATACTAATTTGAACTTATAATCGACTCCCGCTTTTCAGGATCGAATTTTTATTCGCTAGGCGGTAAATAACGTGAACCAATCGGTGAACGACTAAAATCACGCGGGTGACTTTCTCAGAGTCCGCTCGTAACAGCGGTACACTACTAGCGCCACATGGTGGCTGGCGGTGCTAAGAGCACCACCGCGTTAGGGTGGCTCCCGATGACGCGTACTTTGCGTATCGCGTAACTTGCGTTGGCCAATCATGTGTCGCTGTAAGCTTTCCGGTCGATAATAGAACGGAATTACGGTTCGCCGATTGGTAGCGCAAGTTACGCGATACGCAAAGTACGCGCCGTCGGGAGCCACCCTTAGGCTCAGTGCCAGGCGTGCGTGAGGCTGTGAATTGGGCGCACCCTAGCGGATGAAGTTACCACTGAATCACGGTGATTTTTTACGGTGTCTAAGAGCCCACTTGGTCACCACAAAATCACTGAGTTCTTGGTGATTTTTAATCTTTATCCACTGTGATTGTCACGGTGATTTTGTCACCGTAAAAATCACCTTGACAATCACATTAAAAATCACCAAGATCTCGGTGATTTTGTGGTGACCAAGTAGGCATTTTGTCACCGTAAAAAATCACCGTGATTCAGTGGTTTTTCAGGGTGAAAACATCGTCACCCAATCTGCTAGGGCATGCTCACGTTTAGGAGAGCAAGAGAGACAGAAGGCTATTTCTATGAGCAAGAAGACTAGAAATAAGGAGAGTTAAGGCCGGTTTGTGCAGCGGCCTCAACTTGACTTAGCCGTAACTTGAGAAAGTTCAAAGTATATATTGCCCTTGTGGCATTTATGCACGGTTACGGTTACGGCTAATGCTAAGGTATTAGCTGCATAAACGCCACAAGGGCAATATATACTTCCAACTTCTTAAGTTACGGCTAAGTTAAGTTACGGCCGCTGCATAAACCGGGCTTTAACTCGAGGAGTGGGGGTGGCACAAAATACATCGGCAGCAGGCTGCCCTACTCCTTGATGCGCAGTGTCGCACTTTTATACTACCGCACATACGCGGGTCGGTTTCGTATGATCCGTGGTTTCGCGCGCGGTCGTACATACAGGTCTGATATCTCTATTGTTCTTTCGGTGGTGGGGGTGACATAGAATTTGAAGTTTTTAGTTTACATTATTGCCACGTCGCTACTATCGACTGCCGAAGTGAAATATATAGTAATACTCCTTAATTAATGACTGCGCATGCGCTATCATCTATCTCTCTCTCACACATGGTGGCACTGGGATGGCACTCGATCACAGACCTCTGACGGCACTGCTTCGAGTATTATGTCACCCCCCACCATAGGAGATATCGGACCTGTATGTACGACCGTGGTTTCGCGCAAGACAGAATGATGGCGCATAGTGCTGGTCACGGAGCATATATGTAATACTCTTATATTGCTAGCGGCCTATGCTTCCCTATAAGTGGTAGGTGAAACAAAAAAGAGAGACAGAACACTTGAACGGGGTCCTACTGCGCACGCGCGACCCACTACGAATAAATGTTACTGGCTGGGGCACTCCCGCTTTCAATCGCGCTTGCGCATTGCAAGAGCCAGAGAGAGAGAGAGAACGATATTTTCTGCACCGTAAAGTCTTCACAGAGTTTCGGCCAACGCTAGCAATATAGGAGTATTACATATATGTCACGGAGTGGGGTAGCCTGCTGCCGACGTATTTTGTGGCACTTTGGCACGACTCGACAAGCCACAGTTGTCTCTCCTTATTCTAGTCTTCTTGTCTATGAGGCAGAAATTCGCACATTGACGAATCGCGGGAAATTCAATATAAAATTAAGAATCTTAATAATGGGAATAATGAAATTATTATTAGCCTAAGAACTGAGAGGATCGAGATGGATTATGTGTGGTGACTAATAGAATAAAATAATTGTTGAAAGAAAACTGAGAGATTTGAATAATCGATGTGGTGACTAGTATAATTTACGAAGAGCATAAATTACTATGGCTAAATATAATATTTCACGTACGGAGAATATAATATATTTTATTACGTTTATATCAAATTTTACGATATTAGTTTATGGATTTTCTCGTGTGTGCTTTTTATATATATTTAACGCTTTCTTTGAATTTGAATCAACAAAAGAGTATTGTTCATTATTTCTTCTATGCAAAAGGTCTTTATTCACGAAATAGACTCATTAATCAAAATATCAGATTGCATTTACCAATATTAAACTTGAATATCAAATGACTCGTAAAAGTCACAATAAATTCTATAACACAAACTTCAATAGAAATCAAAGAAGTTTAGAGCATAAATCTTAGCAATAAATATCGCGACTCTTATTTCTCCTTACTTAGTATATAAAGAGTATACATAGCGTGTGTGCTCGCTTGTGTGCACGTGATCACGTAGAAGAAAAGGCTGCGAAGAAAGACTGCTTTGTGTGGACCAAGCACGTTTGCTGATTGGTTGGAAATATATGCGTGGGAGTACGTTTCGAACTTGCGAGGAGCCTGCGAGTTCATAGATCTCGCCGGACGAAGGACACGTCGATTTTGACTTCGATCGCGAGCACTTGTACTCTGAAGAAGCAATTGAATTATATACTTAAAAATCCTCGGAACTTTCATTGAAAACAACTTTCAATAGTTCTTAATAAATAAATTCAAAGTCTTTGACTCACAAACCCTTTTATCATTTATTTGCGAAATCCTCGTAAAAGTCAAAAATCCACAAGATGAGCTCTAGCTCTTTATCAGCAACGAATTCGCGCTAATACAAGGACATCGTTGGTTTGCGAAATTCAAAGTTCCCGCCGAAATTCGTGGCAAAGCGTCACAATCCCTCTACGAAGGCGCACCTTACGCCGTAAATCGGAATGAATAACGTGACATACAAGTGTGCCTATACCCCCACTACTGTGGGTGCTTTCCATCTACACGACACGGTGTGACACGGTGTTACACAGTGTTCATGTGCCTGATAGAACGTTGTAGGTCTCGGCACAGCCGCTAGTGAGCGCTTGTGAACCTCTTTCTTCACGTTCTACACTCGGTGCTCAACCTAAAAATTGATTATAAGTTACGTTTGTTGAAACACGAATGTTACAAATCGAATATAAAAATACCTTGTGTAGAAATATGATATTTCGTTACAAGCGCGGAGACAGAAACAGCGCTTGAGATCTTGGATAGTTATCTGATAGTAAGAAAATAGTTCGAGCATTTGAAGTATTTTCTAGTTTTCGAAAATATCCTAAAACTCGCCGGTAAATAACAACTATTTAATATCTAGCTAATTTTAGTATAAGAGATGCAATGTGGGAAATTTTTTATGAAAATTTGATTTTACCGCGAAGTAGTTGCAGTGGGGCAACACAAAATCAACCAATGGCAGCTTAGCTCTTACGGTTGTAACTATAGGCTCGACACCCTCGAACACAACTTTTTTCTGTGTCACGCCGTGTCGTGCCGTGTCGTTGATGGAATGCATTTTGTTGAACACCGTGTCACACTGTGTCGCTCTGTGTCGTAGATTGTTACGGTCGGGCATATATACATATTCGCGCCGTGAATTTATCCTATGAGCAAGAACGCCGTGAATAGCTATATTCGTACCCTCGCGACCGTATCTTATTATCCACCATCGAGAATTGGGTTTTTAAACAAATTTTTTTTTGGCCATAAATGGAAAGATCATATTTAAGTTTTATAATAAAACTTTTTTTTTCGTTGTAATTAAAAAGTTATAATAAGTTGAAAATAAATTTTTGAACTCGGTACCGAAAACGTGCCGACAGTTCCCGAGCGCAAGTGACGTCATAACCCGGATAGAAATGTGACGGCACAGGGACGACACGGTAGGTTGCGTGCCGGTCCGCCGTGTCGCCACCGTGACGTCTTATATGTCCGAATGTGATGGCACGGTGGCAGTACAGCGTACTGTGTTGTTGCAGCAACAATGTGGCTGCACAGTAACTGCACAGTAACTGCACGCCGTTTTGGCATATCGTGGCGACTCCGTGGCTGCACAGTACCTGCACGCCGTGTTGTTCGCAGGCGTAGCGCCACCGTGACGGCACGGTGGCGGTTAACGCGTACCGCCACCGTGACGGCACGGTAGCCGTACACCGTACCGGCATATCGTGTAGACTCCGTGGCTGCACAGTAACTGCACGCCGTGCTGCTCACAGTTAGCGTGTAGCCCAACCGTAACGGAACGGACGCGACACGCTGTGCAGCTGCGATATTCTGACCCTCTCCGTAATGTACAAAGGCGGAGACTTCATTATAGGACGCGGTAGCGTCTCGATTACTTTTCTTATATGCTCTTCGCGTCGCTTAATCGCATGTAAGGATAGCGAGAGGGTCTGCGACACCTTCTGGCGACTAGTCGAACTAACCAGCATGCCGTGCACCCGCACGGCGTGCCATCACCGTGCTGCTACACTGGCGGCCGATAAGAGCATACCGTGTCGCTACGGTGCCGCCACAACGTCCCTAGGTACGACGAACCGTCACTGTGGTGTCACATTCGGACATATAAGCGGTCACCGTACCGACACGGTGTGCCTGGAACGTATTGCCATCGTGTCGCCACCGTGCTGTTACTCTCCGATTTGACGGCACATTTTTCTATCTGGGAATGTTCATGTCTACTCCATCATTACATGCAGTTGATACGGCGTTTCAACGTTTCATCAATTAAATCTTGTTATTATCGTCCATATATATATACGTCAAATCTTAAAAGTTATCGTCCTTGTTTCGTATCATTGTGTACGAATAATACAAAAACAACTCCCCAAAAAATGTTTTGAACGCCAGGCTAAGGACCCTCTCTCTCGCAGCTCGCTCTCACAGGACCCCTATAGGCGCTCTCTCTCGCACTCACAAGAGCGGAAGCGCGGGGGGAAGCACAAAATGAGAAACGTCGAAACCAATGATGTCAAGTAGTGCGCCGAATAAATCCCGAAACGCCATCAAATTTATTTACTTGATAAAATTAGTTGCCCCAAACAATTTTTGGCACTAAGAGACCGTGTACTATCGTGGAATTATTTTACGGGGAGTGCAAAGGTCAACATAAACTTAAAATTTGTTTAACCGATTTTTCTCAGAGATGGCTTAATGGAATAAAAAAAGAAAAGTAGGGGCGCCTGTGTAATTAATGTGTACAGGTGGCCCGACTGTTCTTTTTTTATTTAATCAAGCTATCTCCGAGAAAAATGTGTTAAAAGTTCTAGCTCTGTCTCTCTCGCACTCGCGAGAACGGAAAGGCGGGGGGGTAGGAGTTTAGTCGGGCCTTAAGGGCAGGCTAAACACCTTCCCCCCCACCTTTCCGCTCTTGTGAGTGCAAGAGAGAGCGCCTATAGGGGTCGTGTGAGAGCGAGAGAGAGGGTCTTTAGCCTGCCCTTAAAAAGCCGACCAAACAAGACGACCAATCATAGCGCGTTTGGAGTCACGTGATTATTTTTAAAATTTTATCACTTTTAAATTGTTTATAATTAAATGAAAAGCAAATTTTTTCAAAATTTGTGTGTCGTCTATAAAAATTATTTATAATAAAGTTTTAAAATACATTAAAAAAATCGATGATTTTTTTTTTGCAATAACCTAATTCGCGGTAGATTCGAATTCGAGGACTATAAAATACACTGCAATGCATCTCCAATAGAATAAGCTAGATAATAGACATTGTATCCACAGCGTATTTACTTGCATGTCCATAGATATATATGTACATACGTAAGATATTCTATGTAATAATTCTAACAACGCGTCGCAAAAGTCTGTGCCTTGTCCTTTTCTTTCGTATCATTCTCTTCTTCTTCAGTTTGAAACTTTCTCTCAAGACCCTTTTTTTTGCTGTTTGTCAAGCTCTTCACATTATTTATTGTTTCTCGAGTGCGTCGAATTTTAGAGTTGGACAACTGCAGACCACATAAATATCGTGATATATTTCAAATATATCATAATCCACTTTTACAATGGGGATAATAAAAATAATAAAAATGTGTGATTGAAATTTTCAATAAAGTCGATCAAAACTCATCGATATTTTATTTTTATACACCTGGAGATACTTGAAAGTATGTCTGCAAAATTTAGAGATAATTTCGTGAACTCGAGGCGTAAATATTTTGATATGTTCAATTATATGTTTGTTCATGTATGATAAAAACAACCTCACGGAAAAAGAATATGTGTCGATGTATATAGAAAATATATCTCGAATATGTTGAATATATTTTGTTGTAGAAATGAAATATTCTTGCGAAATATACGTCAAATATATGTGAGAAATATATCCACATTGGATATATGGAATTGGTAGCGACTTGAGACAAGTACATTTACCTAACCTCACCGTCTCGAGGAGCAGCTGGCTCTATACAGGCAGGGCCTTGCTTATACACAGAAGTATATCTATATAAAAAAATCAATTTCTCAATATTTTCAATAAAATATACAGTTTAAGAAAATTTCAAGACATACGTATTATTATTTTTTATTTCTTTATTATTTTTTTCTCTTTCCATTTATCCCAGAATGAACGCTGTAGCCATAAAAATGTGGACGATATCGAATTTAAACTGTTATTTTCATATGTTTACTGTATAAGAAGAACGACCTCGAGTTGCCGCCGTTTACCGACAGTTGGCGTTGGCGTTGCATCGGCGCGATACCCAAGAAGCGTATACAGTGGACGCTCCCACAATTTAATCTCCCATAATTTGATCGCTCCCACAATTTTACTGGTTACTATGGCAACACGCTCCCCTAATTTGATCGCCCCTATCGCGCTTTCTCTCCACTCCAAACTCAGCTACTGCGCTGAGAGGGCAACATAACCTCAATTGTCAAATTTTCCACACAATTAAATACGATGAATTAAATGTTATCATCAATTAGTGTATATTTCTCAACGAAAAGGGAATTATTAGACTCAAATAAATAAGAAACTTCCGTAAAATGTGCTATACAGATATAAAGTGGTGGAATGAGGGGAAAATCAAATTATGGGAGCGTTTCCGGTCCCGACGTATCAAATTATGGGAGCGTCCACTGTACTTTCAACTTCTCAAGTTACGGCTAAGTTAAGTTACGGCCGCTGCATAAACCGGGCTTAAGGCCAGGCTAAACACCCTCCCCCCCGCCTTTCCGCTCTTGTGAGTGTGAGAGAGAGCGCCTATAGGGGTCCTGTGAGAGCGAGAGAGAGGGTCTTTAGCCTGCCCTTAAGCGTTGAAGATAATGCAGCCAACATTTGCTTTGGTTTATTGATGATTTTTATCTGTCATACTAACCACGGCCGTTTGATTGTTTACTTAAATTATAATGTTGAAAAATATAACATATGATTTTTTACAGTGACATTTTGTGCAATTCGATCAAGTGTAGTGTGGTGTATTGTGTGGGGATGTTTTTTTTCATTAAGAAAATTGTGTATTTCAGAAACATAAGGTTATGTTTCATATAATTTTTTTCTTTGCATAAAAGTAATAATAATATTTGGAAAAAAAAATTAAATACATAGAAGTGTACTAATTGTCAATCATTATATTTTAAAGAAAAATAACATTTTATCGAATAGTAGGGAATGTCTAAGATTTTTGTCCAATCAGTGTTTTTTTTTCGCCAAACTTTTTAACGTTTGGCGAAAACGTTAAAAAGTTACCAATGAATAAAACAAAAATATTAAAAATTCGATGTTAAAATTGTTAAAATCATTTTAAACTCTTGAAATAGTTGAAATGTATTAAGGAGGTGCGGTGATCAGAGCGACTCCAAGATAAAAATCCAATTTTTTTAAATAGAATTGTCGAAACCTTCATACATGCAACTGCGAAGTTTGCACGAAATGTATCGCATAGTTTCCGAGATATTAATTATTGAAGTCAGTGAATTTACTACACGTGAGCGACAAAATCTCGTTTTTCCACTCAGAAATCGATTTTTTGATGCTACCTGGAAGCAAGATACGCGTAAAGAAAACTAACGGTTGTATTCGTTGAATCTTTGCGATCAAAAAGACACCTCCAATTAGAGAGTTTATCGCGTAATAAATAATAAATTTGCAAATATAAAGTCCAAAATATCAAAAATATTCGTGGAGCAAGATTCCCGTGACGTGAGGACAACCATCTTGCTTGAGGTTGTGGCAACGCCGCATACCCGCGAAAATTTGAATTTCGTATTGGACATTTTCTCCACGAGATAAAAATATGGATGTGTGAAGCCGTAAATTTTTTTATTATTTTTTTAATTACTAAGGCACCCCAATTTTTCTGCCAGTATATGTACTTGTCAGAAGTAAAAAAAAGGACGCCAAGTAGGAAATCCAAAAAATTCGAATTCAAAAAAATTTCAAAAATTCAAAAGAAATCCTAAAAATTTGAAATCTGAAATTAACAAAAAAAAACAAAAAAAAACAAATCACATAAGCCGAGCCAAAAACTTGGCGTGCGTAAATTATTAAAGACCAAGCCAAACTAAAAAACTTCGCGAGCAGGGTTAAGAACCCACACAGCACTATGACGTCTGAAAGAAACGCTGTAGATTTCTTATGTGAGATTTGGACATCCGAATACATTTTCCGAAAGAGATCTTAATGAGTTCCGAAAGTAGTCTTATGCGTCACTTTGAGGGATGATTTTGATATCTGTGAAAAGTTGTCTTGAAGATAACTTTTTCAGACTTCTCAAAAAAGATATCGTAAAGACTACTATTTCGAGATTTCTTCACAAGACATCGTCAAGATAACTTTTTCAGGGTTCCTTTAAAATTATCAAAAATTAATTTTTTTCTTATTTCTATCGTTTGCAAAATTTTTTAATACGTATTTTTATTTATTTACATAGTTACTGGACCGACTGTATTAAAAAAAAATTAGAAAAAAACTCGATTTCATCATTTCAATTTCATCTGCCTCCACGGGGATTCGAACCTGCGACCTGCCTATCTATCCTACTTGAGAACCTATCACGCTACCTATTACGCTACCGACTACTTATGAATTCTATTTACTTATACGATATGTCAGTGGTGAAATCCAAGAATTTAAACGGTTCCGATATGTATCCAAACAAATATTATCACGTAGTCTATCTGAATATGCGATTTCTAATAACTTTTTAATATTCATTCCGAAGATCTCTTAAGGGGAGGTTCAACCCCCTCCCCCGCCTTTCCGCTCTCGTGAGTGCGAGAGAGATAGAGCTAAAACGTTTAACACATTTTTCGCGGAGATGACTTGATGGAATAAAAAAAGAATATAGTGGGGCCATGACCTGTACACATTAATTACGCAGGCGACCCCACATTATCTTTTTTCATTTCATCAAGCCATCTCCGATAAAAATGCGTCAAGAAATTTTTGAGGTTATGTTGCCCTTTTTACACTCTTCTTAAGTAGGTCTTATTTCAGACTTCTTCGGACTAACGTCTGCGAGATATCATACGTGTTGCTCTAGAAGTAATCTTAAAAAAGAGTTCGCGAGGAAATATTTCTGGCTTTTTATTGGATGTCTTTTACGGAATATCTTGAAGATATCTTCTAAGGATATCTGACAGTTGATTTCATTCCGAAGATCTCTTAAGTTATTCTTATTTCAGACTTCTTCAGACTAACGTCTGCGAGATATCATACGTGTTGCTCTAGAAGTAGTCTTAAAAAAGAGTTCGCGAGGAAGTATTTCTGACTTTTGTGCTGTGTGGGAGCCAATACGCTCGGCGAGGAAAAACCGAGACCATCCGCCCTTATCGTTTAACGAAGGAGTAAATGAACGAGAAAATGAAAACAATTGATCAAGTGCTCTAGTAAGAAACCATGAGAATATACACAACAGGTAAGGGTAAACTAGTGAGTAACTATGAGAAAAGTTCACTGAGAAAAATCTTGTCCAAGGTTTATATTTAAATGAGCGAACAATGATATTATTATTTCTGGAATAGTTGAGAATCTTTTATTGACCTTTGGTTATGTCCGAATTTGATAAATCACAATAGCTACTTCCTTGTCATAAATTTTTTCGGTCAGTAATCGTCAGCAAACTAAAGTAGGCGATCAAATAACTTGACTCGACGGGGCCGAAAACATTCACATAACTTAACCTTCCCCTCATTCTCCCACTCACGTGTCTAAGCGCATGCGCACTACGCATGTTGGCAATACGCATGCTCATAGATGTTTCGCGGTCGTTCAAAGGTTTGAAGTGGGGAGAAACGGTCATAGGGAGAGTCAAGATATGCGAGCAGTCAAGTTATCTGATCGTCTCCTGTACTTGACAGTAAAAAATACAAGTGATAATAATCTGTGTTATCACTATATGAGTAGGTATAATAAGTTTCTATCTATCTCGTCTTTCTTCTCGTCTCTCTATCTTATCTCGTGGTAATCTTACAGTACCTCCCGGGCTTATTTTTCTTAACCCTGCACGCCAAGTTTTTTAGTTTGGCTTGGTCTTTAATAATTTACGCACGCCAAGTTTTTGGTTTGGCTTATGTAATTTGTTTTTTTTTTGTTTTTTTTTTGTTAATTTCAGGTTTCACTTTTTTAGGATTCCTTTTGAATTTTTGGGATTTTTTTGAATTCGAATTTTTGGGATTTAATACTTGGCGTCTTTTTTTTACTTCTGATACCTCTCTTGCTCGAAAATTATCAACTCTTCAGTACAAGTTTTTCAAAATATTTTTCTTTGAACATTAAATTTTTAACATTGGCGCTACAATGACAAACTTGTTACCATTTTTCAAACCCGTTTATCAGTCTAAGAGGAAATTTATTAATATCAGATAACAATTTCTGAATAATAAAAATCAATATTAAATTGATATTAAATAAATATAAATATTTAAAAAATTTTAATATCTTATAACCATTGAATATGTTCCTGATTATTCAGACGATGCAAATTGAAATGTGAATTAAATGTACAGGTAAGTATAATATGTCCAATTACACAGGCCCACAAAAAAAAGTTGTGGGTGCTGGGTGTCCCACTACATTTTTCCTACGTATTTTGTCCCGCTGAACATGAATCTGAAGTTAGAATTAGGGGTTGATGAAGAAATGCTCGAGAAAATCCATTAAAACTGATAAAAATATGATATTTTTATGGATCCTCTATAAAAAAAAAGTTGTGTGTGCTAGGTGTCCAACTACGTTTTTCCTGCGTATTTCGTCCCACTGAAAACGAATCTAAAGTTAGAATTAAAAGGGGAGGTTTGCTTTTTTTTTTACAAAAAAATCGATATTTCAGCGACCAATGTTCTTTATTCTTTAAGATGTTAAGAATATGTGTGCCAAATTTTAAGTTGAAACTCGTAAAACTGGCCAAGGTATAAGGTAAACGGCCCAGTTACTGACCCTTCTAGCGCGGCAGCGCCGGATTTCGACTATTTATTCATGTGTGATATAGCCAAACCGGAAACTAATGGTTTCAACGTGTGCATTAAAGCCCCCCAAAGGAGATTCACCGGTTATGAAAGTGAAATAATCAAGATTTATTAATAAAATCATTGTTTTAATAATGCTTCTCTGCTGTCCGGGTTACTGACCCTGTACATAAGCCCCATCTTCGTTTGTGAACCCTACGTGTACCGATTTCGATTCACTGGTCTATTTCTATTTTTAATATCTCCTTTAGAAAGGTCCCTCTCTCCAATAATGAAAAGTGAAAAATTCTCTTCAATTAGCCGGTAATTGGATTATTATTCGACAAAAACTGTATTTATGGCAATTAAAATGGTGCCGTTAGGGTCACTATCTGGGACAGGGTCAGTAACTGGACCGTTTACCTTAAGCGATTTTGTACCGACGTGCCGGTCCGCGGTTCGCGTCTCGAGCTGCACGGCAGTGCTCGGAGCGCCCGATAGCTGCTCGAGTCCCTCGCTCGGCGTAACGTAACCGGAAAGCGATAGACAACAAAAGGCCTCGAATTCGATGCGGGACGAGTCCTAACGGTTGTGCTAGGTCGAAAATTCCGGTACGTCGTTGTTCAGTATCGTGTGAAACTTTGCTTCGAACAGACGTTCGAACAGACGGATAGAAAACATTCGAAAAATACTAGTGCTTGTGCTGCTTGACCAAAAAAAGAAAATTTTCTGGAAATGTTCACACTCGGGAATCGGAAACAACGTACGTAACAACGTATGGAAACAAAAAACGTCAGCCCAGAAACTATCTACAGCGGGAGACGAAGAAATTATAGTCCACCCAGGGCATGATTATCGCATTATCGCTTTCTTTTCTGTTTTCACTGCAATCTCTCAACCAGTCATGTGTCGACAGTGTAACGGACAAGTTCGATTCGGTGAATCCAGTGCTCGGGGCTTGGGTTTTAAAATAGCAGTGCAGTGCAAGTGTGGTGTACAATATATCAATTCCTGCCCTCTGGTGCCTTGTGGTGAAATCTTCCTACTATCACGCTTGCAAATTATGGGAATCAAAATCTGGCACTGAAGAATACGACGATTGGCTCGAAGAACATAGCAACGAATGTACATTAAATCATGATGGATCAGCTGGAAAGACGGAGGTCGATTCGATAAAAGAAATGTTCCGGCGATCTTGGGAAATGCACGAAGTGCGGTACGCTAAATACATCGGCGATGGGGATACAAAAACATTCAAAGCCTTATTGGAAGACGATCCATACGGCGATGACTTGATGGTGATGAAAAAGGAATGCGTCGGGCACGTTGAGAAGCGTATGGGCTCACGACGGGGGGGGGCAGGGGCGCATTCTCGAGAGGATACAATTGAGCATTTTTTTGCATACATGAAATAACAATAAAACTACGTGCTAAATTTGTAATCGATTCATTGCTTAGTTTCTTCCCTAGAAAATTCGAAAAAAGCGGTAAATTTTGCGAAAAAAAGCAAATCCCCCCAGGGTCGGTGAGGAAATGCTCGAGAAAATCCATAAAAACTGATAAAAATATCATGATATTCTTATCAGTTTTTATGGATTTTCTCGAACATCTCCTCATGGATCCCTAATTCTAACTTTAGATTCGTGGTCAGCGGGATAAAATACGTAGGAAAAACGTAGTGGGACACCCAGCATACACAACTTTTTTTGTTGTGCGAAAAGATTACTAGATCATGATTTTTATCAGTTTTTATCGATTTTCTCGAGCATTTCATGTGCGACCCCGAATTCTAACTTCAGATTCGTGTTCAGCGGGATAAAGTACGTAGGGAAGATGTAGTGGAACACCCAGCACACACAACTTTTTTTTGTGGGCCTGTGTTATTGTTCAATTCAGTTCCCGTTGCTTAAGGATGTATGGAACGTCAAATCCAAAGTACATTTAACTGTTATTTAAAGTAAAACATTTTATCCGGATCTCTGTACCTAGCATCCCTAATAATTGCAACGAGGTTAGTGGCAGCGGTTTATCCCTTGCCTGCGTTACCGATGTTCGGTATTCGCAGTAGCGTCAGCTCAAATTTTCGTGCCGCTCAGCACGCGCTATCGCTGCATCAGATTACGGTGGCCAGGTATTCAATCGTTGATTTCTCCCCTATCAAGGGTCCTATCGATAACAACAAGGGGTGCTGTTTTTCGTCTAAAGGTCACCTTTCCAATGGTGAATGTTTCATAAGTGGGTTCCGCAGCTTTACCTAATTAATTCGTTAAAAATAAAAAAGTGGGAAAGAAAAAACAAAATATTAACTTTTTTACTAATTTTCAGCGGACCTATCTTCGCAATTCTATTGTGTACATTTTAAGGGTGTTCCATTACAGCTCCTCGCGAAAGAAGCTCCCGATTGGATTCGTCGTTCTCGAGTTATCCTTATTTACATCCGGTCAGCTTCACCGTGCTTCAATTCAATTAATAATTGCCCGATTTTTTTTTAAAGCATTTTGTTGCGAAAGAATGCCCCTTGCCAACTACGTTCTTACTGGATCGATTTTTGAGCTCACATTAAAAATATCGAGCAAAAATCAAAATCTTTCCATTTTTCTCAAGCGTACCAAATGATAAAAATGGCCGCCAAGTTTTTAATTATTGTCTGATCGAACTGATTTTAACGGCATTGAGCGGGGGTGAAAATTTCACGTAAAAAACTATTTGGCAGTTTTTTCGACACGAGTGAATTGAAAGACGGTGGAGTCAAAAAACCGAGTGCGTCACTTCAATTGCACATTACTGTATTATCTCAATTTTTACATCTTCAACAGCCTCAGTCGGTCCCGTTGCTGCGCGTCCTCCCTTCCTGCAGGACAATACTCTGCTTATGAAGGAGAGTGCGGAGGCTAGTTAAGTGCAAACGAGATAGCAACTTATACCAGCCAATATGATCCCCTGACTTACGAAGCTCCCGAGAGTGAGAAGGCATTGTCTGTCTCTCTCTCCCTCGCTTATATGACCCGATGACGCGCACTCTCCGTTCGATCTCGTACAGGGACTCCCCCGCGGTGGTCGAGGCCCAGTTCGAGTGTACCAGAGTGGTCACCCTCATGAGTGAATTATCTCTTTATGTCTTCTCGAGTGACGAAGTCCTCAAATACTGGGGCAATGATCGAGACGTTCAACGTATTGCCTGGTTGGTATTGGAACGTGGTGTGGCTGCTGTATGTACGAAGGCAGGTTAGCGTCATGCTGTGGGTCGTTCCCATGCAGTTGGGAGCGAAATCGTAGTTCAGAATTTTCTCCGTTGGGACATGAGATGCGCATGATCTCGAGGCGGGGAAGAGAATACAGCCAGCCTCCTTGAGTAGCGAGATAGGCCCAATGCACTTCGTGCTGGGGACGTATCCTCACATCGTGGCGTCGTAGCGTCTCTTCAGAGGGCCTGATGAGCATTAAGAGCTCGCACGATTCTATCGCGGCGAGATCGAAGATTGGGGTCGCAGCGGTACAGATGAATCGGTGCTCGGAAAATTTGCACGAGTCGTAGTATGCCTCGGCCGCTGAAAAGTAAGATCGGTGATCCGCGGATAGTGCGAGGTATGGTGCGACCGGCAATATAAAAGCAGTGCCGGTACCATTATGGAATTGTTGGGGTACAGGCAAAGAATGCACCCAGGAAAAACATATGGCCTATGCTGCAGCAGGGGAATATGGATCACAATGACCACCTTCTCCCCGTGATAGCCCAGATCGGTGCGCACGAGAGGGGCGAGAGTCTCTGGCCGCAGGGTCCAGGGGGAGGGGGAACTCGAAACTCGTAGCCTGAAGCTGTGCTTCCTTGGTGACGGCTATGGGCTGTTTTATTTCTCTAGCTTCGGGTTCGTGTCGCCCTTCCCTTGCGGCGATGATGCCGCGCAAATGAATATATATATATATATATATATCTCTATATTATATAAATATATCGCCGCCACCACCGCCGCCGCCATCGCCACCGTGTACAAGAATCCAGAACCCAAACCCAAACCTTTACGATGCGAGGGCGAAGTTGGCCATGGAATCGAGAATCGAGCGGGGTGAAGTTGGCCATGGAATCGAGAATCGAGCGGGGTGAAGTTGGCTATGGAATCGAGAATAGATCGGGGTGAAGTTGGCCATGGAATCGAGAATGGAGCAGAGGGTTGGGGCAGCGGGGATGGGGCGGGGGGGCGTGGGGGTGGGGAAGGCTGTGGGCGGGAGTCAAGGTTTGGGTTAGAATTGAACCTTTACGACGCGAGGGCACTTAGCGCCCGAGCCGCACGGACCCTAGTATATATATATATACGCCATGTTTTCAGGGGTTGCGATCGAAACGTTTTGCTCGATTGGGGATTTAATCCTTGAGCGAGCACATTGCAGGTATACGAAAGGTAGCTCCCCCTACAGCACACAATATTGCAGCAATGTTGCTGAAATGTTGCACGACAACATTGCAATATTGAATGGAACATTGCAGCAACCTTGCTGCAATGTTGCTGTGTCCGCCGATTGAATTATTGCTGCAATATTCCGCGATATTGCAGAAATATTGCATGCAATCAATATGCAATATTGCAGAAATATTCCATGCAATCAATATGCAATATTCCAGCAATATCACTCGTATTGAATATGCCATATTGCAGGAATATTACGTGCAATGGAAACTTTATCATTTGAATTATTGCATAAAATAAAAATATGTAGTCTTCAGTCCATCGAACTGCGCTATCACAGGGCGCGTGTAAATGATCCAACAATTGATTGTTCATTAAGACCCCGATACCGGACCTTTATCGGTGCTCGGTGGCGCTCTCGCCAGCGCGAGAGCGCGCACCGACCGCCGCCACCTAACGGATCTCAGGCGAAGTGCCGAGATCGTGGCAGGCCCCAGGTCATCCCGCTACATTATATAGTCATATTTTGCGAATAAGAATAATTCAGAAACAAAAACCATTTTGTATTAAAGTTTAAAGGCTTTCACGGCCAGAGTCATAACAAAATTGGTTGGCTTCCGGATGGATGCCGCGTTTAGTTTCAGCAATGTGCAGACTGCAACGTTTGCGAAACGTCGGCACATTGCTGAAACTGAACGCGGCATCCATCTGGAAGCCAACCAATTTTGTTAATAAACATTTTGGTTTTATAGCTTTTTTGATATTGAACATTTTTTCAATACGAATATCACAATGTCTCAATTATATTATATCGCTGCAATATCACATGTCTTATTAATGTCAAAAGCACAACAAAATTTTAAAAAGAAATATGAAAAAAGAAAAAGAAAATGACGTGAAATTAATCGTATTGATGTTTTATGAGGAATAAATGAATAGATCTTTTTTATTAGATATTTTTCATATTTATTACGCTTGTGTAGTTGTAAAATTTGAAGTTCCATCTCATTAATATTGCTGCAATTTACTCGCAACGTTTCAACAAAATATTGCAGGAAACATTCCTGCAATATTTTGTGCAATATATCATTGCACATGCAATATGACAACATTGCAGCAACGTTTCAACAAAATATTGCAGAAATGTTGCTTAGAAACATTCCCGAAACATTGCTGAGAAGTTTTAGTGCAATGTTGCGTAGCAATGTTACCGCAACATATCTGCAATATATCATTGCACGTGCAATATGACAACATTGCTGCAACGTTGCAGCAATGTTATGTGCTGTAGGGGTCGTATCGTGAGAGGAGTTTTATGGTATACCGGGACGATCGAATCGGAGAGAGAGCGCAAAGGGACTCAGGTAGTTTCCCTCTCCTCGTGAGTCGAGTAGACCTTTATTTTTGGGGATCGTATCGCGAGCGAGTAAATAGTTCTCGGACGAAGTTTCCATCCTATCGCGAGTTATTGGGTGTCTCGAGTTCGTCGGATCGATCCTATGAGGACCGAAACGTCCGAGAACTCTTCCAGTAAAACTCGCCGAGGATCAAAACCTCGAGCGACGCGAAAGCGTTTCGATCTTTACCAGGCCCGATCTCGTTGGGCATAGGATGTTTTCCTCTTTGTTTTGCGTTACATTATATATGTACGATCTTGACGATTGGATGAAATATTAAAACGGCATTTTTACATGAAATAATAAGACATTAAACTTTTTAAAAATTGTTACTGCAAAAATCTCATAAATTACATATTATGATTAATGTAATCTTTTCAATGGAAACGTATTTTTTTAAAAATATTCTACTATTGAAATGACGATTGTTCTTGAACGCTTCATTTTCTTTTGTGCATGCAGCCGTTAACAGTTAATTACGTTGAGACAATCTTTTTTTTTCATTTTAAGCCAACAATTATTTTTTCATCTTTAAATTCTTGGGAAACAGGAGTATTGAAATACAAATTTTTGTTAACATGATTATTGTTTGCGAATTACCGAAATTTATTTCCGTTAATTTCGTTGTTTTTCTAAATTACCATTTCCTGTTATTCTTTTATTCACATTTTTGCTTGATAATTATTACCAGTGATAAATGTAACGAAAAATTATGATACATACAGTCATTAGCCGGGCTTTTTTTTAAATTTAATGTAGTTTTATTGTATCAGCTACAAGCCTATTTTCTTTGACGTTTAAATAGCGAGAATCTGTAAACTATTTAAACGTCAAAGAAAATAAGCTTGTAGTTGGTATAATAAAAGTACATTAAATTGAAAAAAAACTTGTTTTTTATCATGAAAAAAATGGAAGGAAAAATGTCCCCACGATGAAACTGGTCTTAAAAATAGTTAATATAGTCAAAGTTAACTAGCTAATTTGTTGAAAAAGATTAAACGTGTCCCACCTTTTGAAAAAAGCGTTTTTTTGCTTGTGATGGAAAAAATGATTTTAAATTATGAAAAAAAAAATAAAGAAAAATCTGCCCAAGATCACCCTAGCGTTAAAATAAGTTAAAAAAGTCAAAGTTTCTCCGCAAATTTTTTGAAAAAAATGAAAAGTGTCCGACCTTTTAAAATTAACATTTTTTTGCTTTAAGCGGTAAAACGATATAGAAGATGGAAATCGTAAAATTTTTAATATTTTTTGTCAAAAAGTGCATTCAAAAACGAACATTAAAAAAAAAAAAACTTGATTTGGTCCATTTTTGGCAAAGTTGCAGCATTTGAAAAAAAAAATTATTGAATTTCAACAAAAAATCATATCTTGTAAATGCATGGGTAAAAAAATTTGAAAAAATCACGTGGTTGCGATGAGCTGGAATACCTCATATATATAATATATATTAGGCATTCCATGCTATTTCGAACGGTCAAAAAGTTGTCCACTCTAAAAAATTGACATTTTGTCAAATTATTTGATTATATGAAAAAGGGTAGTGTAAATTTTTTCAAAATTTTTGGATCGCATTTTTTTGTTTTTGAGAATTTCATAATTTTCTGAGTACCGTTATATATATCTCTCTCAATATCTATATACATATATATCCACGCTTATTCTTGTATACCCCGTGATAATATATAAAGTTATAGCCGTCGTAGCGATGACCGTACGGAGATCAAAATTCAGGTAAGGATCGAAACCGCTCGACTCTCAAGGCGTTTTACTCCTCGAAGAGTTATACTCCATCGAGCCCCGGCATTCGATCCTCGGCGATCGACACGTTCAATGAGTTCCGACGGGAGATCCCATTGACTCAGTATACCTATATATATCTCTCTGTATATGTATATTAGACTGATTCAAAAAATAAGATTTTTTTTTTGAAATCTCCGATTAAGGATGTCCTCTGTTAACTCGAAATAATGCAATCGACTTGAAACTTTTACAGCCTGTTAATATTTATCCCCCAAAAGTGTGTGCAAACTGCAAAGTTTCAACGAAATTAGGAGCCTCGTTGTGGAGATATCAAATATTTAAAAACCGTGATTTAACATGCGCTCTTATGGCCACACATGAAAAACCGGTACTATTCGTTCTGTCGTTCACGAACCTGAATTGCCAACAGTTTGAAAAAAATGTATGATCTAGTCCTACATGTAAGAAAACCGTGTGCAAAAGTTTTCCTGCATTAGGAGATTTTTTGCTGAGTAATTAATTCAAACGTATAAAAAGATCCTGAAAATTGGTAAAAAGCAAGCGTGGCGCGACAACACTGCGTATTGGGCCCGGGCAAGTCGCATGCGCATGCGCAATGAGCTGACGCGGGATTTTTAAATGACTTAGCACAGGAAACAATTTTCATGACAGGAAAAACTTGCTTTTTCATTAAATCATAGATTCCTTGAGCTATAAAAGAACAGAATCGTAAGAAAAGAACACAAAACTGTACGTAAAAAGATACAACGATTGTAAATTAAAAATAATTCACGAGGAATTATTTTCCTCGTGAGGAAGGAAAAATAATTCGTTATCACACACGTTAACTGTATTAGGATCCTTTTCCTTGATTGCGTTAATCTCTGTAAGTAAACTCGTTCCGTCACGACTTTACGCTTCCATCGTAATTTTTTTTTACGACTGCTACTCATGATGAGTGTATTTTACAAATAAAAGTTTGTATATTGACAGGTCCGTTTATAGGATAGGGCATCACAGATCGCGGAGCACACAACCTCGAATATTATACACAGCGCATGCGCGTCAGTCGTGCAAACTTAGACAAAAAAAACGAGGTTGCCAAATTTCACTGACAAAAATCAATGATGAATAATATTAATATTAATTTTGATAGCGAATGCAATGAGTTTGGATATACTTAATTAAACTATATGTGTAAAGGTGAACATTCTAAGTTTATCGTACGGGCAGAAAACGCCTTTTTTAATCGCTCATGAATAGAGGTTTCGAAGTTGGCTATGCTGAGCTCGGCCCGTGTATAAGCATAGGGACCCCCCTCGGACGACTCGTCCCGCAAACTAATAGAGGAACATCCTTAAATACTTTCGGGGAAGTGAAAAAGATGCCTGTTAAAAGCAGAGCTCCGAATGTTGATATATTTCGAAGTCCCTCGTAGCAAATTTATATTTTAGATTTAAATGACACAGGAAAAAAAATTCAAACTTTGAAATTTTTTACCTTGACTTCGTATGAACTTCGTTGGTCATTTCTTTAAAAATTAGGTTATTTACCATAATGCAATTCAAACTTTTTTTTCAAGAAAGATTTCACGATATTTAGTAATAAGTTTCAACATTTTTCCGGAAACTAAAAAACAGGGAAATTTACTCTAAATTTAATTTTAACTTTGCATAACTTTCGAAGGAGTGAGTTTTTCAAAAAATCTTGTGAGACCTTTTTTGTAAAGCGTTCCATTCCCTATAAGAATATGTATTGCAGATTTTGGTACAGGGAATTGAAGTCGAGGTATGACATTTCAAAGTATAAACATTTTTTTCCCTGTATTATTCAAATGGAAATTCGTGATGAGAGATCTCAAAATATTAATATTAAGATCTCTGCTTATATATGTATATATACGCCCGTTCATTCCTGTCCACCCCGTGTTAATGTATATAGGTATAGGTATAGTAATGATGACCATACGGAGAGCAAAATTCAGGTAAGGATCGAAACCGCTCGACTCTCGAGGCGTTTTACTCCTCGAGGAGTTATACTCCATCGAGCCCATGCGCATTCGATCCTCGGCGATCGACACGTTTAATGAGTTCCGAGGGGAGATCCCATTGAATCAGTATACCTATAAAATCCCAAAAATTCGAATTCAAAAAAATCCCAAAAATTCAAAATTTAAAGGGAATCCGAAAAAATTGAAATCTGAAATTTTAAAAAACAAACACAAATCACACAAGCCAAGCCTATTAGCTTGGCCAATTTTGTTGAATTCGAATAATTTGGCGTGCGTAAATTATTAAAGACCATGCCAAACTAAAAAACTTGGCGTGCAGGGTTAAGGAAAATAAGCCCGGAAGGTGCTCTAGGATTTCCACGAGATAAGATAGAAAATTATTATACCTACTCATATAGTGATAACACAGATTATTATCACTTGTATATTTTATTGTCAAGTACAGTAGGTGATCAGATAACTTGACCGCTCGCATAACTTAACACGTTACCATGGCAACAAATGTGCGTATCTTAACTCCAGTGGTGATTTAGGTATGCGGCCGTAGAGAGACAATAGTGAAGGAAGAATCGGCTGCGATTCGGCCAGTGGGTCCAAATGACAGTGGACAATTTTTTTGGTATAACGTTTCGATCCTAATTCGGATCCTCTTCAGATTTATTATTTCTAAAATTACATTCTTTTTTGTCTTATTTTGTATGATGTCATTTGGACCCACTGGCCGAATCGCAGCCGATTCTTCCTTCACTATTGTATCTTAACTCCCCCTATGACCGTTACTCCCCACGTCAAACCTTCAACCGACTGCGAAATATCTATTACATGCGTATTGCCAACATGCGTAGTGCGCATGCGCTTAGACACGTGAGTGGGAGAATGACGGGAAAGTTAAGGAGGTTCATCTGGTACACGATTTACAATACAGAAGTTTATAAAGAAATTAGAATATAGTTATCAATATCTAAAAAGTCATCTGTTGAAATTTCAAGACCTGAGGGTACGTTGTTCGTGAGAAATAAATAAAAATGTAAATCCTAAATAACATGGGCTTTTATGGGATACCGTCTATAAATATTACATGCACAATCATTATAATACAGATTTTGACGAAAATTTAAGAACTAATGAAAAAGTATCTAAGGAACATTTTTAGAGCATCATAAAATCGATTAGGTAGTTGTGAGATTCATAATAAATTAATTAGTCTCGAAAATGCTGATTATTTTGAGGTTGCATTGTCAATGACTACGCTAGTCACACCGCTTATTTTGAGGTTAAGCGTTGACATTTTTCTTTTGACTCACTCGGTATCAGATGAACCTGCTTAAGTTATGTGAACGTTTCCTGCCCCATCGAGTTAAATTATCTAATCGTCTACTGTAGTATGCTCACGATTACTGACGTATTATGAGCAATGATCGTTATGCGATTTTTGAATTTAACCACAATTGGAGCATCACTCTTTATATGGTCAATTAGAATCTTGAATATTCTAATATACTCGCTCAATCGTCACGTGCATCTACGGAAATCATCGTAAATCCAGGCTTGGTCGCATTTCCGCGTACGTCGTGGATGTCATCGATGTTTAATACTTAAGATGAGTTTTCGATATTTAAACGATCGGCCGTTAAGAGAGGAAAATAAAAAATAATTCGATATCAAAATAAAATAACGATACATCAAGAGTCGCGATAGCGACTCGAGACAAGTACATTTACCTAACCTCACCGACTCGAGGAGCTTCCAGCAGACTCTCTATACAGCAAGGATCTTGCTTATACACAGGAATATATCTATATAAAAAAATAGATTTTTTCGATTAAACTTGAAATATAAGGTGTGGAAAATTTTAAAAATACACGTATTGTTCGTTATTTTTTTCTCTTTCCATCGACACCCAAATGAATGGTACAGGTGTTTGCATATGGAAGATATCGAATTTATATTGTTATTTTCCGAATATTACGATGATCATGGTTTTTCTCCTTCCTCGATTTTTCGCAGAACGAATTCCCACTGCATGAGCCAATCCCTATCGCTGACACAGTTTGCAACTCTGTGATTGGCTCGTGGTCAGACGATAAAGCGAACCACATAGAAATATATTTTCACACCATCTAACAACAGATTAAACAACTAAAGTTCGGCTGCTAGACTAAGCACTAATTTCACGAAACGATGAATGAAGCGAACCCACGGTATGTACGCGACGACCGCACAGTAGGAGAAAAGCCCAAAAACCTGGCCAAAACCTCAAATGACCTTTGACGGGAATGAAAATTGGCTTACAGGGGTTTTCAAGGTCGCTGATTACGAATCTGAAAGCCAAATTATCGTAAACAAAATGGCCGATCCAATATGGCTGACATGAATGTTAAAAAGTTGTCAGATGTCGACAAAAATTGGTATTTACGGGTTTTCAAGGTCGCTGATTACGAATCCGCAAGCCAAATTATCGTAAAAAAATGGCCGATCCAATATGGCCGACATGAACGTTAAAAAGTTACCAGATGTTGACAAAAATTGGTATATACGGGTTTTCAAGGTCGCTGATTACCAATCTGATATCTATTGTTTATAACTTGCAACAAAGAGCTTACAGCAAATTGTTATAAACAAAATGGCCGAGTATCCTGCTAAATAGATAAATTAATATAAAAAAAAAATCATCATAATAAAATAAACGTGAACAGTGTATTCTACGCAATTATTATTTTTATTTCCAAAATACATACGGAACGTTTCAAAAATAGAAAATTTTATTCTTAATCAAAATCGTAATCGGAGTCGGAGTCGGAGTCAGAATCATTATCCGAGTTTGTATCTATTACAACTCCCGGCACGGCTTCAATCTCGGCGCAAAATTCGTCTGCTGCAGCAGTCACTTTAGGAGCGATCAACATCGCTACAGCTTCCGGCGACAAACTCTTCAGCTTCTTCTGTGGTAGTCTTCTGACACTTGAAATGTACGGATCAGAAGTAACTAAGGGCCGATGAAAAACATCTTCCATAGTTTTAACCCTGGAACTTTTTCGCGCAAAATCTTCTCGATATCGTTTGATGTCTTTGTTTCGAGCTTGAGCCCGTATTACCCGGGCTTGTTACTACAGTGTCTGTAGGTGCGGCAAAACATACCTGCTTGCTAAGCCATTCACCGTTATTCTTGAAAAATACACAGGATTTTCTGTGAGCTTGTTGCCACCTCGTTCTCATTTGATTGAAGAGTATCGAAAAAGTCTGTTTCGAGTCCTCAGGCACTACAACTGTACGTCCGGTGTCCTTGGAAATTTTTTCTACCATAAATTCGATCAAGGAAGCGAATTTATCGGATAAATGCTCGCTGATTATCAGAAATACTTCTTTCCTTGTCAGCACCAATTCTTTGTAACCGGATCCTGTGATAAAGACATAAAATTGTAGAAAATTAGTGTTGAAGGAAAAGATAAAATTTTCAATTAATACAATAACTTGAACAATGTACATTATTTTACCAAATAAATAACCGCAATAATTGAAATAATTTTAAAAAAATTAGACAGAAAATATTGACATGGATTTGGTTAAAAGAAAGCTTTGCTTACTATATAATATATATATATTCAAATATTTTATTTGAATATTATAACATTTCATTCATATTTAAGAAATTTTTATGTGGTTGATTTTAATATGTATATATATATATATATATATATATATGCATACGTATATATCATAATTAAATCACAGAAAATTTATATATATATATATATATATATATATATATATATCCACATACATATATATTAAAATAATTTATTTCAAGCGTATAACAGCCGTCTTGTCCGTTATGATGCTACTTCACCCATTCTCAGGTAGAGGCGCAGAGGCTGCTCAATAGTGCCGCGTGCACGCTCGGCTACCGCACGATGCGAAAAAAATCATAACGGACAAGACGCACGTTTTCCGCAGGTAACTCTTGTAAATTTCGAAAGCTTATACATTAAACTAAAGGCCGAGACTAGGAGCTTTGCAAAATGTGACAAAATATATAACTTTTCGGACCGTTGAAAATATAAGTTTTCAAAATTATTCAATTTTATTTATGCCGAAGGCTATACTACATTTCAATCATTTATACATAAAGTTTAGATTCGACCGATGTAAAAATATGTTCTACATACCTCCAGAAGTCGTATCCATGTTGCAGAATTGAAATTAAACCCGTCACTTTAAAGTTATGGGTTTTTGAAGTCAGCGTTATTTTCGTCTGTTCAGCGCGTGACACGTACACTCTTCACGAACACTAACTGCCAACTGACGCTGCGGCGCACTGTGGGCAGAATCACAGAAAAATCGGCAAAACCCAAAAATTGAGTGTTCTCATTTCGTATTTCTATGTATGTCATTTCAAAGACCAGGTATTTGTACGCCCTATTGTAAAAGGACCGGTCCCTACCCTTCGCGGTACTCGACTTACGACAGTCTGAACTCGACCGTTCGAGAGTGAAGAACGTAGCGATTTTGTACGCTGAAATTTTCGATTCGCGCAAAGTGAAATATATTTTGTTCTACGCTACCGATTTCAAATCGGTAAAATGGGAGATAATCTTGAAGGTATGTAGAATATTATCATGTCAAATAGTTTTTTGAAATTTGAAATATTGTATGTATAAAAGAGTGTTCAATGTATGCATTTTAAGCAAGCTTGTAAATTTATTTTTCCAAAAGAAGTATAAAAATAGTTGTGATCCCAGGAGATCCCAGACTTTTGAACATTGTAGCCTATTGATAATGTTATTAAGATTAGAATTTATAAAAAAAATTCTGCAGATTGTTGCATATCTGGCTTTGGGAACCGGAATTCTCATGTCGCGCAACGCTTGGCTTCTTTGTTCAGGCTGGGCGCATAGTCCCCAGCAGGTGTAACGTCCGGAGATGTTAAGATAATCGAGCCTAAGCGTCGAGCGGCTAACGCTTTACTCTGTTGACCATTTATCGCGACAAAAGTAACAACAAATAATCGGTAGTGGGAACGTACACTGAAAGATCTCCGGAGACCTTGTTTTATCAACTGGTTATTAAATTTAGATTCACTTGTTCGTTGCGGAATTCCTTTTTACACCCAGGATTATGCTTTTTGAGTTAGGTTGATCGTCGATTGATGGTTGACACTTGATTTTAGTTAACACTCGTTTATTAATTTGACGTCGAGTATTTCTTTACATCTCACACAATTACCAATTTCGAGAATACAATTTTGAATAATGAGTCGACGCGGTAACACACTTCGCGGACAATTTCAAACACAAACTTTTAATATTAAATAATGATAATAAAAGATTCGCTCACGACGATATCAATTCCGAGGCTAGATACGCGATCGCGGACACACTAGGATAGTCCTACTCCTCACCCTCTCGCGAAGGTTCGGAGCGTGACGACTCAACGCCATCGAAGACTAAACGAAGACTAAACTTGAATTTGTCGCTGCGCAAGAGTTTTTAAAGGGTCTGTTTGCTCAGCGGGAGATGAATTTTACAAATTTGGGTACACGGATTTTCCTATGTTTCTATTGGTGAATACAGTTGTTTTCCGCGTTGGTCTAGTTTCGAGACCCACGGGATGAAAAATCTTAATCGAGTATATTCTTTTCTAGTACAGCTGACTATTTATAAACATATTTTTAGTTTTCTCTCTTACTGAGGTAACACGTGCATTCCCCTGCTGAGTTTCTATTTTCATGTGGGAATTGGGAAAAACAAGGTTTCTTCGTGAAGGAAGGGCATATGAGGAATAGGAGGTTTCGGGAGTGTCGTTGTTTTGGAACTAAAGGTTTGGAATAACGCTGTTCTCTGTAGTACTTGTTTCCCAGAACATGCGGGAGAGGCAATAAACTGTGATTTTTACAACCTGTCATCCAAACAAGATCAGTCCACTTGGCGGTTTCTTTTAATATTTGGAGCTCTTTTCGGAAAGTGCCTATACTAGTACACAGAGACGAGCGCGAGGGTATATGTATACGTGGAGTGGATGCGTGTGTCTATGCTCGCCTATATACTTGCGAGTAGGCCGGTAGGGATGCTCTGGTCTCGGTGACACTTGTGTGCGCACCGGTTTGATGATTTTACGACTTTTCTCCATGCTGAGATATTTGAGCAGCTTGGGGTCTGATATGCACGTGTTTCCGTGAGATATTTTGGATATTCTAAGTTAATCGCACTACGTGTGGGAAAGCGACTAGAATTGTTAGCTATTTTTCTTTTCCGAAATGCGTCATCATGAACTGGTTTTTCCCTAACTATATTAAGACGGTGGCGAAGGGTCTGAATTTAAACAAAACAAGAAAAATTGAAAATACGTCATACGTGACACAGGTAAACGTATACCTGCTGGGGACAATAGCCGGTCCTTGTGGAATATGAAATAATTTTCTACCCAGTGATCTATTCGTAAAGAGTCATGATTCATGTAACGGGTGTTCAAAATGTTACAATAATTTATTCTATCATTTACAATTAGATTAAAATTTTTCCCATGAACACATTCATTTTTAGTAAATGTTTATCATACTTGTTTTATTCTAGGTTCACGTGCCATGGATTACACGTGCACTTATCAGGATATTTTTGGAATGATTAAGGAGAAATTTAAATTGTGCCTGGATGAGCAACTTCAGATTTTTGAGGAAAAAATTACTCTTGAGTCATCCGAATCTTTCACGATTGACAACAATGAAAAGGATTCATTAAAAAAATTACTTTGTAATATCAAAAGTAGATGGCTCGAAGTGCACAGAAGCCACGATGCATTTAAAAAAAAAAATGAAAAATGGTTGCAAACTTCAATAACTATTTTGGTAATTAATTTTATTGATGTTTCGAAAACTCGAGTTATGGGTCAAGATGTATAGTATAACGCTCGCGCTATTTTTTTCAGAATTGTACGAAACCAATTGGAGAGCCATCAACTTCAGGTGTATCTGGGCGACCTCGAAAATTGAGTTTCGAAGAGTCGAGTGAACGTACCAAGAAAAGAAGGGCTTTAGAAGTCAGTGAAAAGCATTGCGTGGAGGAATTAAGTTTGGCCACCAGGATGAGACTCAGTTCTGCAGGATTAAACGATGCTGCCACTATTTTAAAAAACATCACAACAAAATCTCCCTCAAGAGCTGCGAGATACCGAACAGCATATGAATCGTCGATAGATCCACGGCTAGTTGAGATGTCTGGAGATGAAGCACTGATAGATTTTGTAAATGCAAAACTAACAAAACAGCAATACATAGACATCAGGCGATCTTTGAGAAATAAAAAAGTTGCTATTTATCCATCGTACGCAAAAGTTGTTGCTGCTAAAAACCGTTGTTACCCTTCAGATATAACGGTAACTGAGACTTTAGCCGAAGTGAAATTACAGTCTTTGATTGATCACACTTGCGACAGAATTCTAAAGTTGCAAACTGACGTGATTAACTCTTTGCGCCCTGAAGAATCGAAGAATTTAAGACTAATTTGTAAATGGGGTTGTGATGGAAGCTCTGGGCACAGTGACTACAAACAAAAGTTTACGAATGCTGAGAGTTCTGATGCGAGTATATTTTTAACGTCTTTAGCTCCATTGCAAATTTTAGGATCGGATATCTCAAAAAAAGAATTCGTCCTTTGGAAAAATCCCAGGCCCTCATCTCCACGGTATTGTCGCCCTATTAGAATTCAATTTTTAAAAGAAACTGTGTCGTCAACGATTCAGGAACGACAACACGTTGATAATCAGATCGAGTCTCTCACCCCTGTTACGACATTTATTGACGGGAAGGAAGTTACTGTTAAATACGAGCTGTATTTCACTATGATCGACGGCAAAGTTTGCAACTCCGTGACAAATACAAAATCCGCAATGCGTTGCTATATATGCAATCTCACATCATCGCAATTTAATGACATAGAGCTGATGAAAACTGTAGACGTTGACAGAACTCGACTCGAACTTGGATTATCAACGTTGCATGCGTGGATCCGTTTTTTTGAGTGCTTCTTGCACATCGGCTATAAAATCGGTGTTCACAAGTGGCAAACTCGAAAAGATGAAGAAAAAAAAGTAGTTGCTGAGCGAAAACGAGTTATTCAAGCCGCATTCAAGAAAGAGTTGCATCTTGATGTTGATAAACCGAAACAAGGGTTTGGTAGCAGTAACGACGGAAACACTGCGCGACGTTTTTTCGAAAATACTCAAATTTCATCAAGAATTTTGGGTTTGGACGAGAATATTATGAAAAGATTCCACATAATATTGCAAGTTCTTTCAAGTGGCTTTGCCGTAAATGGAACCGCTTTCAAACAATATAGTCTTGAAACCACCGAAATGTTCGTAACTTTGTATTCTTGGTACTGCATACCAACTACGGTTCACAAAGTTTTGATTCACGGTCCTTTGATAATTGAATGGTCCCCGCTTCCTATCGGGCAAATGTCAGAAGACGCACAGGAAGCCCGTAACAAGGATATTAAAAAATATCGCGAGTGCTTTGCTCGAAAACACTCGAGAACAGCGACCATGCAAGACGTTTTCAATCGACTCCTCTTAACTTCAGATCTGTACATATCGAGCATGGGCAAGCAGTATCCGAAAAAAGCAAAAAGTTTATCACCAGAAGCATTGCAACTTTTGCTCTGTACCGATAGTTCTCGCGATAAGTATGGTTTAGGTGAATTAATGGAATACACGAGTGACGGATCAGAATCCACCAATTCCTCTGACGACGGCGATCGCGATTCCGACGCTGACGATTATGATTAATATTGAAATCAGGAATAATTATTAATAATTAATATTATTATTATTATTATTAATTATTAATTATTCTATGTAACGCACGTATTATTTTCGGTAAAATTTAATTCGTTAAGTGTCGATTGCTGTTTCAAATGTATTTAGCAATAAAATTCGTTAAAAATGATTTATAACTAATTTTCCGAAATTATTTGAAAACTTTCCCTCACTTCCAGACAATCGTTGTTTTCCCCAAATCTCATTCAAAATTTATAAAAAACAACCTTCAAAACACAAATATTGATTTCTGATAGCAAAAGTTGCTTATGAGTAAGATAAAAATATATTTTCGGTTCGCCATTTTGTTTTTTTTCGAAATTTTGATTCAGGATTTTCAATAAGTGACTTTTAAACCGCAAATATACCGATCCCTACACAAATCGGATGCTTTTTAGTAATGCAGATAGTCACTTCCGGTCCGCCATTTTGTTTTTTCGAAATTTTGATTCAAGATTTTCAATAAGTGACTTTTAAACCGCAAATTTACCGATCCCTACTCAAATCGGATGCTTTTTAGTAACGCAGATAGTCACTTCCGGTCTGCCATTTTGTTTTTTCAAAATTTGGATTTGAGATTTTTAATCAGTGACTTTTAAACCGCTAATTTACCGATCCCTACTCAAATCGGATTCTTTTTAGTAACGCAGATAGTCACTTCCGGTCCGCCATTTTGTTTTTTCGAAATTTTGATTCCAGATTTGAAATCAGCGAGGTTAAAAACTTAAGAATCACCATTGCATTTTTCAGTACGCTCATCGGCCTAGTTTTGCCGATTTTTCTGTGAATCTACCCACAGTGCGGCGCAGGTATACACTTAAAGGGCTTTCCCTTCCACAATAGAATGCAGTTACTAGTCCTCTACCTGAATGACTACTCAACTGACCCTATTTCGAAAATTTATTTTTTGGGGTTTTGGCCAGGTTTTTGGGCTTTCCTCCTACTGTGGACCGTGAGCGAACCAAACAGAAACTTACGCATCATCATGTATAACCTAAAAAATAAATGTCGGTGCAGCATTCTTCATTAGTAACTTTTTATTTACTAATTGCAGTGTCGATTTTATTTAATTGATAATAAAACGTGCATCGAGTATATATATATATATATATATATATATATATATATATATATATATATACATACATATCGCCACATTTGTTTCAGTTTATTTTCATACATTATTTTAAAAAATACTTTAAATTCAATGGTGGTTTGACAAAACACTCAGTGTAAATAGAAATGATTTGTTTACAAAACGTGCATCGAGTTAATTTGTATGTATAACGTTTCTTTGAATTCATCTTAAACATTTGAAAACCTTAAAAAAAAAATGATTTGTGCTCAATAAAAATACAAATACCATATTTACAGTTTGTATAGAAAAAATTGGTGTAGTGATTTGGGCTGCCAAAATATAATAATTTATGTCCTTGAAGATTCGAATATTCCCTTGAACAAAAAAAATGATAAATTTATTCACTCAACGCAAAATTAAAAGGCTTTGCCAATTCTTGGTAAATAATTCTTCTAAATTATGGAAGGCGGTCTAAAAATTGTTTGCCAAGGACTTCCGAAGGCTTTCAATTTTTTATTAATGTAACATGTTAGTAGTTTTTTCAGAAAGATTTATTTAGAATTTATTGTGATCTGTCAAAAAATGTATTTAGAATTCATTATGATCTGTAGAAAATTTTTTATATCATACAGTTTAATACCATACTTGATACTATTAATATCAATCTTAGTATTTATAATATTTTGTTTGCTGCGCACCAGTCAGAGTTCTATTCATAATGAGGTTTATAATTTTTTTACTCATCGACGGGAGATTTCGTATCCCGAATCCAATTCGTGATTTTAGTTGAAAAAAAGTTGTGAAGCTCAATGCTAATACTATTTTGTCCATAGCACAATTAAGAATTTTGTTCGCCGCACAATGGACAACCAGGACAACATATTTTGTTCACTGCGACATGGACAAAATTCTATTCATAATGAGTCTTATGATTTTTTTATTCATCGTTGGTAGATTTTGTATACAGGATTTAATTTGTGGTGTTAGTTGAAGAAAAAAAGTTATGAACCTCAGTATTAATAGCATTTTGTCCACTCCATAATGAAGGAAATTCTATTCATATTGATGTTTATGATTTTCTCTCTCATCGATGGACGTTTTTGTTTCAATCCTAAATTGTGTATTCCATTAGACAAACAAATTACTATAATTATATGAAAATTATATATTTAATTGAAATTATAAATAATATTATACTATGTACATCTTTGTGGATTATTGCGGATGATAATAGCTCCAGAAAAAAGGCTGGTCGTGAAACGCCAAAGCTGCATACATGGTTTTTTTTTCTTAAAACCAATAAATGATATAGCGGGAATTAAGGTCAGGATTAGGTGAGGACTATCGGTTATGAGGTATATGATTTATTATCATTCATGGTAATTGATAAGAAAACCAAGAATCTCAGATTTCATAGCATTTCGTTTGCTGCGCCTTAGTAAACATTTTATCAATAATGAGGTTTATGATTTTTAACTCATCGATGAATGATTTCGTGTCTAAAATATAATTTTTGCAGTCCATCTGACTAGCGAAATTATAAACTAAGTATATAAAAATAATATAATTACATGAAATTATTAATAATATTAAATTATATAATCAAATAGAATAATGAATTATGTATAGTTGAAAAACCTAATGGAAACACTTTGCAAAAAGTCGACAAATCACCCCCAAAAACACCAAAAATGGTGTACAAAAATTTGAGACAAGTACATTTACGAAAGTATCTCTAATTCAGTCTTCTTACAAAAAGTTGTGAAATAAATAGACATGAAACTCACAACACGCATTGCCAAGCACATGTACTTTCCAAATGTAACGTTAACTGCGTAATTATGATTTTTAGGGGTGGAGTCAAAATAAAAAAAATCGAAATGATCTTGACGGTAAACATTCAAGAAATAGTGAAATCAAGTGAAAATCGTTAACAAAGGGAAATTATCAATGAAAAAAAAAAATAAATAAAAAGTACTTGGCGAGTTTTTTCACTGAGCATACCTGGTTTTCACCTGGTAACCAAAAACCCGTTTTGACTGATCATCCGTTAAAAACGAACTCGCCAAGTACTTTTTATTTTTTTTATTATTTTTTTCATTGATAATTTCCCTTTGTTAACGATTTTCACTGGATTTCACTATTTCTTAAATGTTTACCGTCAAGATCATTTCGAATTTTTTTATTTTGACTCCACCCCTAAAAATCATGATTACGTAATTAACGTTACATTTGGAAAGTACATGTGCTTGGCAATGCGTGTTGTGAGTTTCATGTCCATTTATTTCACAACTTTTTGTAAGAAGACTGAATTAGAGATACTTTCGTAAATGTACTTGTCTCCAATTTTTGTACACCATTTTTGGTGTTTTTGGGGGTACATTACACCGAGAAAATTCATGACAAAGAAGTAGCAACGATATTTATGATTATTGCAACCATTAATTGCAGTGATGCTACTATGATTTATCAAATTCGGACATAACAAAAACACAATAAAAGATTCTCAACTATTCCAGAAATAATTATAATATCATTATTCGTTCATTTAAATATAAACCTTGTACACGATTTTTCTCAGTGAACTTTTCTCATAGTTACTCATTAGTTTACTCGGCCGTCACCTTTTGTGTTATTCTCACGGTCGCTGCCTAGTGCACTTGATCAATTGTTTACTTTTTTATTTTCTCGTTCATTCACTCCTTCATTAAACGGTAGGGTGGCTGGACTCGGTTTTTCCTCGCCGAGCGTATTGGTTCTTAACCCTGCACGCCAAGTTTTTTAGTTTGACATGGTCTTTAATAATTTACGCACGCCAAATTATTCGAATTCGACAAAATTGGCCAAGCTAATCCCTACCAGGACGAACGACAGTAACCAACGTCGTTTGTCTTAAATTCCGACGGTTGAGTGATGAATTCCGACGGTTGGACCGCCGGGAACTGTCGGAATTTAAGACAAACGACTGTCGGTTACTGTCGTTCGTCCTGGTAGGGATAGGCTTGGCTTGTGTGATTTGTGTTTGTTTTTTTTTAATTTCAGAATTCAATTTTTTCGGATTGCCTTTGAATTTTGAATTTTTGGGATTTTTTTGAATTCGAATTTTTGGGATTTAATACTTGGCGTCCTTTTTGTACTTCTCAGAAGTATTTTGTGATTGATTTCGCTCCTTTTTGAAACTTCATTAATGCTATGCATACCCAGATATATATATAGCATTATCCATATATACATACATATTGGGATCTGACAAAATTCGTGAGCCATCTGGTGTTACATTTCGAAATTAAAACCGGGGTACATCGCTCGTCACAACCAACGAATTCAGACGTACATAGAAGCACAGTTCCTATGCTTCGATCCGAGACAAGTATTCTTGGACAGGAACTGTCGCTAGAGGCGCTGTGATCGCAAAAACATGTATGTGTTACATCAGTGAGCCGTTGGTGTACAACACACGCATACGCTGCTGGCGCCTCTAGCCACTTGGGTACAGAACTAACGCCTGTACCCCAGTTCGTCCGAAGATATAGGAACTGTGCTTCTATGTACGTCTGAATTCGTTGTCACAACGTAATAATTAACATTAGTGGTTTTGAAAAATTGAACAAAAATGTCAGAAGTAGGCGTGTTTCCATTTCACAAGCCATCTAAAAAAAGAATTGTATGTTCCGTACATGAATGTGAGAGTTTTTTTTTTAAAAACCGTGAATCGACGTTCTATAATTTTCCCAACAAAAATGCACGTTGCATGTACGTAAAAATTTTCTTTTGGTAACATGGAAAAAGTGGAGCAACTCTAAGCATGGAAAAACGCTTTGAGGATTTATATCTTGTAAAATATGCTACTTGACTCATACTTAACCTCGAAAAACCAGGGGGTCCACGCACAGATGGGGATGAGTGAGGCAAAGTTTCGCCTTAACCGTCTACTAGGAGCGCTAGTGTCGCTACCCATAAGCCATTGCGTCGATTTTCCATCTCGCTCGCACGCACTCACGGCACTCACCCATGGTATCCATGGCAACGGAATTTCCGCTATCTTGGTTTGTTGCGTGTTGCGCGTCGTCATAGTGCGCTCGGGTGTGTTTTTTGGACTGTTTTTTGTTATCTTTTTGCAAATATATTGTGCAGCTTGCAGAAAAGTCGAGTGCATCGTATTGGGCGATCCTTTTAATAATCATTTTTTATCTTCACCGAAGCAAGGTAAATATATCTCGTTTTGTTATTAACCTAACCTCTTCTCGTATTTTGATCTCAGGTTGAATTCTCAACCGAATATTTGTTAATTTAAGCAAATATATAGTATTGAAGGTGGACTGCACTATTTTTATAAGTATTATGAATCTAAAAAAATTCTTTCTACTTGTTTGTAACAGCTACGTCGAGGAAGTGTTTGATAGCGGGATGTTCGTCGGAGGCTACATGCTTCTTCAAATTCCCAAATCCCATGACTGAGTCTGATCAGTTTTTAAAGTGGCTTGCTGCAAGTGGGAATCCTAAGCTGCTGAATGTTTCTCCGGTACATGTGACAAATCGACATTTGTGTTCGGTTCACTTCGAACAAAAATATATGGTGGCGAAAAATGTTAATATTGTTTTATATATAAAAGCTCGTTAAATATTTGATGTAAATGCTGGTTGTACGGTTAAAACTTTGCAAAGTTATAGCTGATTAATTTTATGTCACACCCGAAGAGAAAAAGATTTGTTAAGTTTATTTTACGTATAAAAGCTCGTTAAAGATTTGATGTAAACAATGGTTGTGCGGTTAAAACTTTGCAAAGTTATAGCTGAATAATTTTATGTTATACGCGAATAGAAAAACAATTTTTAAGTTTGTTTATAACATGAAAGCTTGTCAAATATGTAATGTAAAAGCCGATTGTGCAGCTAAAACTTTGCAAAGTTATAACTGATTAATTTTATGCGATACGCGAATAGAAAAAGAATTTTTAAGCGCGTTTTTTATCTAAAAGCTTGTTAAATATTTCGATGTGTAAATATGAATGTTGTAAATAGTCATATATTGAGATGAATAATTATACAAAATACTTGAAATATATTAAAACACGAATATACTGGCATTTTTATTATATTTTTGTATCCTGGGACATTTGAAATGAAATAATAATAATAATGAACCTGCTTCGGGGGCCGTGGAGAGGGGGTAAATCTGTATATATATATATATATATATATATATATATATATATATATATATGTCATACGCATATATATATGTCATAGGCATTAGTTCTCTAACCGTCTACTATGAGCGCCACCAGCGCAAACTTTGCCTCAACATTTACTATGGTGGCTTGTACCCCCTGCAAAAAACGCATTTCACCGGGTGAGTAAAATTCGTTTTTCGACGAGGTTAAGGATGAGTCAAGTAGCATATTCCCCAAGATATAAATGTTACACTAAGAAAAGAACGAAATTTCGCTAACTCGGAGTTGAACCAGACCATTGGCAAATATCATGAATAGTTAAGAATACCATTATCGGCCATTCATATTTATAAGTTATATTATATTTACACGGTAAGCCTACTATTACACGGTTTAGACAGTCGGCTGCACCCCAGTCTGCGCCATATTGAATGTGGCCACGCCTCTATGTCAGATCCGAATAGCACAACTATGAATATATAGTATAAATTTCGAGTAAGATTTTGGTTTAGCGTAAAATTAAAGTTGGATTTTGGTTTAGCCTGAAATTTAAGTTAGATTTTAGTTTTGCCTGGAATTTAAGTTGCAATAACTGGAATAACCTAAATCTTAAATTAGATTTTGATTTATTAGTTAATATGATGCTATATATTCATAGATATGCTATATATATATATATATAGATAATGCTATATATATATATATATATATATATATATATATATATATAATATACATAGATGATCTACATGTATAAAAATCCTATATATAACGCTATATATGCAGATATGCTGCGTATATGTAGATAATGCTATATTTAAAGGAATCGAATCTCAAATGACCACCACAATATAAGTTGAGACTTGAAATAGCGGCCACCCTAATATCTATCGTATAAATACATATATAAATATAAACAAAATTTTAATCTCGAATAATGATCACCTTAATATATATCATATAATACGTATACATAGAAATATTTAAAGTAATCGAATCTCGAAAGACTACCCTAGTGTATATCGCTAAATACGATTCTCATAGCTATAGATGTACATCCCGTGTATAAGCGTTTCACAAATTTGGCCAATCAGGTGACGAAAAAATGTTGAAGAATTTTCACGATGATAGAATTGTTGAAAAAATTCACCCGATATCATCATATCTCAGCATTATGTGGACGGATCAACATAAAAAAGGTATCAATGGAAAGCTAATTTTTTTAAGATCACCATTGTTCGTAGATCTTAAAAAAGTAGTCGTGTTTTTTGTAATATTGGATTGAAATTCGAATCAGGTTCAGCAGGAGGCATATTCGCGTGTATAAGAGTGAGCGGCGATCTTGACCGGGATTCTCTCAGTTTTTTTAAATACTTGGCGTCTAGACGCTACCGCGTCTTTTGATAAATATGTATCGCGATTTGATGTCTTTTGAAGACATAAAATCGCGAATGACCACCCAAATGTAAGTTGATTCCTGAAATCACGACCACCTTAATATACATCGTATAAGTACATATATAAATTTCAAGAAAATTCGAATATCGAACAATGACCACTCTAATGTAAATTCAAACCTAAAATAACGACCACTTCAATCTATATCGTATAAATACGTAGGTGAATATTTAAAGAAATCGAATCTCAAATAACGACCCTAATATAAATTGAGAGCTGAAATAGCGGCCACTCCAATATACATCTTATAAATACATATATATATATATATATAAATAATAAACCAAATTCGAATCTGGAAGGACCACCCAAATGTAAGTTGGTATCTGAAATAACGACCACTTCAATTTATATTATTTAAATACGTATATGAATATTGAAAGAAATTGAATCTCTAATGACTACCCTAATATAAATTCGGACCCAAAATAACGACCCCCCTAATATGTATCGTAATACATATGTATATACATATTTAAAGGATCGAATCTTGAATGCCCGCCCAAATGTAAGTTGATACCTGAAATAACGACCACCCGAATATACAGCGTATAAATGATCGCGAACACTTGCACACTCTCGCACACACTTGCACACAGTCGCACACACACTCTTTTATCTATAAATATAGATAAAATATAGATAAAATATATATTCACCGTTGCCGACGCTCATAGTTAACTAGATATATTTTCGCCGTGCATGACGTCAGCGGCCGAAATATGATTCTCATAGCTATAGATTGTAACACGAAATCGTACACATATGGACAATTCGGAAATAATGTCGGTAGCGGGTTGGATAGCTCAGTTGGAAGAGCACTCGACCGGCAATCGAGAGGTCCCGGGTTCGAATCCCGGTCCCGTCCCTCCGCATTTTTTTCTGAATTGTCCATAACGCAAAAAGCGTTATAAGATATACATCCCGTGTATAAGCGTTTTAAAAATCTGGCCAATCAGGTGATGAAGAAGTGTTGAAGAATTTTCATGATGATAGAATTCAAAAAAAATTCACCCGATATCATCATATCTCAGCATTATGTGGGCGGATCAACATGAAAATGGTATCGATGAAAGCTTATTTTTTTAAAGATGACTATAGTTTGTAAATGTTAAAAAAGCTATCGTATTTTTTAGTAATATCGAATTAAAATGTAAAAAGGGCGTGGTCCGAGGCATATTCGCGTATATAAAGTGCGTGGCAGTCTCGACTCGGATTCTCTCAGTTTTTTTGAATACTTGGCGTCGAGACGCTGCCGCGTCTCTTGATATACTAGTACATACAGATATACAATCGATCACACAATCGATTGCTTATACAGATATATACCTTTATATACCTGTATATACCTGTATATACCAGTATATACTTGTATATATCTGTATATACCAGTATATACTTGTATGTACCTGTATATACATGCATATACCTGTATATACCTGTATATACCTGTATATACCAGTATATACCGTATATGCCTTTATATACCTGTATGTAAATTTTTTTCCCTCAACTGTTGAGTAAAGATGAATTTCGAACAGTTTTAAAATTCTACAATTTTTTGCACAAATTCTATAACTAAAAACTAGTATTTTCATCATAGTTTCAGAATGGACTGAGAATTATTTATATATATTTTTTTAAATTAAAAAAAAAATTTGTTTACAAATTTTGTAAATTAAACATTTCAATGATGGTTCTGTGTAGGATAAAAAAAAAAAATTATGTCTTGGTAAAAAAAAATTGTCCTATATTCTGATAATATATTTTCTGTATTTCGATAATAGATTTCCTATATTTTGATAATAGTTAGATAAAGTTTTTATATTATTGTGGTGCTCCATCCGAAAAGTAATACAGTTTTTCAATGCCATAGTTGAATATATACTTAATAAATCGCTTTTTATCCGATTCTCAAATAAACATCTCTACTTAAAAAAAAAATTCCCGAAAATCGGCTATTTTTAGCCCCGTCACAGTATGATCCTCCCCATTAAGTTCCAGGCTTTTTTTTACATCAGCGAAAAAGTATTTCAAATTATCTTCACGTTTCGCATTATCGATAAAATATATGAAGGCATCCCGCATGGAAATGAAGTATAGTCAAAAGTATATTTTTCCATCTAAGATATATATATGATGGATATAAAATGTATGTATGCTATGTATGAATTATATGTGAGGGATATAGAACTTTTGGCTGTCGTAAATTTCCTGTTATTTGTATATAGTTCATATAGAAGCTAGTATGTCAGATTTATATTGATGACATATCCAATATATATCTTTTATGTATTGGCAATACATCCAATATAAATCTGACATATATAAATTATACATCCATGTATGTATACAAAATATATGTTAAGTATATTATTCTTATATTTCTGATATATAAATTAAAAGTTTAATTTATTAAAATTATAATAAAACATTAGTTTGCCATGGGAAATTGAAATTCGAGCATATTGAGCTAGATGCCGTGGGTAGGCGACAGATTAAAATTTTCTGCTTTGACCAGGATTCGAACCCGCGACCCACTGTCTTGGCCATCTAAGAACGTTGACGCTAACAATTGCGCCAGCGACGATTTGAAATATTCTTGTATTGAAATGTTCTAATAGTTGCATCGCTTTCAACAATTCGTCGGTCACTATTATCAACCATACTAACGGATAGATTATTATTAGTACGTTATTATAATAGTACCTTTTTCATAATTAAATTCATGGTCTATGACCATCGAAATCCATAGATCTTGATCATCACAAAAACTCAAAATTACTATGACGCTTATCATCAATTCGGGCCCTACTTGACCATCGGTCGACATTTATTTCCGAAGATAAGACGAACATATAAAATGGATATATACCATTTTATATATAAACATATAAAATAGATATATATCGTGACATATATTGAAATATATAAGAAACAAAAGTAATATATTTCCACGATATATTTTTTAAGTATCTATATCTAATATCAATATACTTCGTTTATATACTGTCACATATTTTGAAATATAAAAGGAATACATCGAAAATGTATATAGATCTATTGAGGATTTATTCTATTTATATTCAATATATATAATGGATATATATCGGATATCGAATTTTTGGCCACTTTATATAATATATATGAATTATATAAATTGTCATATATGACGACTATACTTTATTTCCATGCGGGATATACACCTGTATATGCCTTCATATACCTGTATATACTTGTATATAGCAGTATATACTTGTATATATCCGTATATACCAGTATATACCTGTATATGTCTGTATATAGATAATGCCATATATAACGCTATATATGGGGCATTCCAAGTGAAATCAGCACATGATTTCCCTCGACCCCTACGATTTGCGTCGCTCATTTTTTTTTGGCTTCTATATCACCCAAAATGAGTCCTGATTTTTGTTCAGATTTTTCCCCCCTCTCTTTGTCGTCCCACCATGTGTTTTTTTGTATGCAAGAGGAAACATCAAAAGAGACCTTTTTTAAACGAATGATTTCTTTTTACAAATTCCAAACTCAAAAATAGTAACTTTTTTCATAATTAGAAAAAGGGCCGAAGCCTGACAATATTTTTTAAAAATTATTTTTTATTTTTCGAAAAATCAAAAATTTGGAAAATTTAGAATTTTAATGATTACATCTTATAGTAAAAAAAAAAAAAAAAGAAACCCATCTTGCAAAAATGTCATGTCTTGCTTAGTTTCATATTAATTTTTAAAAAATCACCTTGATTTATTTTTATTCCGTAATTCTCTACGGACGATTACGAAAAATTAATATGAAACTAAGCAAGATATGACATTTTTGCAAGATGGGTTTCTTTTTTATTTTTTTTTACTATAAGATGTAATCATTAAAATTCTAAATTTTCCAAATTTTTGATTTTTCGAAAAATGAAAAATTATTTTAAAATAATATTGTCAGGCTTCGGCCCACTTTCTAATTATGAAAAAAGTTACTATTTTTGGGTATGGTATTTGTAAAAAAAAATCATTAATTTAAAAAGGTCCCTTTTGATGTTTCCTCTTGCATTAAAAAAAAAATCCATGGTGGGACGACAAAGAGAGGGAGGGAAATCTGAAAAAAAATCAGGGCTCATTTGGGGTGATATAGAAGCAAAAAAAAAATAAGCGACGCAAATCGTAGGGGGTGAGGGAAATCATGTTCTGATTTCACTTGGAATGCCCCATATACATAAATAGGCTTTATATATATATAGAAATGTCACATATAACGCTATATGTAAAACTGCATACATATTCGTACATATGCTATTATATGTATAGACAAATGCATCCATAATGCATATAAGATCGCCTACGCATAGCGGGTCGAAAGAGAGCGGCGCGCGCCGTGGCTACCGCACACTAATATTTTCCCACTACCACATATACAAGCCTTTCTCTATAAAATCGTATCACATCGCTTATACACGGGCTTGTATATCTATAAGCGTTCCTACAAAACTGTTGAAGAATTTTTCTTATGATAAATATTCGGAATAATTCGCCCGATATTATAAAATCTCAACATCGCGTGGGCGAAAAAAAAAATAATGGTATCAATCGAAAGCTAATTTTTTTAAAAGAAAAGTATATTCGTAAAATGTTAAAAAAGTTGTCTCGTTTTTGAGTAATATCGAATTGAAGTGTAAAAGCGGTGTGGATTGAGGCATATTCGCGTATATAAGAGTGCGCGGCATCTCGACTGAGACTCAGTTTTTTTAATACTTGGCGTCGAGTAGCTACTGCAACTCTTGATATCCCAAATAGACCAACGTGCTGTAGGAATTTACACTGAGAAAAAAAAGATGTAGATTCAATTAAATTGATATTATTGGAATATATTTAATCAATTCAATTGCAATGTTTTCCGCTCAAGTAAATATGTGAGTGGTTCAACAATACTGTCATTGTTTTCCAAAGCATAATGATTTTAATTTTTTTTTAAATTGAACTATACATTTCATTGACTGAAGAATATATGCGATTGAGCCCATAAAATATTGTATTGCCAAAAAATAATGGCGTCTTGAATCTACGTACTCAATGTAAATTAATATTTGATTAGAAAGACTACGTATTAATTGAATTAATTGAATTGAATCGATTGAATTAAGTGAATTGCTGCGGTCGGATTTCATTACGACTTTTGTTTGTCCCAAGTAATGCTTTTGTCGGATTAATCATTAATTTCGTTAATTTAATAACTTCAGCTATTGATTGTTTAAGCACTTTTTTTATTACTATAAAAGTATAAAGTGTTGATTGAAAAAAATCAAATCACTGATCAAATTGATTGGCGGTGTTGTTCAGAGTAATTATGTGCTTTTGGCAAATAAACGAAGCAGTTGAACGGAAGTGATTTTTTATTGTTGTACGTAGACAGTTCAATTATATATACGATTACATTAACTAAATGTGGAATTGAAACAACATTATTTAGTCTTGAATCTACTTACTCGATGGAAGTTAATATTGTATTAGAAAGACTACTTATACCTGATTGAACTAAATACATTGCTGCAGTTGATTGCGTTGCGACTTTTCTTAGATTAAAGTAAAATATTTTCATCGGATTAATCCATTATTTTGTTCATTTCAAAACTTTGACTATTGATGTTCGAGCACATATTTTATTGCTATAAGAGTATAAACTTTTGATTGAAAGTAATCACATTCCTGATCAAATTGATTGGCGCAGTTGTTCAGAATAATTATGTGCTTCTGGCAAATAAACGAAGCAGTTGAACGGAAGTGATTTTTTATTGTTGTACGTAGACAGTTCAATTATATATACGATTACATTAACTAAATGTGGAATTGAAACAACATTATTTATTCTTGAATCTACTTATTCGATGGAAGTTAATATTGTATTAGAAAGACTACTTAGACATGATTGAACTAAATACATTGCTGCAGTTTATTGCATTGCGACTTTTGTTAGATTCAAGTAAAATATTTTCATTGGATTAATCCATTATTTCGATCATTTGAAAAATTTGACTACTGTTCGAGCACATTTTTCATTGCAATAAGAGTATAAACTTTTGACCTTTTTGTTATTTTCTTTTTTCACATTTCAAGTATGTGATTATGTATTAATTATACAAAAAGAATGTAAAACATATATGAGGCGTTCCAAACCAAACCGGACACCATTTAGCTTTTGCATCTCCGATTGTTTCAAAATTTTTTATGTTTTAGTATTGGTTGAAAGAGGTCTTCATGATTTTTTTCAATTTTTTTTATCGACCGTTTTCAAGATATCGATTTTTCAAAAATAACGTAACTTTTTTTTTTAACATCCATAACTTTGCGAAAAATGGGCCAAATGGGACGGTTTTTTTACAAACTTACTTTTGATAAAAAATATTGAAAAAAAATTTCAAATTGTGCTTCTATAAGATTTTCAAGGGTTAAATATAAATTTCTGATTTACAAAAAACACGTACTGATCGATTTTCTTAAAAATTTTTTGTAAAAAACTGTCATTCATTCTACAACTTTTAAGCCTAAGTAGATAATGGGATAACGATGGGATCTATTTTTCTTCACAAATTTTGTTTATTTCATTATCATCTGTGATATTGATATAACCAGATAAGTACACAAATAAATAAAAAACGGACGAAAAAAAAATCAAATACCGAGGATTTTTTTTTTAATTTTTTTTTTAAAACGGTTTATTGAAAATACAGTCTTTATAATATGGAGTAAAAAAATGGTACAATAAACGTGAAGAAAACCATGAAAAGTCGTAATAACAAATTTGTATAGGGTGCATGCCGATCTGCATACCGGGCTCGCACGCTGGACTATCGCTTCTTGCAGAGATGTTAGGTTACAAAAAGGGGATAAAAAAAACCCCATGAGCAAATAGTAAGAAAAACCAAGAATTATTGGTTTAGAAAAAAGAAAGGTGGATGGGTCGTAGCCCAATGATAAGGGGAAAAAATACACTATAATAAAAGAAAAAACCCCTTTTGTACTGACGTGGATATAAAATATCGACTAGATAAATACTTAAACCTACTACATACAAGAAATATACAAACGTGGGGGGTACGCCCACAATCGCAAATGCGTTCATCACAGTCGGTGACGTAGTCACCGAGATTCAGGTCAAAAGAGGCTAGTGAAGGGGCACGGCGCCTTCTGAGGAGTCTCCTTCTCTCGATGAGCTCGTTGATATGAGGGCAGTTCGGGCTGAGCCAGGAATACTTGCCAAACTTAAGGCGATGAAAGTCGCGTAAGTCCACGGTTGGGATGGTGGTAGAGCCCTTAAATGAGTCGCGTTGAGTGAGGAAATCGTTGAAATGAAACGAGATTCGCTTATTAGCTTTATTACGGCGCCAGTGATAAAGCAGGGGGATGTTGGTTTCTCCCTGGATCAACCCAAGCTGGTCACAGTAGATAAAAGCCTGAGGCGTCGTATATCCCGTTCTTAACTGCCTTTCGGAGATCTCCCGATCTTGGGTTGAGATTTCGTTTATAATTTCATTATTTAGGAGCGAGAGGGAGCTGAAATAATCACGGGTAAGTTTGATAATGAAGTTGTCTATTCTGGGAATTCCAGCTGAATTGTATATAATTTGATTACTAGTATAGTGAAAAAAAATTGAGTGAGTTGACCGGTGCATAAAGAGGCATTTTCGGAGGCATTTACGTTCGAATGCTCTAAATCTTTCGAGTACAGTATAGCCGGAGTTCCACCAGATCGGTGCCGCGTAGGTGAGTATGGGTCTCACGAGGAGCATGTAAAGAATGACTTTAGTCCTTGGCGTCAAGTGCTTATTATGAAATATCGCGCTATTAGCTTGGGCGGCCTTGAAGGCTTTCTCGCACTGAATCTGCAGGTGCGTATTACCACGGAGAAGCTGATCGAGCTGCACACCGAGATATCTCACACTTCTCTTGTGAGGAACTACGACCAATGTATCTGTACCCGGAAGTTGTGTTTGTATTTGGGAAGTACTTAAGCCTCTTTTGTGCGGCCAGGGCAGCGAACGGAGCGGTTTTCTAAATAATATTGTTTCGCACTTTGATGGGTTTAAACGGAGGTTCCAGGTCGCGTAATAATTGTTTAACTTGCCTACGAGGATTTCCAATTTTCCTGAATCTCGGTGGTACGCTTACCCTTGAAGTAGACAATAAGGTCGTCGGCGAACGCCAACGCAGAGGCGTCGCCGCCGCGGTTAAGATTAAAAAGTTGCAAGATGTCCGAAGTAAAGATATTAAAAAGTATTGGCGAGTTTACGGTACCCTGTTGAAGTTCTTCAAGAATAAGGAAAGTTTCGGAAGAAAAGTTGCTACCATCCCAGGTAACAAATTTTTTACTAGAGATTATATCCCAAATAATGAAAATTAATTCAAGGGGAAAGTTTTTTTTTCTTGAGTTTGTATAACAAGCCGTCGATCCAAACCGAGTCGAACGCCTTCTCGAGGTCTAGCAAAGCCGCTCCGACAGAATATCCCCTATCGATATAGATGTTAAGGTCGGAAAGGAGTTTATGTATGGCATGTGTGGTTGAATGTTTGTGTTTAAAACCAAACTGGGTATCTGGAATGATTCTATTAATATTACAATGGTGGAGAACGGATGAGTTAATTGAGGCCTCGAAGACTTTGCTGATATTAGGGGTCAGGCTAATAGGACGATAACTCGAGGGATCAGTAGGATCCTTGTTTTTTTTCAGTATGGGAAGGACTTTGGCTAATTTCCAGCCTGCGGGGAAGTAATAATTGTTTATAGAGTTATTGAATAATATTGTGTAAGCCAATATGATGGTAGGAGGGAGGTGTTTAAGGATAATGGACGGTATGTTGTCAGGTCCACATGCAGTCTTGTTGGGAAGGTGTCGGAAAATTTTAGTAATAACATTCAGGCTGGAAAAAAGCCTCAGGGGATCCTCTGCCAGGGATGGATTATCTGCTCTATTAGTAGCCGAGAAAATCGAGTAAGTAGTTCGATTGAGTCTGTGGCTCGTGAATGTAGACTTAATTCGAGAGGCGGTGGTGTCCGCTATTGGCTTAAGTCTTGAATTTAAGTTTATGTGTCGGGGCGAGTTTATGGATTCATAAAAGGCTCCGATGACATTGAGCTTATCAACAGGGGAAAAAAAAGTATATGTATTGTCGTCACGTTGCACAGTAGGAGAAAAGCCCAAAAACCTGGCCAAAACCCCAAAAAATAAATTTTCGAAATAGGGTCAGTTGAGTAGTCATTCAGGTAGAGGACTAGTAACTGCATTCTATTGTGGAAGGGAAAGCCCTTTAAGTGTATACCTGCGCCGCATCGTCAGTTGGCAGTTAGTGTTCGTGAAGAGTGTACGTGTCACGCGCTGAACAGACGAAAATAACGCTGACTTCAAAAACCCATAACTTTAAAGTGACGGGTTTAATTTCAATTCTGCAACATGGATACGACTTCTGGAGGTATGTAGAACATATTTTTACATCGGTTGAATATAAACTTTATGTATAAATGATTGAAATGTAGTATAGCCTTCGGCATAAATAAAATTGAATAATTTTGAAAACTTATATTTTCAACGGTCCGAAAAGTTATATATTTTGTCACATTTTGCAAAGCTCCTAGTCTCGGCCTTTAGTTTAATGTATAAGCTTTCGAAATTTACAAGAGTTACCTGCGGAAAACGTGCGTCTTGTCCGTTATGATTTTTTTCGCATCGTGCGGTAGCCGAGCGTGCACGCGGCACTATTGAGCAGCCTCTGCGCCTCTACCTGAGAATGGGTGAAGTAGCATCATAACGGACAAGACGGCTGTTATACGCTTGAAATAAATTATTTTAATATATATGTATGTGTATATATATATATATATATATATATATATATATATATAAATTTTCTGTGATTTAATTATCATATATACGTATGCATATATATATATATATATATATATATATATATATATATATATATATATACATATTAAAATCAACCACATAAAAATTTCTTAAATATGAATGAAATGTTATAACATTCAAATAAAATATTTGAATATATATATATTATATAGTAAGCAAAGCTTTCGTTTAACCAAATCCATGTCAATATTTTCTGTCTAATTTTTTTAAAATTATTTCAGTTATTGCGGTTATTTATTTGGTAAAATAATGTACATTGTTCAAGTTATTGTATTAATTGAAAATGTTATCTTTTCCTTTAACACCAATTTTCTACAACTTTATGTCTTTATTACAGGATCCGGTTACAAAGAATTGGTGCTGACAAGGAAAGAAGTATTTCTGATAATCAGCGAGCATTTATCCGATAAATTCGCTTCCTTGATCGAATTTATGGTAGAAAAAATTTCCAAGGACACCGGACGTACAGTTGTAGTGCCTGAGGACTCGAAACAGACTTTTTCGATACTCTTCAATCAAATGAGAACGGGGTGGCAACAAGCTCACAGAAAATCCTGTGTATTTTTCAAGAATAACGGTGAATGGCTTAGCAAGCAGGTATGTTTTGCCGCACCTACAGACACTGTAGTAACAAGCCCGGGTAATACGGGCGGCCACCCGTCCCTTGAGTTTACAATGTCCAGTGAAAGATCTAAACGAAGGAAGACCCAAGATATTCGTACATCGTTCAACTCGGTCGAGTTAGCATACGCTACTCAGATGAGCCTTCGCTCTTCAGGACAATCCGACGCCGCAAAAGTTATTAAGGACGTAACAATGACGAGTCCTTTAAGAGCTTCCAAGTATCGTAAAGCTTACTCAGCAACGGATGAAATTACTTTATCCGAAGGGGCTGCACTTTCTGCTATGATTGAATATAAATTCTCCAAGAGTACTTACCAGGGAATGAGAAGATTAGGGAAGGAAAATAACTGTAAGCTATATCCGTCTTACGAAAAAGTGATGAAAGCAAAAAAGCGTTGTTATCCACCACGTGATGCAATCAGGATTACAGAGAGTAGTGCAGAAGTCCAACTACAGGCACTATTAGATCATACAGTTGAACGTATTTTACTCGTCCAAAATGTACTCATTCAAAGATTGACTCCAGATAATGTTCGTAAAATGGACTTGATTTGCAAGTGGGGTTGCGATGGAAGTTCTGGGCAAAGTGAATATAAGCAGACGTTCAGTGATGACAGCAAATCTGATGCGCATGTATTCTTTACTTCAGTCGTGCCATTACAACTCCTGTGTTATGATCAACAATCGAAGGAAGAAATAGTTGTTTGGAAGAACCCCAGACCCTCGTCTCCACGATTTTGTAGACCGCTTAGACTACTGTTTCTACGCGAAGATACAGAGTCAACACTTAATGAAGTCCAAATTGTTGAAGAACAAATAAAGTCACTTCGTCCATTCGAAAGTGTAATAGATGGAAAAGAAATCTCCGTAATGTACAAGTTGTTCACCATGATAGATGGTAAAGTTTGCAACGCTGTATCATTGACGAAATCTGCTCAACGGTGCTATTTGTATGGAGCAACCAGCAAAGATTTTAATGCCATCGACACTGTATTGCAAAGGAAAATCAATGAAACAAATTTGAAGTTCGGATTGTCGACGCTGCATGCGTGGATACGGTGCTTCGAGTATTGCTTACACGTGTCTTACAAACTCGGCATTAAAAAATGGCAAGCTCGAAGTGCCGAAGAAAAAAAAATTACCCAGGAACGCAAGAGGGCCATTCAAGAAGGATCCAAGAAGCAATTGGGTCTAAATATCGATCGCCCAAAGCCTGGATACGGCAGCAGCAATGATGGCAACACAGCTCGGCGATTCTTTGAAAATTCGACGGTTTCCGCTGCGATAACGGGGGTCAACGAAGAAGTAATTAAACGCTTGTACAGGGTGTATAAAAATGATGTGTCGCCACTTCGCCCAGTAAATCTCCAGCTTGAGATCGGTGGAGATCTATCAAAATTTGTAGCCGCAAAATTACCTTGACCCTGAAATTCAAGGTCAAATTTTTTTATTGGCTTAAAAAATTCTACTTCTTAAGAGGAACAAAAGTCAGAAAGGAATCATAGGTCGGAGATGCGTCCTTCAACCCGAAACGACAATGTCAATTCGAAAAAAATCGAAAAAGTGCGTTCTTACAAAATATTGTTCACAGAAACACGGGATAAGAATTTTAATAATTATAAAAAAAGCTTTTCAACGCAGACACTTCAATATTTATTAATTGGAATCAAGAAATGTTGCAATTGCATGACGCTGACCACACTAAGGTGGATGAATCGGCATGAGATGGGTGACACAGATCTTTGCGATATCCCTTTGTCGCGTTACCACTACGAGCATCTAATTCCCTAGCTCATTGTTGCCGAAAATCAATTAACACATAGTTCCGCTGAATTAACCTTGACCCTAAAACTCAAAGTCAGTTTCAAAGTCAATTCATCTCGTTAAGAGGCATCTAATTCTCGTAGAAACGACGAGTCAGGAATGAACCTTTCAATATCAAGCCGTCAAAACATATAAAAAATGTGCGTTTTTCATTTAGTTCGGAGGGATAAAATTCGGAACTGAAGAATAATTATAACGGCAATCGATATAACTAGAAAGACTTTATGTCTGGCACACAGCACGCCTGCTATTCTATGAAAACAAAGCTTTAGATGGCCAGGTTTGCGATAAACGAATTTGATCTTAACAATAGTTGTTGTCACCTACACATTTCAGAGTCATATCGTGCTTGTGTGACCGTGCACGAGTTGCTTAAACATATTCATCAGCGGCAGACCATTAGCGTTACCCGGAATACACCACGTGGAGGTTATAAAAAAATCAACAAAAAAACTGTGTTCTGTCGTCGCAGTCCCATTGATCTCCATCATCGTCGAGGTCTTTACCATCGCAGTCTCGGTCATCTCTAGAATCGTCGCAGTTAAGGTCGGTTCTATCATCGTCGAAGTGTTTGTCGTCGCAATCCCGGTCATCTCTATCATAGTCAAAGTCTTTGTCGTTGCATTTTGGGTCAACTTTATCGTCGAAGTCTTTCGTCGCAGTCTCGGTCAATCCTATCATCGTCGCAGTCTTTGTAATTGCAATTTCGATCAACTTTATCGTTGTCGAAGTCTATCGTCGCAGTCTTGGACAATTATATCATTGTCGAAGTCTGTCGCCGTAGTCTCGGTCAACTCTATCATAATCGAAGTCTTTAGCGTTGCAGTCCAGGTCATTTCTATCGCAGTCAGTCTTTGTCGTGGCAGTTTTGGTCATCTCTAGCATTATCGAAGTCGTTGTGGTCGCTCCATCGGTGATCGCCCTCACTACCTGAATCTTTGTTGGACCTATCACTGTCATCACTGTCGTAATAACATGAATCGTGGTCGGCGACCACATCGTGGTCGTGGACGAGATGGACGAGATCAACGTCTTATGTTGCGCGCTATTGATCAAGCTTTCGGAAACTTTGGAAGAGCTCGCGAAATTTATCGTCAGTTACTTCTTGATCGGGCAAACGGTCATCCTCTACGGCCGGGGGCAATTCCAGATCGTCGTGAGTTTCAACGACTCGAAGAGCGGTTCAACGATCAGGAGAGGTTTGAGGTGCGGAACGCTGGATATCGAAGAGCCGGTCATCCTCGTGTTCATTGGAACATTGAAGAGCGTGTCATTGCTCTTGCACGAGCTTTTCCCGTCATGGGTTTACGTCGAATAGCTGCTCGCGTTGGTATAGCGCACATGACGGTGCGTCGCATAATTCGTGAAGAGGGCCTACGACCTTACCGCGTCCAATCCGTTCGGGCACTATATCCTGGAGATTACCGCGCTCGTCGTAATTTTTGTCGATGGATGCTACAGAAACTGGAGGGAGATCCTCATTTTTTTGAACGCATTCTGTTTACCGATGAGGCGAGCTTCTCCAGCACCGCAATCGTGAACCGGCAGAACTTACGCATCTGGGCTGAGAGGAATCCTCGTGCGATGATGCAACGAGTTCACCAGGGACGTTTTTCAGTAAACGTTTGGGCAGGTATCATTGGGAACACCCTGATAGGTTCAGTCTACCTTCCACTGAGATTGAACAGTCGCAATTATTTGCACTTTCTGCAACGCGATTTAATGCCGCGTCTGAGGGACATGATTCCACGACATGCTCGCCATCGCATTTTTTTTATGCACGACGGAGCACCACCTCATTTCGGTCTTCAAGTCCGTGCATTCTTAAACGAAATGTTTGGATCGCGTTGGCTCGGTCGTCGGCCTGCTCCGCATCTCTGGCCACCACGTTCTCCAGACCTAAATCCCTTGGACTTTTTTTTCTGGGGAGCACTCCAGGCTATCGTCTACAGAGAAGGTCGAGCGATTAGGACGCCGGTAGATCTGAGACGCCGAATCGATGAGGGAGTTGCCAGGTTGATGCGAAACCGAGAACTTCTTCTCAGGGTTTCGAGAAACTTGGAGGCACGGTTGCGAGCGTGCTTGCGTAATGGTGGCCGGCATGTGGAAGCTGGAGAACAAGCTAGAATGCTTCGAGCAATTAGACATGATGGTTCGATTCTCTGGGTTCCTCGACGCCGCCGCCATCAACGACCGCGTCATAATGAAGCAGGAGACGACTAATCCAACATTGCATACGCACCCGACACACAGTCGTCATTGAAATGATTTGAAACGAATCTTTCGAAACGGACAACAAAACACAACGGCCCTTTTCAGGGCCAAGGGATACCAGGCAGACAACCTCAACGTGGTGTAGTCCGGGTAACGCTAATAGTCTGCCGCTAATGAAGATGTTTAAGCAACTCATGACAACAACTATTGTTAAGATCAAAATCGCTTATCGTAAACCTGGCCATCTAAAGCCTTGTTTTCATAGAACAGCAGGCGTGTTGTGTGCCAGACATCAAGTCTGTCTAGTTATATCGATTGCCTTTTTAATTATATTTCAGTTCCGAATTTTATCCCTCCGAACTAAATGAAATACGCATATTTTTTATGTTTTGACGGCTTGATATTGAAAGGTTCATTCCTAACTCGTCGTTTCTACGAGAATTAGATGCCTCTTAACGAGATGAATTGACTTTGAAACTGACTTTGAGTTTTGGGGTCAAGGTTAATTCAGCGGGACTATGTGTTAATTGATTTTCGGCAACAATGAGCTAGGGAATTAGATTCTCGTAGTGGTAACGCGACAAAGGGATATCGCAAAGATCTGTGTCACCCATCTCATGCCGATTCATCCACTTTAGTGTGGTCAGCGTCATGCAATTGCAACGTTTCTTGATTCCAATTAATAAATATTGAAGTGTCTGCGTTGAAAAGCTTTTTTTATAATTATTAAAATTCTTATCCCGTGTTTCTGTGAACAATATTTTGTAAGAACGCACTTTTTCGATTTTTTTCGAATTGACATTGTCGTTTCGGGTTGAAGGACGCATCTCCGACCTATGGTTCCTTTCTGACTTTTGTTCCTCTTAAGAAGTAGAATTTTTTAAGCTAATAAAAAAATTTGACCTTGAATTTCAGGGTCAAGGTCAATTTTGCGGCTACAAATTTTGATAGATCTCCACCGATCTCAAGCTGGAGATTTACTGGGCGAAGTGGCGACACATCATTTTTATACACCCTGTACGTAATCCTACAAGTTATATCGTGTGGCCACGAGATAAACTGTGAAAGATTTGAACAGTATGCTATTGAAACGGCAAGAAAGACCGTTGCATTATACCCTTGGTACTCCATGCCTACTTCGGTGCACAAACTATTAATTCATGGTCCAGTGATAATAACTCATGCTCTATTACCAATCGGCCAATTATCCGAAGATGCTCAGGAAGCTCGAAACAAAGACATCAAACGATATCAAGAAGATTTTGCGCGAAAAAGTTCCAGGGTTAAAACTATGGAAGATGTTTTTCATCGGGTCTTAGTTACTTCTGGTCCGTACATTTCAAGTGTCAGAAGACTACCACAGAAGAAGCTGAAGAGTTTGTCGCCGGAAGCTGTAAGCGATGTTGATCGCTCCTAAAGTGACTGCTGCAGCAGACGAATTTTGCGCCGAGATTGAAGCCGTGCCGGGAGTTGTAATAGATACAAACTCGGATAATGATTCTGACTCCGACTTCGACTCCGATTACGATTTTGATTAAGAATAAAATTTTCTATTTTTGAAACGTTCCGTATGTATTTTGGAAATAAAAATAATAATTGCGTAGAATACACTGTTCACGTTTATTTTATTATGATGATTTTTTTTATATATTAATTTATCTATTTAGCAGGATACTCGGCCATTTTGTTTATAACAATTTGCTGTAAGCTCTTTGTTGCAAGTTATAAACAATAGATATCGGATTGGTAATCAGCGACCTCGAAAACCCGTATATACCAATTTTCGTCAACATCTGGTAACTTTTTAACGTTCATGTCGGCCATATTGGATCGGCCATTTTTTTTACGATAATTTGGCTTGCGGATTCGTAATCAGCGACCTTGAAAACCCCTGCAAGCCAATTTTCATTCCCGTCAAAGGTCATTTGAGGTTTTGGCCAGGTTTTTGGGCTTTTCTCCTACTGTGCGTTGGATGTTAGTGACATCACAGTTACTTCGGTGGATCAAAGGCTCGTTATTACGATCGATTCTTAAATTATTTATTGTAAGCGATGGCTTGGCTCTGAACATGCGATTAATTTTTGGGAAAAGTTTCTGTATTACGAAAATCGATTTTTTTAACGGCATTTATCCAAAAACGCTCAGTTGCTCTACTAAATTCAGCCCGTAGTGAATTTCGTACCTGAACAAGGGCTTGTTTCGCCAGCCTGACCAGCGCACAGTTATCCCTCGGATCAAGTATAAATCGCCTATGGAGGAAAGTGACGAGAAAAGATTTGTTGTTTGTAGTTGGGTAATATTTTTGTTAATATATTTGCGGATACTATTGCAGGGAAGGATTTTTGGAACTGTTGAATTAATTGCGTCTAAAATAATAGAGTGAATTTGGAGTAAAAAGGCGTCAATTTCCTCAATAGACAAATACGGTCGTTAGGTATGTTTAGACTGAAAGCACGGCTGATTTTTAGCGCGAGAGCGCGCCAGTTTGTTTTTTTGTAATTGAGGCGATGGCATACAGTTGCTGGGTCGACCAGTAAGATATGCTCGCTGGCCAGGCTTACCGTGAACGAGACAGCCGCATGATCACTGTCGTATGGTAAAGTATCAGCTTTATTATTAGTGACATCTTCAAAGTTGAGCCTAGCGTCAACGAGGCCGACATCCAGGTAAGTTTGGGCTGGCTTAAAAGTAGGCTCGGCTGGAGTGAGAATGCGCAGCTTGAAATTGATGCCATGGATGGATTCCCATTGCGCTAGATATCGGCCTCGCTGATTGTTAGCTCGGTCGCCCCAGGAAATGCGTCTCGCATTCAGATCTCCTGCAATAATATAATAACAGTCAGCGTGGTTTAGCTTGAGAGAATCGAATAAGTTAAAAAGCTCCATTTTGATGCGTGATCTGCTATCGTTTGTCGCGTACATGCTAACTATAAATAATTTCTTCCTGTTAGTTAGCGTCAACTCGACAATAGTAAACTCCAATAGTGTGTTGGAGCGAGAATTTGGAAAGTTTATAATTTTATCTTGAATATTTTTTTTAATTGAAATGGCCGTGCCGCCACCTTGTATGGCGTTTGGCCTATCGGATCGAATGAAATCGTAATCAGAAGACGAGAGTTTGTGTTTGTGATTTAATTTAGTTTCGGAGACAAGTATAATATCGTGCTGGTATTTATGGGTAAAAGTAAGCAGCTCGTGTCTGCGGTAATTCGCTATTATCGAGTTGACGTTAATAGCGGCTATTTTCAGAGATGATAATATATTGTTCTGAGCACTAGCCATCGTTATTAAAAAAGAGTCGAAAAGGATATCGATTTTCGCGGTATTTGACGCTACTTGTGTAGCGAGCATTTTGAATTGCTCGTCGATAATGGCGGCAAGGTCGTTCTTGAGCTTGTCGAGCCAAGCATATGGAGCCGCAGGGTGCGTTGGCGGAGAAGATGGTCCGGCTTCGCTTGTAGCAAAAGATGGTGTTGGTACAGGAGCGGGGTGAGGCGCTGCTGGCTGGGCTGCTGGTCGCTTGCTGGCTGCCTGGGCAAACGATAATTTGCTGCTGACGGCGTTGGAAATGCGTACGATGCGACTTTTTGTCGTACTCTGGTGCTGTTGGCGGTGTTGTTTTTTGAGGTCCAACGCCAGCTCGAAACACGGACAGCCTCGGTAGGATGCGGGGTGGCCCTCGTTGTCGCAATTTGCACATTTCAGCGCGTCTTTCCCCGCTTCGGACGTTAACTCGCACTTTCCAGGCTCGTGAGAGGCCGCGCATTTTACACAGCGGAATTCCAGGTGGCAATTTTTGCTGGCATGGCCAATCCTTTGGCACTTTTTACATTGGTAAAGTGCCTTTTTCCTTAGGCGCTCCCATCTCACTCTTTGAAAAGCAAGAGATTTTATCCTGAGCAGATCTGCAGATGGGCTGTCGTGCGAGATTTGAACGAGATGGTGGCGCCTTTCGGGATTTTTTTTTATCAAATGGATATTCCGTCACTTGTGTAAATACCACGTTGGGTAAATTAAGCTCGCTGAGCTCGCCTTGAATGTAATTAGCGTCAAAGGCGCCGCGAATACCTTCAAGTATGAATGTTTTCGGTTTGAGCTCTTTTGGGGTAAATGTGTAAAATTGCACATTACCTGCGCTCAGTGCATCGACAACTTTCGTGTGATGGTCGATTTGCGTGCAATAAATAATGTGGCTATCTCTCTTGATTTCTCGAATGGTGAATTGCTGTTTCGAAATGTTTAGTTTCGTGATTATAGATGCCAGCGACGTTATATTAGCGAGAGATGTATATATCGGCGGAGGTTTCGTGTGCCGGTTGTTTACCGAAAGATTTTCAGCAGGATGGATAGAAGGCTCATCGATGTCGGTATCCATATCGCTTTCTTCTGTGAGTGGGCGGAAAGTGTTGTCGTCGGTCGGTAACTTGCCATTTGGAGACTGTCGCTTGCGCGCTTTAGACGGTTTTTTGGGGATTTCCCAACCGTCGGGAAGTACGGGAGCTTCGTGTCCGTCTGTCAGTAACTCTTGAGCTGAGTTGGCAGACATTTTGCGCTTACGCGCCGTATTTAGATTCGGTTGCACTTTTCCAGCATTTTTAGTCTTACTTGCGTTTTTTGTCATCTGCATATATAGATGATCGAGTTGACCCGAAGTAAGTTTCGGGATTGGACGATCGCGTCGATGAAAATCCGTTGGCGTATTGATCGGTGGATCGATAGCTCTACTGGTCCCTGCCACGGCTGGTGGGGGGGAGATACCCGTCATGTAGACAGCGTTGAGCGCGGGGGGAGACCCGGCTAACGGTTTTGCATTTCTTATCGAAATTACAGGCTCAATAATGAATATATGAGACAGAAAAAATGTTCAAAACACTAGCTCCACTATTCCGCGCGACTGGCGGTGCTTTTTACGGCAAAAACTCGAATATTGCACTGGTTATTAGTCACAAATAGGCGGTGCGAAAAACAGAGCGACACGCGCTCGACCAGATCACAATCGCGACTCCACTCAAATACCGAGGATCGATCTCGGTACCTTGGCTACACTAATCGAGCGCCTTACCAACTTTACCACGTGACCGTTGAAATATATGGATAGGTTTCTTATATTAGACTTGTAGTCGCACGTTTGAGGTATAGGAGGATGTGAAAATTGATTAGCTGATACATCAGTTCAAGACAGGTAGCTGAAATTTTCGAATAAGTCTTTCTCGAAGATCAGCAACATATAGGGCAAAATAAAAATCTTAGCCTCTGCAACAGTATATTACGCAGGACCTATAAATCTTTGGTTTTTTAAAATTCTTCAACATTTACGAGAAAGACTTGTTCGAAAAGTTGTCGGTAAAACAGATCTTTTACTTCCTTTTACTTGAACTCGGCTTGTTCGATTGGTTTATTGCTCAATTTTACTCAACAGTAATTCATTTAAACGAAGTGTTCTATCTCAATTCGAAAAAAAAAGTTCTGGCATTTTTTTATTGGGTCAGGCTTGAATGAATCAATGTGTCGTTGTAACAATGAAAGATTATTTTCATGAATAAATATGAAAGTACAACATATGAGGACGATTCGAATCGTCGTTGGAAGCAGCCTAGTGTAGCTCAGTGGTCAGAGCAACCGACTGGTAATCCGAGGGTCCCGAGTTCGAATCCACGCCAGAGCACCAAATTTTCTTCGGTGGAAAAAAAAATTCCGCAACGAAAGGTAAGTATTGAAACAAAATAATATGGTAACATCGTTGAAATAATTGTTAATAAATAAATTCTTGAAGAAGAAGAACTACTACGCTTGCCGCGGTACCGGAATAATGATTAAATGTAGTACTACGACAACCGAATATTTGTTTTTGTGGAATTAATCTTTTGCTATAAAAACTGTATAATCGTTTGGAACAAACGAATATTTAATTGAAATAACCCTACAAATAATCTTAACAATTAGACATTTCTTAAATCAACAAAAGATGATTATATCTCAAACAAAAATCTATTTGTGTGGACCGAATATACATTTCACATAGTTGAATATATAATTGGAGTAACAGTATATTTTTTTGATTTAATCGAATTCGAAGTTTTTTGGAATAAACATGATTTTCGTATGACTGAAAAATACTTTGTTGCGAATAAATATGTTTTTAAAGTAGACAAATGTTCAGTTCAATTGATCGTATAAAAGCAATTGGACCAATCGTATATCGGTTTCAGGGACAAGCATTTACGATTTATTTAACTTTCCGTTTAATCTGTCTAACTGTACCGACGTTTCAACTAACAAAATTTTTATTTGACTTAATTAAAAAAACAATTTATTCGATTAATTATGAGCTTCCGTCAAATATAAAATGTATCGCAGTAACATTCCATACACTCTGTATGAATAAGTCGAGAAGTGATTCAAGTACATATATGATTACACAGATTCCATAAACAATTTGTCCAAATAAATCTTCGTTTCAGGGGCACAAATCTACGATTTATTTAACTTCCCGTTTAATCTGTCTAACTGTACAGACGTTTCAACTAACAAAATTTTTATTTTACTTAATTAAAAAAACAATTTATTCGATTAATTATGAGCTTCCGTCAAATATAAAATGTATCGCTGTAACATTCCATACACTCTGTATGAATAAGTCGAGAAGTGATTCAAGTACATATATGATTACACAGATTCCATAAACAATTTGTCCAAATAAATCTTCGTTTCAGGGGCACAAATCTACGATTGATTTAACTTCCCGTTTAATCTGACTAACTGTACCGACGTTTTAACTAACAGAATTTTTATTTGACTTAATTAAAAAAACAATTTATTCGATTAATTATGAGCTTCCGTCAAATATAAAATGTATCGCAGTAACATTCCATTCACTCTGTATGAATAAGTCGAGAAGTGATTCAAGTACATATATGATTACACAGATTCCATAAACAATTTGTCCAAATAAATCTTCGTTTCAGGGGCACAAATCTACGATTTATTTAACTTCCCGTTTAATCTGTCTAACTGTACCGACGTTTTAACTAACAGAATTTTTATTTGACTTAATTAAAAAAACAATTTATTGGATTAATTATGAGCTTCTGTCAAATATAAAATGTATCGCAGTAACATTCCATATATTCTGTATGAATAAGTCGAGAAGTGATTCAAGTACATATATGATTACACAGATTCCATAATCAATTCGTCCAAATAAATCTTCATTCTGCACAATTCATTTTATGTTTGACTTGAATCTCGAATTATTCTTATCAATATGTTCTACTATTCTTTCAAAGAAAACTCATATTACGGCAAACGAGAGAAAGATACGAAGAACACCATATAATTGCAGAACGAAACAATATTTTGTTGACTTGAATAAATTTTTTCAAAACTATATACTATTCCATCGATCAAATATTTCCTTGGCACTATTGAATGACAGATTCTATTGAATCAATGCCAAATTCAATTGTTTCAATTAAATTTTTTTCTCAGTGTACATGATGGGACAGTAACGAAATTTAGTCATGAAAAATGCGACGAAGCCAAACGTCGAAGATAAGACATACCACTGAAGTCAAGCCGTATATTATTACGTTTCTATCGATATCTTGAAAATAAAAGGAATCCAGAAATTCAATGCGTAAAAAATATTTTTCGAAAAATAGACCATATCTACTGATCTAAAATGTAGCGGTCTTGCAGTACAAAATAGACTCATAGCTGACGAGCATAGTCATCACCGAACCTCCTTAAAATGAAAGTACATAGTGAAAATTAAAAAAATTCGTTCACGCATCTTCGTGCAATGAGTGAAAAACTGAAAAAAAAGTTATTTGCGTTAAAACAAAATGGTTCAAAGAACTGTCAAGTCTCAAACTCTACAGGACATTTCTTTATGATCCTATAAAGAAAGTCTATAAGTTACAAAAACATTGGTTCACAGGTTGCGGAGATCTGACTCTGGACGGACACAAAAATGGCTTTTTGGCTCAAAGAGTCAAAAAAGGTTTTGAGATTATAAAACTGTGCTATGAATTTGAACCGGATCCGTTCATGGATTGCTGAGTTATGAGTGAGGACGGACGGCTCAGGGAACGGAAAATCCAAAAAATTTTGTTTTTGTATAATATGCCAATATATGTTGGTATAAAGTTTGTATGGTTGGTTGCATAAGAAATAGGTTTTTGGAAGGCAATACTAATAGGCACTTTTCATGTATGGTGAGTGCTTAAAAATGGATTAATATCCAATAACTATTGAACATATTCCTGATTATTCAGAAGATCCAAATTTGAATATGAATTTAACGTACAGTTAAGTATAATATGTTCGATTGTTTAATTCAGCTTCCGTTGCTCCAGCAACATAGATGAGGTTTATCCCTTGCCTGCGTTACCGATGCTCGGTATTCGCAGTGGCGTCGGCACAACTTTTCGTGCCGCACGGCACGCGCTATCCCTGCGTCGGATTACGGTGGCCAGGTCTTCAATCGTTGATTTCTCCCCTATCAAGGGTCCTATCGATAACAACAAGGGGTGTTTTTTTCGTCTGAACGTCACCTTTCTAATGGTGAATATTTCATAAGTGAGTTCCGCAGCTTTACCTAATTAATTCGCAGAAAATAAAAAAGGGGGGGAGAAAGAAACAAAAAATTAACTTTTTTACTAATTTTCAGCAGACCTATCTTCGCAATTCTATTGCACACGTTTTAAGGGGGGGGGGGGTAGGGTTTTGAGGGTTCAAAAAAAGTGATTTTTTTTATTGCATATTATGAAAGTATAGTAACTCAAGAATGTTGTCTGTTAATAGGAAGTCAATCGGAGCAAAACTCACAAAGATATAGCTTTGGAAGTAGGCGTGTCTCGAACGACTACCTGAGCTGTAACCGCTCAGCGGGAAGGCAGCTGTTTCTCAATCTCTTTCGTCGTCGTGTTGTATTTTCTTACTCTATTTCGTTGTGATATTTTTGTTGTTCGCAAAATGCCGAGAAAAGTTTCCAGAGAGTGTAGAAAGGAGACTGGTAAAAAGTTGTATCAAGCTAAAAAAATAGTTCCTCCGCATAAACGAAGAAACGATGACGATATTGAGGCAAGGAGTACGTCAACGAAAAAAATCAGACTAAGTTTTAGCCAAAAAGTTGCTGAAGATACAAATAAGCATTTCAGAATCATTGATTTTCTGTTAGTTTTTTCAACAATTTCTACGTTAGTGAAGTGTGCAGTTTGTGATAGTACAGTATCATTTCAGTGTTGTGGCAAAATAGGTCTTGGTTTCAAGATAAAAATAAAATGTGAAAAATGCAAAGAACCTCGTTACGTTCCGTCTAGTGAACGAGTAGATAATCATATGTATGAAGTGAACTACCGATTTGCTTTCGTGATGCGAGTTTTAGGCTTGGGATTAGCTGGTTGTGACAATCTCTGCGGACTGATGGATTTATCCAGTAATTTCGTATCAAAATCGGTATACAACAATTACTTGAAGAAAATGTCCTCCAGTGTGACGAATGCCGCAAAAAGATTTTTTGTTTCTGCGATTGAGGAAGAAAAAGCAGCTATGTGTAGAGAAAAAAATATTGAATCTTCATCAGAATTAACCGTATCAGGCGATGGAACTTGGAAAAAGCGTGGATTTTCTCCTTTGTATAGCGTGGCTTCCTTGATTGGATATTACACCGGAAAAGTCGTCGATGTTCTCGTAAAAAGTTCATACTGTCACATGTGCGTTACTTGGAAGAATAAGCTTGATTCTGCAGAGTTCGAAGAATGGCAAGAGAACCATATAAATGAACATCAATGTTCTGCAAATCACAAAGGAGCATCCGGTAACATGGAAGTCGACGCAATTGTCACAATGTTCAAAAGATCGCAAGAGAATAACGTGAAGATTCGCAACTATATTGGAGATGGTGACTCGAAAACATATAGTGGTGTTATCAATGCTGAACCTTATGGTGAAAATGTTCTAATCAATAAAAAAGAATGTGTTGGACACGTCCAAAAAAGGATGGGAACTCGGTGCGTGATTTAGTCAAAAAAACTGTGACTGATAGTGAAACCAAAACTGGAAAAAAAATCCAAAAAAAAAAACTCTCTCAGGTAAAGGGAAACTGACTGCAAAAATGATTGATAAGCTCACCCAGTACTATGGTCGTGCAATTCGTTTCAATTCTAATTCTGTAGAAGAAATGAAAAAAGCCATTTGGGCTACTTACTATCATTATGCCTCAACCGATGCAAAACCACAACACGAAAACTGCCCTAGCGGAGAAGACTCATGGTGTGAATGGCAGAAAGCTGCAGCTTCAAACAAGCTGAATAATTTCAAACACTCATATTCTGCTCTACCAACTGATGTTTTACAAGGAATCAAGCCAATTTATGAAGATTTAAGCAAAGATGCTCTCCTAGAGCGATGTATTGGCGGATTCACACAAAATAATAATGAGAGTTTGAACCAGCTTATTTGGAAGATTGCGCCGAAAGTTGAGAGTGGTTCAGCAATTATCGTCGAATTTGCATCTTCAGTGGCTGCTTGTGTTTTCAATGAAGGCTGTAAAGCTTATTTAACCTTCCTAGAAGAGATGCGAATCAGTACTGGTCCAAGTTGTCATGGATGGGCGCTTCTAACCGACGATATTCGAATGAACAGAGCAGATGAGCGAGCAGCTGAAACCGCTAAAAATGATAGAATTCGCCGCAGACTTGATCAAAAAGATGCTTTGTACATTCTTGACGAAAGTTCTATACTCTATGGTCCCGGCATTGATGATTCTATGTGAGTAAAATAAAAAATAAACAGCTTACTAAGTTTTATCAGGGTCTTTTCGCTACGAAAAACTTTAAGCGCGTTTTTCTCAAATCGATGTTTTTTGAGTCGGTGCACTCTGTATCTCAAAATCTATTGAACCGATCGTTCTCAAATTTTTTACAGTATTTCCTTACATAATTTATGAGGTAACCCTGTTGAGATTTTTTCGTTTTCGATTTTATTTTTTTTATTATTAACAACAATAGTCATGAATTTAGGCCAAAAATCGGTATTTTCACTTTCAAGTCTTGTAAAAAGTTCAAAAATTTAAAAAAAATGAAAAACTCGACAGAGATACCTAGAGGGACATAAAAATTAAAGGAAAAACTTTGGTTATTTCATTTCAGATGATCCAGTGCTGAGGTATGACGTGCACCGCAAAATGTATTTTTTCTGAGGCGCCTGCGAAGAATTGCTGCCATTGGGTCAATTTTCAATATTTTTCAACCAATATTTCACAGAATATAGTTCAATTACTACTCTTTAATGTACAATAATCAGAAATAAATTTACTTTCACCGTACGCCAAAAAAAAAATCTGTAAAAACCTGTTTTTTTCTGCCTTCAAAACCCTACCCCCCCCCCTTAAGGGTGTTCCATTACAGCTCCTCGCGAAAGAAGATCCCGATTGGTTTAGTCGTTCCCGAGTTACCCTTATTTACATCCGGTCAGCTTCACCGTGCCTCAATTCAATTAATAATTGCCCGATTAAAAAACAAAAAAAGCACTTCGTTCAGAAAGAATGCCCGTTGCCAACTATGTTCTTACTGGATCGATTTTTGAGCTCGCATTAAAAATATCGAGCAAAAATCAAAATCTTTCCATTTTTCTCGAGCGTACCAAATTACAAAAATGGCCGCCATTTTTTTCAATTATTGTCCGATTGAGCCGACTTTAACGGCATTGAGCGGGGGTGAAAATTTCACGTAAAAAACTATTTGGCAGTTTTTTCGTCACGAGTGAATTGGAGGCGGTGGAGTCAAAAAACCGAGTGCGTCACTTCAATTGCACATTACTGTATATTAGATGGAAGCGCCATGCTTATGGAAGCATTTGGCACGATTTCTCTAGGGTACCGCTAGTAAGGTACCCCAGCCACTGCGAGCGCCGCCTGTATCAGTGTACACAAATACATAACACATATACTTAGCTCCGCCCCATGTACGTCATGCGGCCAATAGGCGCTTGGGGTGATGTGTGTTCTCACTCTCTCTTACGGGCTCAAATGCCTGGGGTACTGGAGCGTTCTCGCTCTCTCTTACGAGCTCAAATGCTTGGGATACTGATGCGTTCTCGCTCTCTCTTACGGGCTAGATTGCCTGGGTTACTGATGTGTTCTCGCTCTCTCTTACAGGCTGAAGTGCCTGAAGTGATGTACGTTCTCGCTCTTTCTTACGGGCATAAATGCCTGGGGTACTGATGCGTTCTCAGTCTTTTAGCTCCGTTTGGATGCTTTGGGGTGATGAATTTTATGTATACGGATCATTTCAGTAATCCGACCGTTTTAGAAATTTTCGAAACTTGACCAGATTGCAGGAATTCTTTGTAGAGACTTTCTATAGATTATTTTAAATTAATAAAACAATTAATAAATACAATTGAAAAAAAAAGAAAAAATCAAGTGAGATCGAACTGTGGACTCCATGGCTACGAAAATCACGCGCGTTAGATCGCTATGTGCGAGAGGGAAACATGCTGTCTCCCTCCAGGGCGGCCGAGTATCGGTTTACCCATTAGTGCAAATGAGAGAGCATGATACCGCGTTAGCCCAAGAGCGAGTGCGGTAGCTGCAAGGGCGTGGCTTACAACTTTGTTCATGTGTGTGGCACACCGATATATAGCCGCTCAGCCTACCGGTAGAAATCGAAACTACATTTTCTGTGCCAAATCCTAACACGGGCCTGGCGCTTCCATCTAATATATGTTCGCTGTCTTTGTCAGAGGGATCTGACATGGAGGCGTGGCTAAGACAATATGGCGGAAACTAAGTTGCACTTAGGCATGTATGTGTAACATGTACGCGTGACATATTCTTGTGTTGAATGTCCGTGTGCACCCTACTAATAGTTCAAAATTCAACACCAGATGTCTCATGAATTTTGTCAGTTCCCAATAGTCTTTGCTTGTTTGTACATTGTGGCACTACACACCATTTATCCACCATTCAATCCAATAAATTTGAAGAAAAATGATGAAATTCACTTCGGTTACACTGTTTTAATAAGGTTGTTAGGGCTGTATTCGCCTTGGACGCTTTGAGCGCTGGTGTACCCATTGGTCAAATTGAATTTCGTGCGTCACAGTGCCACGCGCGAAATTCATTTTGACTAATGGCTACGCAAGGATAAGCTGCACTCAAGCGCTGTGCGCCCGTGTCAGAATTCACCCTCATACGTCGATGGATATCTATATGGATATCTATACATACGTGGATATCTATATGGATATCTATACATACGTGCTGAAAGCGCGTAAGCGTCCAAGGCGAATGCAGCCTAACTTGTTTACTTGCGTGTGACGTGTCTTATGATCAGCGCCATTACAGAAAAAATGTTTTCGGCGCGGTTTTGGAAATTCAATCTTTGACATTGATTTTGTTAAAATTAATACTATAGTAGATCTCCCTGAAATATCAATGTAGTGTGCTTATTATGTTCTAAAGAATCATTTAAAACGATTTTATAAAATTAGTCAAATAGCCTATTGACAGGATTTCCCAGTTTTTCGAGAGCCACTAAGAATTTTTGTTTTAATGTAATATTTATTTGCTTTTGAATTAAAAAAAAAACAACTTTAAATACGTAATAATATTAATTCAAATAAAAACACACAAAGGTTTTTAGCACAAAATATATTGAAGTATTTTCGTAGAATAATAAAATAATTAATCCAATAATATAACTAATAGGGCTGCGCGAGTAGCAGAATTGGTCAGGTCAGGGCGGGTCGAGTTATTCGACTACGATTCGGATCGAGTACCCGAATTTTACAGTACTCTCGACCGGATCAGGATACTCGTACTTTATCGAGTACCCGAATTTATCAAGAACCCGCGACCAAACCGGGATACTCGGACTTTATCGAGTACCTAACGATTAAGTACTCGAGTATGATTTGTGCTGTAATTAAGTTTTTTCGATATTTTAATTAATAGAGATATTTAATCTCCTCGCTCTCCCAGGAATACCGGGTAATAAAGTAACACTCGGGAATAGGAATAATGAATTAATACTCTATTAATAATAGTGAAAAATTAATCGATCGTTTCAACGTCTTCTCACGCGTACTCTTCGCTCGCCATATCTTTTTAATACTCCCTCTATCCGCCCCGCTCCTTCGCTCGAGAGCGCCGGAGAAGACAGGGCTGCCAATCAATTAAGCGGTTTCTTTTGGTTTTCGCCGTTTTCGCTAACATTCGGCCATCCACTTTGATATTCGTCCTCGAATAACAATAATCTAACTTTTTTTCATAATAATCCCTGATTTATCTTTTAACGACTGGTTTTACCGTCTTTTAATGTTCTCCGATCTTCGATCATCTCTATTTCACTCTACATAGTCTTCGAATCTCGCGGAAATTACCGTGTCCAGAGTGTTATTCAAAATGACTTCAAAAAATTCAGGGTGATACTTTTGTGGCGGACTTGTCACAAGCTTCGGCTCGGAACGCCGACGGAACCACACCGTGTCAACGTCAAAATCAGACACTAATCGCTCACTTTGAGTGATCTAGTCTTCATAATCTTCATGATCGACGCGGCTCTCTCAAAGAGTTTCCGCTCTAGCTCCCACGTTGAATTTTAATAGCTCCGAAAATTATCTCTTCAGAGATTTATCAAAGACTTTAAAACATTGTGATATTAGCATTATTTAATAAATAATATTTTTCTGTGGTCATAAATCATTTGAACTCGATCGCCACTCTGGTTATTCACCCAAACTTTCAATCAATATGCAAGCACCCTAAATTTTTTTAATTTTTAACATTGTGGAAAAAAATCACGAACGAGTGAATAAGCGAAAAAAAACTATTTCTTACGATAAAAATCATAACTTTTGCAATTTTTTGTTTCATAATATTTTAGGATAACACTCTTGAGATATGACACTTTTAAGAAAAAAATAGCTCCATAGTGGGCGTTTCAAAAAAGTTATTTATTTGGACATTTGAAGAGGTGCTTGAGGAACTATTTTCGAGTAAAAGAATACAATAAATACCAAAAATACTTCATTTGCACTACTCGCAAAAATTAAGGGAGCAATAAAAATTTCCAAATTTTTTGGTCATTTCCGACAAGCTGTATTTCAGTAAAAAATGGTCGCATCGAGGCAATAAAAAAAGGATTTTGAAGCTCCAAGATTCTAGTTTTTAGATCTTTGGCTCAAAAATTTTTAGGAACTACGGTTTTTACGAAATTTTACGAAACGGCGCGCAAGAAAACATTTGCAAATTTTTTACTTTTTTATTTTTGGTCCACGGGCTTGGAAACCAATACATGGACCAGGTAGCCTGTTTATCCAGCTTCAATTTCCTTTTTTTGAAAAAAAAAATTTCGACGTTGATTTCTCGCGGAGATATCTCAGCAACTAATGGTCGTACAGAAATTAATCGGGCATTGTCGGAAACTGGAATAAATTACCTACAAAAATCCTTCGAGAGTTTTGGGGAAACAAATGGTCTCCCCTCAATATTCAATTGAAAGAAGTACAAAAAAGTGTCTTTTTTCCTTGATTTGGTAAATTGATTGTAACTTTGCTAACATTGATGGGAAGGCTAATGTTTTAAGGAATTTTTACAGCTCAATGTAAAGGAGAAGCTGGCGTCGCATCGAAACGCAGACAATCCGCATGTTAGAGAAACTTGCGCAAAAAAAGTAAAAGAAGATGGTTGGGGACGTGGTTGCCAAAACGTCTCGCGAAAGCTCGGACAACAAGGACCGAAGACCCGAAGACCTGAACGACAACGGACAAGATTCTAAGTGCATCATACTAGATACAAAGTGAAAGCAGCCACGCCAGTGAAGATTCCGCAGTTCGTTCAGGAAGAATTGAACAAGTAGTCGGAGCTTTCGGAGATGAAAAGGCGCTGGACTCAGATCTCGTCCCGAATAAAGTGTTAAAGAGTTATTACTAAAGAGCACTCGGTCCTGCTCGTTACCGTAGACAACGCCTGCTTTAGGGGAGATATACACCCAGGAGCCGGAAAAAAGGTCATTTGTGTGAATTTTTTTTGAGGAAAACTGTTTGAGAATTGGGATTGGGAGTTTTTATATCTAAAAGTATACACATTCAGAAATATGTTCAATTTTTTTTGTTTAAAAAAATAAACATAAACATAACAAATAACTAATTCTTAGTCGAAAAATCGCTATAATGTTCAAACGTCCGCCATTTTGTCAAAAATCGATAATTTCAAAATCGGCTATGACAAGTACTAGATTATAGTATCTATAATTTAATAATCTTTTTGGTTTTTTTGTTTCAGATGATTTTTGAAGAAACGCTTATAGGCACCGTTTACCCGGTTTTTTTTACGGCGCTATGAGATTATACAACAACCTCGTCAATTTATGATTTTTTTAAATAAAAAAAATTGAACATATTTCTGAATGTGTATACTTTTAGATAGAGAAACTCCCAAGCCGAAATTTCAAATAGTTTTCCTTAAAAAAAATGCCAAAAATTACCTTTTTTCCGGCTCCTAGATGTTATCTCCCCTTAAGACAGGGCTTTTCAGTGCCAGATGGAAAGCGCAGCGCCTCTTCCTGGTCGACAAAAGGAAAAGACCACCCATAACAAACTCATATTGTGCGCTCGAAACAGCCAGAAAAACTCGGAAGAAGGTAATCCGCGAAAGGCTGCGGGCAGACACAGCAGCTGCCGGAGGTATTGATGATTCTCAGCATGGTTTCACCGAAAAGAGGTCGATCGTTGGGGCCATCAAGGAAGTGGGTGCTTTCCATCTACGACACAGTGTGACACGGTGTTCGACAAAATGCGTTCCATCAACGACACGGCACGATACAGAGAGTGCTTCCCAATTAGAGCACAGCCGAGCACGGTGCGACACTGGGTGCTTTCCATCTACACGACATGGTGCGACACGGTGTTACAGTGTTCATGTGCTTGATGGAACGCTGTAGTTCCCGGCAGAGCCGCTAGTGAGCGCTTGTGAACCTCTTTCTTCACGTTCAACACTACCGGTACTCTGGAGTAGTGGCTAGCGTGCTTGCCTCTAAACCAGAGCGTCGAAAGGTCCGAGGTTCGATTCCCTGTGCCGTAGTCTCGTCGAGAAATAAAAATATGGGCGTGACATGGAAGCTCCAGATATATATATGTGGCATACACAAGTATTCGTACAGGTGTGAGTCACATGTATATAGCTGTAGTCCATGCTTACAATCTCTCGACGAGGCGTGACGTAGCTCCGGCATCGGAAGGCGAAACTCAGGGCCGGCTGTATCGGTGAAGGTCTTCTGCAGTTTCCCTCCACCCTCGGCAAAATTGCGATACAGTTTGAGAGATACGAAACACTAAAAAGGTGCGGGACTGCAGACCCACCTCGAATCAGATATAAGGGCTAGATGGGCTGAGTTCCCAGAGCGAGGGGGAGAGGAGGAAAACAAAAACGTTCAACACTTGGGGCCTAACCTAAAAAATGATTATAAGTGACGTTTGTTCAAACACAAATGTTACAAATCGAATATAAAAATACCTTGTATAGAAATATGATATCTCATCGATCAGGATAGAAATATGATATTTCATCGATCTGGATAGAGGAATGATTCATCTATCGTTTGAAACTATGTATTGATATGCATTGTCACAAGCGCAGAGAGGCAACAGTGCTTGAGTTCTTGGATAATGGATAATTATCCGACAGTAAGAAAATAGTTCGAGCATTGGAAGTATTTTCTAGTTTTCGGAAATACCCTAAAACTCTCGGGTAAATAACAACTATTTAATATCTAGCGAATTTTAATGAAAGAGATGCACTGTGGAACATTTTGCAAGAAAATTTGATTTTACCGCGAAGTAGTTGCAGTGGGGCAACACAAAATCAATCAATGGCAGCTCTTACGGTTGTAACTATTAGCGTTTTCTGTTCGTTGCACTGAGTGTGCACTGAGTGCGCACTCGTTTGGCGAGCGTGTTCTGTTGGTAATTCCGGTGCAAGAATCTTGCACTGAGTGCATAAAATATTGCCCTGAAACGGCGAGTCGGTGTCACTCCAGTGCACGACATTTGTCGGTATCCGATAACCAATCGCAAGCTGGGCATTCCCCAGAATCTTTCGTACGATTGGCTGCCGGGTGCCGGCAGATGTCGCTACAGGTGATAACGAATTTGGGCATTCCCCAGAATCTTTTGTACGATTGGCTGTCGGGTAACGACAGATGTCGCTAAAGGTCATAAAGATAGGCGTGTTCCATTGGGGCTTTTCTGCACTGACGCGGGGCAACATGCACGCACTGACTGCCACCAGTGCGCACTCAGTGCAAGCCAGTGCACCCAAAAGAAAACGCTATATGTGACGTTCTGTCACGATAAAATTATCCGTATTGGTGGGGATAATCTTTCGGGAATGAATGGTGGCCTTTCCTTTGCGCGGAAAGGGGATTTCGGATTCGCGCGGGTTATTCAAATGAATTTGATTCGCGAAAAACACAGAAATTTATTGAATTAAGCTTTAAAGCGAATATTGATGTTAAACAAGATATAAAAACATTAAAATGTTGGTTATCAAGAAATTGTGCAACTTATTTATTAAGAATGAGATTATTCGATAATTATGATGTAACAAGAAATATCAGAATTTCGCAAGAGAAATTTCATGGGCGTTTAGTAAAAGTGAACGACTGTTCAATTCCAAGGTCGAAATTCGACTGCTTGGCAAGACTCGTCGACGATGATCTCGAAGGGTTCAGGGCCCCCCGCGCAAGGAGGAGTTATCGAAGTCGCGGGCCTCATGCTGGCCAATCGAAAATTTCCCAAGAGAAAAGTCCACAGTAGAGAGAAAAGTCCACGCGTCCCTAGAACTTTCCCCCTCTCAGAACACCCATGTAGTCCCCGATGTACAATAGCTTGGATGTGAGAAAAGCCACATGTCCTCGGACACCCTCGGTCCACCCGCACTTGAGATGTATATGCTGTCGAGTTTTATTGCCCTTTCGAGAGGGTACTCGAATTCCAAACTGAGACATAAAGTTTCCCTCGCCTCTATGAAGAAAAGACTTTCACTCGTGGCCCCTTTTACCCAAGATGTGGCGTTATTTTCGGAAAATTATATATGAACCTATGTACAAAAATGGATATGGTTATGGTATAGAACATACATCGAAGGAAAGAATGTATTGCGTCGACGCGTCTTGCCGGCTGCAAGGCGTGTGCCTTGCAGCTCATTTGTTTTATTGCTCGTCCATATGTGAAATCCTCGTCGAGTGACCAGCCCTGGCTATAATTTCTAACTATATATATTCTATAGATTATTTCTTCAAACATTGTATTTTGCATGCGATTTCAATTTGAATTCTGCCGCGTAACTCGCAAAGCGCCGCGCGCGATCTTGCGAGTGCGGGAGCTATTATCAGCGACCGTCACAACTATAGGCTCGACACGCTCGAACAGAACTTTTTCCTGTGTGGCGCCGTGTCGTGCCGTGTCGTTTATGGAACGCATTTTGTCGAACACCGTGTCACACTCTGTTGCTCTGTGTCATAGATGGAAAGCACACACTGTGTCCACCATTGCGTGTTCCAACTGCGGCACTGTGTCGCACTTTTGGACACAGGAAATTGTTGTGTCCAAGCGTTCTATGCCGTCAGGGATACCAACGAATCGACTCGCGTTCCAACAAGCACCTTTTGCACAATCGCACCATGCGGCAGAGTGCGACACGGTGTCGTTCAATTGGAAAGCACTCAGAAAAAAGTTGTGTTCGAGCGTGTCGAGCTGATAGTTGGAGCGACAAAAAGGCACAGGCATGGGGAAACCACAGACAACGGAGCGTCTGTGCATTGCTGATGCTCGATGTCATAAGCGCTTTCAACCGTGTCCGATAGAGTGATAGCATGGCATTTCTATGGGGACGAAGAACGGGCCCGGGGTTAGAAGCATCACCATCGCAGTGGCACAAGGGTCTGTTCTCAATTTGGATCCATAGAACGCTTTCCAAATTGGCGTATAAATATGCTAGTTTTCACGGACGAGATCGCTGCAGTCATACAGGCAAGTAACGAAAAACAGGCCGGACGATAGATGAGCTAAGTCGCTAGGAGAGTAAGCGAGTAACCACATGGACACAGCTTGACACTCGCAGCAAGTTAGTCAAAAATTGTGACCCCATTTCGGGCTGAGGTCAGCAATTTGGAAATCACCTTCGTCAATGACGTGCAATACCTTGGAATGCTACCCGACGCTAAGTTCACGCTCTGGGCCTAGACACAGAGCGCTGCTGGCAAAGCAGCGAGAACGAGGGCAATGCTCGATCGACTAATACCGAACGTATCTGAACCAAGGAGCAAACGGTGAGTTATGATGAGTGTAGTCTACTCCATCATCTATACGGGGCCGGAGTGTGGGTAAAAGCAGTGGACATCAAGAAATTCTGAAGGAAATTTGCGTCAGTCCAGCGGAAGATGGAAGACGGATTTGAAAGTAGCGTTCGCTTACCACACGGTTTCCGAGGCTGCTGCGCTGATGGCATCGAGCATCATACCCACGCATCCAGTACCCACGGAGGGAAAACGCGTATACGAAGAATAGGCAAAACGGGTCGAGTGAGTTCTCACACAGACAACAGAATAACCATCTTACAATAATAAGAGAAACACTGGGGACAAACCAGTAAACGGCAATGGACAACTAGACTCATAGGGGGCCTAAAGTCGTGGATCAACAGCGAGCACAGAAAAATAAATTATTACTTCATGCAGTTCTTGACTGGCCATGGATTTTTGAAAGCATACTCACACCAATTTAATAGGAAAGGCAGCCTATGTAACAACGGCAACGAAGTAGAAGACGCGAAACAATAGACCTTATACTACTGGACCGCGCAAAGCGTGCCGAGTAAACAGACAAGGATAGCGAATAGGTAACGTTGGATGTGACAGCGTTTACCTAACAGGTACATTTTTGTCCTTGTCACACACATGGGAATCACCCTCTATCTCTGCCTCCTAGTTAGGAGACAGAGTAAATGCCGAGTTAAACTATGGGAAACATGGGGCATGCGCGCTGCAGTAGTATAAGGTCTATGACGAGGAAGTCCTCCGCACAAAAGAAAAGAGGGAGCAGCCCACGCGGAAAAAAGTATATGCGAAAATATATTTTTGATGTATGAAATATGTATGAGAAATATATAATTAATTTATGCCAAGTATGAATCATGTACAGGGTTGCAACCTTTTGGGAGAAAAAAGTCGGGACAATCGGCCGGTCATCGGAGACGATTGGAGTTCGGTACGATTTGGACCATCAGACTAAAGGAAAAAAAAAGTTTCTGCACCCCCATAAAAAAAGCTTTGTTTTCGTAAAATTTTTTGTTTTTCAAGATTTTTATGCCAATGTGTGTATGTGTCCTGAGTTTCAGATGTAAATAATTAATAACTCGAAAACGCTTCAAGATATCGAGCTGAAATTTGGCAGACTTCTCGAGCACGAATTGCTATTCATTATGAAAAAAATTGTTTTAATTATCTCACAGTTGTTCAGATTTTATCGACTTTTCACGGTTTTGCAAAAATGGCATAAATGCTCTAACTTCTGCAATTTTGAAGATATTGCATTCAAACTCTATACAGGATTAGTATAGCTATTAAGGTTGTTTGGTATTGAATTTGGGGGAAATCAATCGAAAGATTAAATTTTTATGAAATTTTGAATTTTTGAAAAATAGCGTAAACGCTTTAACTTGCCAATTTTCAAGGTATTGCACTGAACCTTTGCACAGAGCTGATATAACTATCGAGGCTGCTCGTTATTAAATTAGGCGAAAATCGATCGAATGATTAAAATTTTATTGAATTTTGTTTTTTTTGAAAAATAACATTCTGTATAACTTCGGCTATTTGCGAGATATTATACTGGAATTTTGTACACATTCAAAGTAGTAATCAAGGTTGTTTGCTATTGAATTTGGCAAAGATGAAATTTGAAAGAATTTGGCACATTTGCATATTGATTACTCATATTTTTCGATAGTTAACAAAGCTTCCTTTATTATGAGGAAGCCAAATTTGATCGTCAAAACTTTATGATAAAGGAAGCTGTGTAAACTATGGATAAGGATGAAGAAGCAATGTGCAAATTACCCATTTGCAGGGTTTTTGTTTTTATGCGCATTTGATATTTTTGCTTATTTTTCCATCCATATTTCTTATTACTACGGGCTGTTTTCATTAATTCTGCGTCATATTTATATTTATTTATGAACTCCAAACAAGACATATTCATGTTGAAAGCTATCTGCAATTCTGCTTTCATTAAATCTACAGAGCAACGATTTCTCTGACATTAGACCATTTCGTCGTCATTAATAAAAATAATACCCGCTCAAAATAAGCATTTGAAGGAAGTATGCTGAAGGCGCGAGATACACGACAAAGGCTGCATTCATCTCGGACGCTTACACACTTCAAAAAATATACATCGACATACAAAAGGTATATGGCGTTTGCAGCGCTCAAAGCGTTCAAGACGAATACAGTCCAAAAATCGGGACAAAATTAATAGGCCGTCAGGACGCGGGACAATATCATCGAAATCGGGACTGTCCCGGGAAAACCGGGACGGGTGGCAACCCTGATTCGGAGGAACAGCGGATGTTGACAAAATGAGGAAGGCAATTTGGGCAACTATCAAACATAAAATGTCCACAGACAGTGAGCCACAACATGACAATTGCCCGGAAGGTGCCGAGTCGTGGTGTTCGTGGCAGCGCGCGGTCGCAAATGGTGATATTTCTAAATATCGCCATAAACCGCCTCTTCCTCAGAAAATATTGGAAGCAAATCAGCCAATCTTCGAAAATTTGAGCAGGGACGATTTGCTGCAGCGTTGTTTGGGTGGCTATACGCAAAACAATAACGAAAACTACATTAAATCAGTTTGGGCAATAGCCCTCAAGTGCCAGTCCGGAAGCAAAAAAATCATTGATATTGCAACTGATATCGCGGTATTAGTGTTCAATGATGCCCTGAGAAGTCTCATGAAAGTACTGGAGAGATATATGAGAGATATATGAGAAATAACTAACTTTCTGCCGTATTATATATGAACATTATATGAAAGATATATGAACAAATATACTTGAAATGCATTAACTTGTATGTATAATAACTTATCTACATATGCGGTATATATCACATATAGATCTAACATACATAATTTATATATTTTTTATATTAATTTCACATCTAATATGTATTTGAAATATATGAACAATATTTTTCATATATTCATAATATATGTGAAATATATAATATATATCTTGAGTCAAAAATAGGGCCCTAATCTATGACCACTAACATCGATCTCGATTTTCATAAAAAATATGATAGGCATAAATAATGCGATCAGTACATATACAATTTGTGTATGTTTATGTTATGACCGAGAAAATTTGGGTTTTGAGGAACGATGTGAAATACTGGGGGATCAGGAATAGAACCCGCGACCTCTCGATTGCCAGTCGAGTGCTCTTCCGACTGAGCTACGCCAGGCCACTTGCAATACTAGATCCGGATCGTCCACTTATTCATTGTACAGAATTACAATTTTTATGTAAAAAAATTGAATAAAGTACAAAACGTACTTGAATTGTAATTTTTAATGTTAATTATTATAATTTACAAAGGAAATATGTAAGAGAAGTGAAATTATTTATTTTAACATCATTGAAATCAACTATTGTAGTCATGGAAAGAAAAAAGATCAAAATTACGGAAAAAATCCATTTTTTTTTAACTAGAAATTATTTGAATCTCATCTTCGGTGAAATCTCAAAAATTTTGTCCTTTTACGTAGAATTTTATGTTTTTTTGAAAAAATTGGAATGGTTCCCATTGAAAGAAAATCTAATTTCCAAAAAAATCCAAAAACCAAAATTCCAAAATCCGAAAATCCAAAAAGTACATTGAAAAACAAAAAAAATGACCTTCTAACAAATTAGAATATCTTGGTTATTGTAAAAGTTATGATCATTTTAGAAATATTTTTTGAAAAATCAATAACTTCGGTATGGTTTAAGATAAAGAGCTAAAAATTTACATGGATAATTCTTTTTGCATGTATAATACCATAGTAAAATATTTAAAAAATCGTAGGGGGTGACCGACAAAACGTCGTTGAATTGATAGGGACCTGTAATTTTATTATATAAAGTAACAAATTTATATAATAAAAATATATATTTCATATTTTCATATAGATTGTGCATGAATATATCATATGTTCTTTTTATATTTCAAGGTATATAAATATGTATCCATATTATATTTTTTATGTGCTACAAATGTATTACGGATAAATGTGAAATGTAATATAGATATATAATTTAACATAGAAAAATATAAAAGCAATATATTTAATATGCATAAGCTTATAAGAGAGATGCATTCCATATATATTCGTCATATATCTCAGATATATTATTCATACTTGTCTCATGTATGACGAATATACAAATTGTTGCCGTTTTGTATGACATGTATGAATTATATATCTGAGATATATGACGAATATACTTTTCTTCCGCGTGGGAGGGAAAAGAGTTTCTGAGATCGTTGTTCGGTGTTATAAGGGGGTGGTTTTAATGGGTAGGGCCATGCATGCATAGAAGAGTCTCACACTGCCGGCGAACGAAAGTTCGCTAGTGCGCCTAAGCGCATTTTTCACTTCCTCCCCTGGAAGAGAAAGATAACTACGGCTACTACTATTATTGAGCGCGTCGATCATTTAAGGAAACAGTTACGTCTTATCATTAGTCAGGTATAAGCAAGTCAGGTATAAGCAAACTGGATCAGGACGTCGGTAATTTTGCACATCTTTCTCAATATACAGAAAAAAAGATTTTTGTTGAACAACATTATTATAACAATAACGTTTATTTCAAGTTGTTTGCAAAAGCTTTAAGTATAAAACATTGCCTGGTACGTTCGTTTTTTTTTGTTTTTTTAAAAGAAGGCGCTTAGTCTCCACGTTAAGTTCTTCATTAAGACTTACAACTTCGGATTGCACATATCGTCGTGTCACTCACGATACCAAAATTTCACGTTCGTCGATAAATGGTCTAATATGTAAAATTCGCGGCATAAACTAAAACTTTTATCACTTAATATTTCTCAATGGATAACATGTGGAAACAAGAAAAAAAAGCATTATAAAATCAATCGTACGACTAGTTCACCAGAGTATTTATCGGCAAAAAATAAAATGCATTCAAGGAGGTTCATCTGGTACACGATTTACAATACCGATGTTGATAAGAAAAATCAGAATATAGTTATTAACAACTAAAAAGTCATCTGTTAAATTTTCAAGACCTGAAGGTAAGATGTTCGTGAGAAATAAATAAAAATGTAAATCCAAAATAACATGGGCTCTTATGGGATAACATCTATAAATATTAAATGCACAATCATTGCAATACAGATTTTGACGAAAATTCAAAAATCAATGAAAAAGTATCTAAGGAACATTTTTAGAGCTTTATAAAATTGATTAGGTACTTGTGAGATTCATAATAAATTAATTAATCTCGAAAATGCTGATAATTTTGAGGTTAAGCATTGTCAATGACTACGCTAGTCATCGCTTATTTTGAGGTTAAGCATTGACATTTTTTCTTTTGACTCACTCGGTACCAGATGAACCTCCTTAATTGAATAAACAGAAACTCGCCAAGACGGCTCATCATTATTATATAGAAAGAGAGCGATCGAAGATAGCGGAATAACCGACATATGATGACCGCTATTCGATATAACGTTGACAGAGTGTTATCACTTTAAGTCCTACAGTACTTACTCTATGTCGGAGATATATTTGTCTACGCAGAATTTTAATCTAAGTTGAGATAGAAACTGACGTGCTTCTCTTGTTTGAATGATCCAACAAAGCCATATTTACAACAGGACAAAAACAATATCCCGTGAACCGCGTGTGGAAATAATTTTTTTGGATTTGCGATTAAAGAGAAATTATAATGCCACTAAACCGTTCAAATCACAGCGCCTTCCAATTTACTTTTTTTTGTCTTTTCATTATCTTAATAAACTACGACATTTGATTTGTGAATGTTTTAAAAATAAAAATGATACCATTTTATACACGACCGTTCAAGAAATCGAGTAGATGATAAATTGGACGTAACTTTACCATGGACTCGACCGATTCTGACGTGTTCTAATTTTGTCCTCGATGAAAATGATCCGAAATCGAACTATACCGGAATCATGATTATACACCAAACATAAGCGCATTTCTCTTCAGAACGAATCATCGGAATAAAAATTCGCTGATGAATCTTTACTTTCGGGCGATCGCATTGCAATGTACCGTTTTCGCAAAATCTCCTGCAAGTCGTTGCACGGGCTATTTTCCCGTTTCATTTTCATCGGTCTACCGCCTGGTGATCTAAAATTGCAAATGAATTCCGGACTTTCAATTTACTCATACTTTCCGCGAAAGTGTGGTGCAGACAATTACCTTCTCTCACCTTTCGATCGGCCGCAGTTTGACTTTGTCGATGTCCTTAAGCATATCGCCCATTGATTTTTGCACTATCAATGGTTTTTTACGCTCGTCCAGTTTGTGATCTTGAAGACTCGCGCGTCGTGCTATGTGCGGCGTCGTTGGCGGTGGTAGAGGTGGTGGCGGTGGCGGTAATTGTAGTATTTTACTCTCACTGCCGTTTGACAACGAAAGCGCCGATGAATCTGTAAGCAACATTTACCTAAAGCTCGTTGGCTCAATACCGATAAACGCGCCAATTACAATTTCAATTTTATTTCCATTACTTTTTGAGGCGATTCTTTATAGATTCTCTAAACCTTCATGTAGTATCTTTTTTTAAGAACTCCTTGAAACTTTGTTTGGGTGATTCCACCAATAATTACTAAATTAAGTTGTGCCCGGGAGTTTGAACTTTCAATGAGGAAAGCACATGACAAAGAGAACTTCCACTATTTTTTTTTAAATTTTCCGTTAAGCCCTTTCAAAGTTATAGCAGTTTAAATATTTTAAGATTTGCAATTTTTTGCTTTTTATGTTCAAAATATCAAGCACCTAATAGGATTTTTGAAATATATGATATAATGATTTTTATGTAAAAAAATATTAACTTTTCAATAACATTATTCGCGATTTTTTCTGGTGTCAGGTAGACCGAAAAATGCGGTCAAAATATAAAAATCGGATTTTCTCAAACATATCATTTTTTTGTTCATTTTGAAAATATTTTTTTTGAAAACATCAGACTTTGTTACTAAAGAATTTCACTACCTCATTTTAGGAATCGAGTTGAAAGCTCTGTTATGAATAATCGACCTGCATCGTACTGCCGTAATAGATTAATTATAGATTGAAATTCGAAGATCTGGAAGAAAAGACTTAATCCGTACATCGCTGCCGTGAATTTATGGTCTATGTTTTATTTATTTAGTACGTGAATAATACAGTTCGTTATGTATAAAATGAAGAAAATACGTCGGACGATGTTTCAATCCCTTTGACAAACCAATATTACGTAAGTTTCTATTTCTTTTCGTCCAAATACGAATTTCTAACGATGAAATAATGTCTTCCTCATTGCAGATAATAAATACTCCAAAGACTTTCGTCCATTTTAAACAACTCAGCTCCCGAAATTTAAGACAACTGACAATAGTGCGTACTAGTGTTTAGGGTGTAGACGCAATGTTGTAGAATACAAACCATCAGAAGGAAATTGGTTTAATGCAGAGAGTTTGTCTCAGGAACTTGCACAAATCTCACAGCCGTCAACAATTTCCTCGCAAACATCATAAAATGATTGGACCAAAGATTGGTCAATTGAAAAGTTTTTGAAACTCAATCCCATTCAACGAAAAAGCGAGTGTAATTCTTTAACAAGGGTCTAATTTGTTATTATGTAAATCGAAATTGACCTCATGTAACACATTTCAAATTGAATTCTGCAGAGAAAACAAATATATATTTTGTAAAGTATATTAGTATGCTTTGGATTGACTTCATCCATTCTTTTCTTTTTCTAGGTAACACAAATTTAAGTATCTTTGGTGTTACTAGATAGGATAACGCCACCAGTGAACGAACGTCGGCATGCAAATTATATCTATATACAGCGATTTTAACACGGTTGTCCATTCACTGGTGGCGTTTCTTAACCATCTATTTACTGGTGGGTTCACCCTAGTTGCAGCATTACTAAGATTAGGAGAAAGTTTAATTGCTCATTTTTGTATGTCGCGGGAGCGAAACGGCGTTCTGAGGACACCGAAGTCGAAAGTGAAGTGTTAAAAGATTTTGTAAAAGACCTGTAGATATAGGTCTTGGAAATCGACCTATTCAGCAGATATTGATACCTATTGATACCTATTGATTCAGAGATTTCGCAGTGTGTCATAGAAGATTATGAAGATAACAATCAACAATCCCGATGTTTTACGCACTCAGAGATAAATAAAATTGATGTCCAGCCTACATGAGCTGCACTGCGATTTCCTTGTGGAATGTTCAGATATTCAGATTGGATTTGCACAATTTGCAGAGCTAAGACCTCGACATTGTTTTTTGGCTGGAGCCGCTGGCACACATGCAGTATGGTGTGTATACACCAAAACTTGAAGCACATATTGAGATGTGAGCAACCTTCTATTTCCTCTCTGATATTCAGTTTTTCAATACTCGAGTTTATTTTAATATCAATTTTTTTTACTCTGTAAATTATCGACGTTAGCAAACAACACTAATCGGCTCGATATACCACAACCAGTTTATAAGAGTTTCTTAAGGATTTTTTTGTCCACAGCCATCGGAGTCGTGTTACTTATCGGTTATGTAAAAATTGTCCTATAAAATCAAGTGTAACCGATGAATCGACTGAATGGTTCGAGAAGAATGAGAAAAACAAAGTTCGTTATAAACAGTACGCAGTAACGAATCACTGCACTCTTATTGAGATGACTAGCAGAGAACTATGTTTTTATAGTACAAGTAGCAGCTCAAGTATTTCGTTGGAGTAACAATCAAGCAACCTTCTCCGAATGGTCATGTATTACATTGAATGATGAGTCTAAGCATTGTAGCTTCATTGGCATTTCTGATTGTAGACATCACAATACAGTGGTTGTTTCCTTTTTTCAAAAAGAACTGGTAAAATATATGAAACAAAGATTTCAAGATGTGACAAAAATATATTCCTTTTTGGATGAAGCACCACAGCAGTTCAAAAACAATGTGCATTTGTTACTTTGTTTCACCGCGTAAATGGATTTGAGCTAAAAGCTGAGTGGCGTTTCTTTGCTACAAGCACATAGGAAAGAGCCATATGATGGGTTTGCACGCACCATCAATCGTCTGGCTACGACGAGATCTCTTCAAATGGGCACGAAGAATATTTTAACATCCTTGGCATTGTACGACTGGGTACGTAAATTATTTAGAATAATCGATTTTGCATTCGTTTATTTTAACATCCTTAGCATTGTACGACTGGGTACGTAAATTATTTAAAATAATCGATTTTGCATTCGTTTCAAACGAGAAGTGTGGAGTATCCAAAGCACACTTTGAATCAAGATTTGCAAATGCTGTAGCTGTGATAGGGACGGGACCTATCCATTGTATTATCCGTCCGTACCGGGAAGCCTGAAAGTTTCGAAGTAGTGAAAATAATAGTTTCAATCCTTATGATTGACTTCGTATACAATTTTTTTGTTTCCTTGACAACTGCATATTTCAAAAATATATATTTAACTACATGATCACTGAATACAATTGTTGATACTGCGATCTTTAAATTTTAATCGATAGTTCATGTGACGTTCGTCACGGCATCGGGCCGGTAATCGACAACATGACTTTGAACATGAATTCTTTATGGTTCTTTTTTAGAAAATCCCAAAAAGAGATAGTGAAATTCTTTAGTAATAGTACTTTGTGATACGAGTGCGAGAAAGCAACTATTATACGAAGGTTGTGAAGGTGATCGCACGAGCCGCACGAGCCGAAGGAGAGTGCTGCTCGTGGTACGAGAGAATTGCTAGAATTACCGTATATCACCCGTACTAAATGTGCATCAATGAAACGTTTTTCATTGGTTCATCTTAACGGAATTCAACAATTGCAAGATTAAGAACTAGAGGAATGCTGCACAAAAATACTCGAAAAATATGAAAAAGGCTTACAACCCAGATTTCGAAATATCGTGAGTGACAGAACTGACTTTGAAATACCCCGGAAGTATCTAGATTCATGCTTGCTCTGCTTGCCCTCCCCCACATCGCACAGTGACGCGAATGCTTGAAAAGATGGCCAAAATTCCAAAAAACGAAAATTCCAAATTCGCGAAAAGTTCGTGAAATCTTGTTCAGCGAGCTGCAGAGCATACGCAAGCAAAAGGACAACGAGCTTGCCGTTCTACCTAATACATGACACACACTGCAAGTGAGTGACCTCTGCGGTACAGCTACCGCGGTTTTTGTAGTCTGTTCATATCGCTGACACTCAAGTGGCAATAACTTGTGTCGAGAGTGTCCGATTTTAATTCTGCGAAATGAAGTGTGGTCTAGAAGGTACGCACAATACTTGTACATATTCGTTGCTCATGTTTTTTTTGTTGTAAGTATATAAAAATCGACATCAAACAGCCCCGTAAAGTGGTACTCAATTTTTATATAAATTTTACGTAGATAATGAAGATAGTTGAGTCCTGTAGAGTCCCGTGTTGATTTTTGGTCGTCTGTTTTAGTAAAATCACCCAAGATCTCGGGCCACGAGGCGCCTCTGCATGTTTGACGTTACTTTTTGCTTCCTCATAAAGGAAGCTTAATTTTCGTGGAAAAAAATTTTCTTAGATTTTTATGCTAATTTGTTCAAAATATCCCAAAACATTGAGAAACTATATTTAGGAAAAATTGTGTATCCTGAGTTTCACATGTAAATAATTAATAACTCAAAAACGTTTGGAAATATCGAGCTAATTTGGCACACTTTCCGAGCACGAATTGCCCTTCATTATGAAAAAATTTTATTCTAATTCTAACAAGTATACGGATTTTATCGACTTTTTTCGTTTTTGCAGAAATGGGGTAAACACTCTAACTTCTGCAATTTTCAAGATATTACACCGAAACTTTGTACAGAATTAGTATAGCTATTAAGGTCGTTCGGTATTGAATTTGGCAATAATCGATGGAAGGATTAAAGTTTTATGAAATTTTGAACTTTTTGAAAAATAGCGTAAACGCTCTAACTTTCGCAATTTTGAAGATATTAAACTGAAACTTTGCACAGAGCTAGTATAGCTATCAATGTTATTCGCTATTGAATTTGGCAGAAATCGATCGAATTATTAAAATGTTATCAAATTTTGATTTTTTTGAAGAATAGTGTACATACTCTAACTTCGGCTATTTGCGAGATATTGTACTGAAATTTTGTACACATGCAGAATAGTGGACGATTTTTTTTTTAAATAATTTTTGTACATATTGTTAAATACCTACGCAAGGTTGGCATACCTTGTGCATTGGGAGATCAACCGAAGATCTCTGAAGTTACCGCGAGTTACGCAATACGCAGTTTCGTTCGAGACGGCAAACAAGACTCACGTATACGAGAAGAGAGAGAAACCACGTTACGTTACGTTCTCGACAGGGCGAACCCGAAGTTTCATGCCCGAGGCCAAATAATTACGATTTACGTATATTTTGTTTAGTCGCTTTGAAAGCGTCTTATATTTCCTTCATAAGATTAATAAATCAAATTGTGTTTTCTATTCAAAATCTCGTTCGCGGAATCCATTGATTCACCCGTGATCCATAGATATTCACATCTATACATATATATCGGATCTACAAACGCAATTTAACACCACATTAACAATATTTATATTTGTTATAATTATAATTGTTCATGCTTATATTTGTAATAAACTACAAGAAAATGTCCACATTAGTTATTATTTGATCCAAAATTTAGTATCAACTACCTCAAAAAGCCCCATGCACTGGTTTTATTCACATCAAAAGCTTTTTAAACAAAAAATAAAGCCATTTTGAGTACGCCATTTTGAATTTTAAATTTTTGATACAAAATTAAGAATCAGCGGCCTTCAAAACCCTCATGAACTGATTTTTTGTCACATCAGAAGCGTTTTTAACAAAAACCCCACTATTTTGGATCCGCCATTTTGAATTTTGAATTTTTTATAAACAATTCAAAATCAGGAGCCTTGGAAACCCGCATACACTGATTTTTGTTCGAATCTGAAGCTTCTCAGGGTTTTGGCCAGCTTCTCGAGCATTTGCGCCACTGTGCATCGCCCACATTTCTATTTGTCCATGTCCGTTCATAGAAACACTACATTCAGAATCTGACAAGCATCTGACAATAGCTGGAATTCCTTCTCTTTGGCAATGTCACTGCTATTGAACTTTTTCTCGTATTTTCTTTTCAATTTTCAAGGGTCTGCCAGGGTACTTAAATTTCGGCGGACCTGAAGTCACATGATTTTCGAAGATTTTCAGGTGAAAAATATTCAATGTTTTCATGATTTTTAGCAGTACACGTGAAAAATAGCGCAATCCTTAAATAAATGCGCGTCATCAACATGAAAATTATGGGAAACTTTTTTTTAGATAAACACAAAAAGTGCTAATCTTGTCCACAGTTCATAATAGTCAGCAAAGCCACAATTAATTAAGGACACAATAGAGATATTTTGAAAGTCTTGCCAACTATAATAGTATGTATCATAAAGTTTGACGATTCTTTACAATTATCACCTATTAAAATATACATCCACACTGTAAATGGACCAATTAAAAACATTCAAGTTTCGTACTCATTTTTCATGACATGCAATGACTTCTTTAAGGTTATATAAAATTTCGTGACATTCAAGAATTTTCATAACTTTTTACCCTGCCTCCCAAAGACTTTTTCACAACCATCCTTTCCTAATCCACGAATGTGTGGCTCAATCAACAATATTTTACTGACATAGATATCACTGACAAAAATTCATGACTTCCTCTTGCTCGACAATTTACGTGCAAGCCAGTGCATGACTAAGCAGTCATACATCTATAAGTGGTGGCCACAATCAATATTGCTTAACACAGAAGATAATAAAGGCCACTTATTTCCAGCATGTCTACTGTTGTCAGTACCAATGACAATAATGTTGTTCATGGATATAAAATGATTATGCTTACGGTGCTCCGTTTGATTGGAATTTTTAACAATCAATGATACTTGAGTTCTCAGTTCTTGAAGCTCTTGTTCAAGAGCTAATAAACGCACCTCGGAACCAAAACTAATAGGTTCCAATAGGTCAGGCTTGCTCCCTGATAATCTACCACTGAAAAAGAAAATAATTATTACAGATTCTGAAAGTTTAAAAAAATTTGTTCATCTATGTTGCAAAAACTGCATCTTATAGCGCTTTCTGTTGGTTGCACCAGGCTGCACTGAGTGCGCACTCAGTGTATACTCTTCCTTTATTTTTCTGCACGAGCAACAAAGACAGAGATGCACTCAGTGCACACCCAGTGCAGCGAACAGAATGCGCTATTATACTTACTCCCCTTGACCAGTGCCATTGGTATTGACAAAATCACTGCTAGTTTCCTCATTTATCATAGAATTAGTCATAGAATGTAAAGCTGTGACACGCACGTAAATCTTTGGTGGTGGCCTGAGTGGTAAAAATGATCCTATACGTCTCACAATGCTGCGTCTCTTGCCATAGTATTTTGGTGCCTCTCCCATTCTGAAATTATACAAGTTGCTATATCAGAGGCCACCTTTGACGCAATGGGATGTGAAATAATGTCCTAACTTTGAACACGATCTAAGCGCCAACTGAGCACCAAATTTGGCAACTAGCTTGAATCACATATCGAAATGTTTCGAATTATCGAAAATGGGAATAACTTGGTGAGGCATTGATTAACAGGACGCAATATAACAGCTGACAACAGATGGTTGATTATGGAAAAGTGGTTTTATATTCGTGATATTGGAAAACAAATACTCAAAGATCTAGACGCGTATAGGCAATGCTCAATAAAGATGTGATTATTTATTTAAAAAATCAAATAGAAAATTATTTAAAAAAACTGACCTTTTATTATACTTCGGAGTTCGGAGCTCAGTATTTATATTTAGAATGCCGATTTATACATTTATGAGTATCGAAAAGAAATTATATCACTTGTGATAACGAATATAATATGCTTGAGCAACGAAGATTGAGTTCCATAGAAGCGTACTTCTTACGGGCCACTCAGGGCCACTTGAAGCAAAGCTTTCCACGACTCGTGCAGCCGTGGGATGGCTCTGCGATCGACCTACTGTGACGCTCCGAGAGCGTCGAACGCGCGAAATTCAAACGCGCAATGGATCACACGAGAGTGCGACTACCAACGTAGTCCGTGGGATTCGTCTCCGGATCGAAGAGATGAAACTCACCTCGCGCGAGTAAAGTCTTGCTGAAAATATCGCGAAAGATAACGAAATCGAACACGAAAAATTACCGGGTTAAACTATAATTATTTATTGTTAAAATCGTAATCTGATTCAAATCCCAAATGCAAACAAAACACACGAAAACGTATTAAAGTACAATTCCCAAAAACAACCAAAATATGATTAAGAAATTCTCGGTTTGCGATTCTAGAAGAGGACTCGTCAAAAGTCGACTTGTTCGTTTCGCGGCTCGAATAATTCTGACTACTCTGCTGGCTGCTGCAAAGATTCTAACTCCCGAATACTCCCACTATTCCACCCCTTAGGCCCAGCGCGTCGACCAATCAACCCTAAGCTAACACGAAGTTGGTCTGGGTACCAAGGGTGGTCCGTGCTCGCTCATCCCTTCCACTCCGTGGGCGAAAACTACGCGTTTTTACAACTTTCTCCCTTGGTCTCGAGTTTCACGACTTATCAAGAGGCCTCTGGCGACAACGTGTCGCCCAGCACTCTTCGAGTTATGCAGGCAAAAAAAAGGGTCGATAGAAAAAATTGAAGGAAAGCAGACGCGTTTCTGCTAGGATTATTATAAATCTTTCTCGGATTTTCCGAGCTCGCACACGTCGAGTGTCTTCGCATTTGTTTGTCATATGCTGACCACTCGACTTTCCGATTCATGGGAAAGTGCGTTTTTTTGCAGCCAGCAGGGTACTCGAAAATTCTCTCGTCTCGCATTTCTATTTACAAAAACATCTTGCGTTGCTGTATTTCTTAAAACGTATACAATCAAGCGTTGATCGTCGTATTTCGTCCAAATACTAAATGTAGTTATGAATTACATATATATATACGCGTATATTTCCATGCATATTCTACATTATCGTATCGCTATTTTACAGTAAGCCGTCTACGGAAGTCAGCTCGTCCTCTCGCGATCAAAATTCTCTGCTCTTTTAAATCTTTCGAATCGCGCGCGGTATCTCTCCCCGGTTGGTGCTGCTTTACGCGGTGAATTCGCGAGGCGCGTATCGCGGAGCGTTACACTACTATGCCGACTGTCAGTAAGGTCGTCGATACTCCGCCCATGAACCTCGTGTTCTCGGCAACTTGCATGTGGCGGGAGTCGCATTCATATATGTTTTTTTTTGCCTAGTTGGCTCGTCCACTAGGGACCTGTGCCACTTTCTTCACATTCATATATGTAATACTCCTATATTGCTAGCGGCCAAGACACGGTCGTACATACAGGTGCAACGACGGTAGTGGGGGAACGTCGTACTTTTGAAGCCTTTTTAACTCAATGTATGGCCGGTAGGTGCGCCACGCAAGAGCGGTGTGCGGTGCGAGTAGTATCTTCTGTCTTTCTAACTAAGCGCCCTAAAATAACCCACACCCTACCAGGACGAACGACAGTAACCAACGTCGTTTGTCTTTCATTCCGACAGTAAAATGATGAACTCCGACGGTTCGACCGTCGGGTACCGTCGTTTCACAAGACAAACGACTGTCGGTTACTGTCGTTCGTCCTGGTAGGGCACCGCTCGATATCAGCGACGCGCAGTGGCGTTGACGCGATCGAAAAAGGTCTTCAAAACTACGTCGAAAATCGTAGCGTCGAAAGGGTCTGCCTTGCAAGACCATATATGTAATACTCCTATATTGCTAGCGGCCTATGCTTCCCTATAAGTGGTGGGTCCACAGAAAAAGAGATAGAAGACTCAGCAGGGTCATTCTGTGCACGCGCGACCCACTACGTAGGCACAGTGATGTGAAGCTGTAACGTGACCGTCGTGTGACCGTCACGTGACCGTAACAGAACCGTCACATAACGGATGCAAAAATGACGAAAATGACTGACCGCCCGATATCATATTTGCACATGCGCACACACTGCAAACACTGCCGCCATTCGGAAGAAAATAAAAATAATAATACGACGTTTATAATTTAAAAAATATTAAAAATTCCTGTCTTCCTTTATTCCAATGTTCTTAATATTGTAATTCCCAATTTACTCAAACAATCACGATGAAAATAATTAATTTTACAATTATCATGAAATCTAAAAGTGTTGTGGCCGAAAAAAATGACCGAAAAAATCGTAACGGTCATTTTCCATCTAGATAGAAGTCCCTGTCAGGCTTGTCTTGTCAGATGACGAAAGTAAAAATGACGGTCATTTTCACGTAAAAAATTATGTAAAACGAAAATGACGTCACGTGACGGTCACGTGACGGTCAGGTGACGCGTGACTGACGCGAACTCAAAATGACGGTCATTTTGCATCACTGCGTAGGCATAATATATAAATGTTATTGGCTAGCGCACTCCCGCTTTCATTAGCACTTGCGCATTGCAAGAGCCAGAGAGAGAGAGAACGATATGTCTGCACCGTAAAGTGTTCGCAGAGTTTCCGCCAGCGCTGGCAATATAGGAGTATTACATATATGTGCAAGACCTGTATACACGACCGTGGGCTAAGAAGACTAGAATACAGGAGAGTCAACTCGAGGAGTGAGGGTGGCACAAAATATTTGGGCAGCCGGCTGTCCCACCCCTGACTTACAAATTGCGCAGTGTCGCACTTTTATACCACTGCGCAGCTTTCGTATATCTTCTTGGCGTGTCGGTCTCGTGCGAGCTCTGAAATATAGTAATATATTTCAGTGCGCGCGAGAAAGAATGATGACGCACCATGTGCGCAGTATTGTACAGCGCAATTTGCAAGTCAAGAAGTGGGGCAGCCTGCTGCCCAAATATTTTGTACTACCCCCACCACTCGAAAAGCAGCTACAGTGGACCCCATAATTTGATCGCTCCCACAATTTTACTCGTTACCATGGCAACACGCTCCCATAATTTGATCACCCCTATCAACGAAGATTGAGTTCCATAGAAGCGTACAGCCTGCAGCCCGTTTGCAGTGCAGCCAGATCGGGCGTAAAATCGACCCCCACTCTGCGGCTTTGCGCGGTGCCACACAATGATGGCCGCCCGTGTCTGTGAGCGAACGACGTTCGTGTCGCTTCGGGAGAGCCGAGCGCGGCCGAAGCGTCGACCCCTCGCGCGCTGTTGTTCTCCCACCCCATGGCGTCAGATATACGAACACACGTAGAAGTCGCACGTCCGTGTGCGACTACAATGTAAGCCGAAGCCGAAGCTGCCGAGGGCCCGGGCTCCGCGGAAAAACGCGGTGAGACTCGAGGCGTGACGTCACCCGGGATCACGAGCGGGTTTTTTAAAATGTAAATGATTTTTTCCCTCGGTGCTCTCCGTTATCAATGAAAACGGAAAAATTTATCGGGGAACATTATAAATTATTTTTCAGTTCATACGTCGATTGAAATGTAATAATAATAAATAATAAAAACATTTTTCGTCAAGAAATTATTTACGACTTATTTACAAGCGATCCTAAATAAATAATTTAAAATGGAATTCAAATGTAAACCTCTTTATGAATTAAATTATTTCTTTGAAATAATTTAAATTTAAATTTGAATTTAAATATTTTTACGAAAAATATTCATTTGTGACAACAAATCAAACCAAACATTTAACAATATTTTATAAATTATTGTTATTCGATTTTTCAGCACTTGAATCCAGTGTCAGAAACATGCCAGCGACGAAAAATTATTAACACCCTATTATATAGTATTCGATTTTTTAAAATTCAATATAAACAGTAAATAGTACATGCAACATTTTTCATATTGCATATTGCACGTACATACCTCATGATTCAAACAATCTTGATGTACAAGAAAATAGCAAGTAATTGTAAGCGGCGTGGATAGTGTGCTCGCTCACACTCTTGAGGGTGCGGGTTCCATCCCATCGCCTGCAATTTTTTTTTTAACATACATTTTTGGAATTTTTTTTTTTTAATATGGTGAACTGATCATTTCCGGAACAACCACCATAGATGGAACATTTTTTTTTAAATTTAAATTTAAATTTCTCAACTCTTGATGAAAATAAATATTTTACTGTAGGTTAAAACGAAACAATACTATTCTAAAAATCTCAGGATCTTTTAAGATTAATAAAAGATATTATATTAAAAAAAATTAATGAAAAATGTAATGTTAATCGTGGATTTGCACGATTTGTAAAAATTCAGGAATTCATTTTTTAAAAAAATAAAAAAAACCTCTCGGGAAATTTCAGGATCTTTTAAGATCAGTGCAAGGTATTTTATTCAAAAAATTGAACCAAAAATTTAATGTCCAGCTAGGATTTTCTCGATTTTTGAAAATTTAAAATTCTCCTAATTCATCATTTTTCAAAATTTTTTTCCGGAATATTTTTTTGGTTCAATTTTTTGAATAAAATACCTTGCACTGATCTTAAAAGATCCTGAAATTTCCCGAGAGGTTTTTTTTATTTTTTTAAAAAATGAATTCCTGAATTTTTACAAATCGTGCAAATCCACGATTAACATTACATTTTTCATTAATTTTTTTTAATATAATATCTTTTATTAATCTTAAAAGATCCTGAGATTTTTAGAATAGTATTGTTTCGTTTTAACCTACAGTAAAATATTTATTTTCATCAAGAGTTGAGAAATTTAAATTTAAATTTAAAAAAAAATGTTCCATCTATGGTGGTTGTTCCGGAAATGAACAGTTCACCATATTTAAAAAAAAAAATTCCAAAAATGTATGTTAAAAAAAAAAAATTGCAGGCGATGGGATCGAACCCGCACCCTCAAGAGTGTGAGCGAGCACACTATCCACACCGCTCTTTCGACGCTTACACTTACTTGCTATTTTCTTGTGCATCAAGATTGTTTGAATCATGAGGTATGTACGTGCAATATGCAATATGAAAAATGTTGCATGTACTATTTACTGTTTATATTAAATTTTAAAAAATCGAATACTATATAATCGGGTGTTAATAATTTTTCGTCGCTGGCATGTTTCTGACACTGGATTCAAGTGCTGAAAAATCGAATAACAATAATTTATAAAATATTGTTAAATGTTTGGTTTGATTTGTTGTCACAAATGAATATTTTTCGTAAAAATATTTAAATTCAAATTTAAATTTAAATTATTTCAACGAAATAATTTAATTCATAAAGAGGTTTACATTTGAATTCCATTTTAAATTATTTATTTAGGATCGCTTGTAAATAAGTCGTAAATAATTTCTTGACGAAAAATGTTTTTATTATTTATTATTATTACATTTCAATCGACGTATGAACTGAAAAATAATTTATAATGTTCCCCGATAAATTTTTCCGTTTTCATTGATAACGGAGAGCACCGAGGGAAAAAATCATTTACATTTTAAAAAACCCGCTCGTGATCCCGGGTGACGTCACGCCTCGAGTCTCACCGCGTTTTTCCGCGGAGCCCGGGCCCTCGGCAGCTTCGGCTTCGGCTTACATTGTAGTCGCACACGGACGTGCGACTTCTACGTGTGTTCGTATATCTGACGCCATGGGGTGGGAGAACAACAGCGCGCGAGGGGTCGACGCTTCGGCCGCGCTCGGCTCTCCCGAAGCGACACGAACGTCGTTCGCTCACAGACACGGGCGGCCATCATTGTGTGGCACCGCGCAAAGCCGCAGAGTGGGGGTCGATTTTACGCCCGATCTGGCTGCACTGCCCGTTTGAAGCAAAGAAAGTTGGGGTAGATTACCCCAACTTTCTAGATGGCGTCACCGGCGCCTGTGCTTGTGTGCGCTCATGTACACTACTCGCATGTATGCGTCCGTGTCCGTGATTACCCCAACTCGTAGGCTCCGCCCTACGAGTCGGGATATTCGTGCTTTCTCTCTCGCTCCCGTTTGAGAGGATATAGCGCTCTCTCTCGCACCAGATCAATAGAGGACGCTAAGTGGGGACTCGTGTGACGTCTGCATCGTGTGCCTACGATCGAGACCAGCTCGTTACGGATTTTTTTTTTTTATAATGGTTTCAGAACTTTTTTCAGGCGTTCAAAATTTTTTTTTTCATGAATTATAATTTCTAGTATTACAACTATAGTTCACTCCCTTCATTTGAGCCATTATTTATATGCGCGAATAGGGCCGGTAGAGAAATAGGGGAAGGAGACGAAGCAATGCGACTCCCACCACATGCAAGTTGCCGAGAACAGCCGAGAACATGAGGTTCATGGGCGGAGTGTCGACGACTTTACCGACAGTCAGCATAGTAGGTCGATCGCAGAGCCATCCCACGGCTGCACGAGTCGTGGAAAGCTTTGCTTCAAGTGGCCCGTAAGAAGTACGCTTCTATGGAACTCAATCTTCGTTGATACAACTTGCAATTTAATGTACAGCAAGATACAAACTCTTGGGGTTCTGAAGGTAGACATAACCTCAAAACTTTTTGAACACATTTTTCTTAGAGATAGCTTGATGGAATAAAAAAAGAGAGTGGGGCCACTTGCGTAATTAATGTGTACAAGTGGCCCTATCATTTTTTTTACTTCATCAAGCCGTCACTTTGGTTTTTTTTTTTAAATTTTTAAACATTTACGAGAAAGCCTCGTTCGAATATTTGTCGGTAAGACAGATCTTTCACATTCTCTCAAGTGAAATTTACTCGCTGCCCGACAGATACCGCTACTGTCGTGCAATGCTACCACCATCACCAACGAAATTGTATTTTTTTTTCTAAGGCTGCAGCTCCTGGCATACCCTTTAGGATTTGGTCAAATAAGAAGCCCGTTTTAGCCCGGAGTGTCATACCCCTGGTGCGAATGAAAGCGGAAGTGCGTTAGCCAATAACATTTATATGTTATGCCTACGTAGTGGGTCGTGCGTGCGCAGAATGACCCTGTTTGAGTCTTCTATCTCTCTTTTTTTGTGGACCCAGCACTTAAGCCTGGTTTATCCAGCAGCCGTAACTTAACTTAGCCGTAACTTAAGAAGTTGAAAGTATATATTGCCCTTGTGGCGTTTATGCAGCAATTAGCCGTAACCGTAATCATGCATAAACGCTACAAGGGCAATATATACTTTCAACTTTCTTAAGTTACGGCTAAGTTAAGTTACGGCCGCTGGATAAACCAGGCTTTATAGGGAAGCATAGGCCGCTAGCAATATAGGAGTATTACATATATGGTCACACTTATAGCGCTTTCTTTTGGGTACACTGGCTTGCTCCGAGTGCACACTGATGGCCCTCAGTGCGTGCATGTTGCCCCGTGCCAGTGCACAAAAACCCCAATGGAACATGCTTATATTTATGACCTGTAGCGACATCTGTCTGTACCCGACAGCCAATCGTACGAAAGATTCTGGGGAATGCCCAAACTCGTTATCACCTTTAGTGACATCTGTCGGTACCCGAACGCCAATCGTACGGAAGATTCTAGGGAATGCCCAACTTGCGATTGGCTATCGGATACCGACAAATGTGCACTGGAGTGACACCGACTCACCGTTTCAGGGCAATATTTTATGCACTCAGTGCAAGATTCATGCACCAGAATTCCCAACAGAACACGCTCGCCAAACAAGTGCGCACTCAGTGCACACTCAGTGCATCGAACAGAAAGTGCTATAAGTGGGTCACTCCCCACCACTAGAGTTTCCAGACCTGTATGTACGACCGTGTATACGGCATACGCCGCTGCTAATTAGGGTCTTTACTGGGACCCTTGCGTAGTTGAGGGCAGCACTGCTACTGGTTCCACAGAAGCGGGAAGATTTAATTCTCAAATTGACTTTTAATAATTAGACAACATACATTAATGAATTTGTTATCAATTTACTAGTTTCTCTTCTTAATCGGCAATTTGTGCTTTGTCAAATTATTGGCAACATGAATAATATATTTTTATTATTGCACAAATATAAGCGTAGATATATTAGTTGTCCATATTTACCGACTGTCAGTATCATGTGTATAGCCGGGCCAACATAACCTTACTTTATTGCAACCTCTCATGTGCGTTGTATCCGTGCTCGTGTCCAATAAATATTATTTGGAAAAACAAATGAATTAAAAATGACAAAGTGTTGCGTACGTCATTACCAAAAAAAAATGGTCATTTCAACTGTTAAATTAAAAATGAAATTTGATTTTGCGCGGGCAAAAGATCCAAGAACATTTGTGCCATCTACGCCGAGTTTGCCGAATACGGACCCTAATAATCATAACATTCGAACGATGTCTCGGCAACTACGCCCCAAGCGGTGGAATCGTGTACCCGGTAACTTTGTGCCAAAAGTCTGACCACTTCTGTTCTGTGGAGATCCGTCTCCTTACCTTTTACTTCCTGGATATAGATTATATCTGTTTCTGAAGAAACTATCAACTTTATTTAATTTATTCATCTTTCGAATATCTCGATTGTTTGAAGTGAATAATAACATTCTATCATAATGACGTTTATTTTCAAAGTCAGCCGATTTACCCAGAGACGATGGATACTACAGGCAGACTGCCTTAAGAGAGATTCTTTAATTTCCCTCGGTAGAGGATTCATGAAACAAGTCGGATATTAATTTACAGTAATTATTACAACGCAAGTTCGGGCAGTAAAGTAATTTTGTTTTCTTTGTATCTCAGAAACACAGAGCACTCGTTCAACCAAGATTCTATAGCTCGGAAGAAAATCCTTCAGAGAAAAGAGTGCGATTATACAATGGGACATTGAAAGATAAAATACGTTTTGTGAAAATATTCTCTCTTACAACATCTGCTGCAAGTATACTAATTCAGCCGTATATCATCTCAAAAGTGTCGAATGCAGGCAGTCCAGTAACTATCGGAGGAATTGTCTTTTCATTTGGCTTATTTGCCTTTTTGACACCTGTTTTGCTTCACATGATAATCAAGAAATATGTGATACACATTGACTACAATCCTATCAAAGACACCTATATCGCAACGACTTATTCGATCTTTGTCCGGAAAAAAGAGGTATCAACTTTTGAACATGCTTCCTAAATTCTCTCTGTGTTTTTACATGATTGTGTGATGTTTTTGCAGCTTGAGTTCAAACCAGAAGATGTTCATCTACCAACTATGAGTGAAATGCTCACATCTTGCGTTATCAAAGGATATCCTCTCTTTATAGATGTGCACTCGTTCACTGATCTCGATCACTACAAACGAATAATGGGTTTTGATAAACCTATGGACTTTAGTCTAAATCCAGATGATATCAAGTCAAAAAAAATTTGATTGAAAAACAGTCTTCGGAAAATCTTGCAATTATAATCCCTTGTTACCCATTGTACTAAAATATCGTATTAAATACAACGAGAAATAAATACAAACATTCATTGATTTGTAATTACAATATATGTACAATCTTGATAATGGTACATTTTATGGGTCACACTAGTCATTGATGTTTGTAAAAGTTTTATGAAACTCTTTTTGTACATTGGTAAAACATGAAGTTTTTTTTACATTTAAATATTATTAATGAATAATAATTTTTTTTTACTGCTAAATGCAAAAATGTATGACGCGTGTATAAACATTTAATTGCCTAGACACTGTATATATTTTGTACATAAACTAGGCTGGTAACAGATCAAAATCGTCAGAAACGTGTACCATTGGAACGTGAAGTTCTTCAATTTGAGGAGTTACTTTAAACTCGCAAAGTCCGACTTCTTTTAGTTTCCACTCCCAATCCATTCGCTGAACTGCGTGTAATGATTCGGCCTCATTGTGATGTCGCAACAACATTGCTTCCTGTCAACATTACAATTGTGAGAACGTGAATATAGGACAAACGGTCGAGAATATTTTTGTTTAGATTTGTGCACCTTTATCTTTTCCCACTTATCATCAACATCTTGGAGCCAGCTGAGAAATAGCCTTCCGTTGTATCTGCTTCTTGCATTTCTGTCTTTCTCCTCCTGTTCGGGAGTTATTACATTGTAGACCTCCTCGTCTTTAAGAATCGTACAAACGGAAAACGGGAGAGACTGGTTGGCTAAAGCTCGAGCAGCTCGACCATGTACGCGCAAGATCTCTTGCTCCACTGATAAAACTAGTTTTTCTTTTTCCACAACGTGCTGCATACGCAAACGATATCGTTCCTTCTCCTGGTCCCCATAAAGATCTTTCATAGGACCCTGGAGCGCAGATGGGGGATTGATATTTGGCTCTTTATTGGCATTTCCAGCAAGAACGTAAGTGCAACGATTCATGAGATAATCTTTGAAACCTTGTGGTGGTTTCGGCTGAACGGGAAATAATCCTTTTCTCCGTCGTTCGATCTTAACAAAGAAATTGGATCGTTTAATCACGGTAATTCGAAATAAACATTCGGGTGAAATTCAATTTCGGGTTATATCTGTTAAATATCTCACCTGCTTTCTGATGTTGAGAAACAATTGATAACAATTTGTGATCGGTTGATCATGAGGATGCACTTCCGGACCGGTGCTCGTAGCTTCATTTGACTCATTAGCCGATGCTGTAGCTGCTGCTTGTTGGGCTTCTTTGTTAGGTTTCATTTTTCTTTTTCTTGGATGCAACTCGACGGGAATCGTATTACTCGTCGTGCTGGTCGTTGACGTTGAAGTCGATGACGATGTTGTTTCAGTGGACTCACCTGTGTCCTTGGGACTTTTGCCAATAGACTCGACATTTTTTTCTATCTTTTCAGTCGTCGTACCAGCTTTTGTAGCATTTGTATTGCTATTTGTGCTGTTGGTCGCGCCACTACCACTATTGCTACCGTTTCCGCTGCTACTAGACATATTAGATTCTCCTGCTGTTGTCTTATTCGATTCCAAGTTTGCCGTTTCTGGACTGGGTGAATTGTGCCTTTGTTGTTGTATTGGTTGTTGTTGTTGTTGCTGTAGCTGCTGTTGCGGTTGTGCTTGTTGTTGTTGTTGTGGTAGTTGAAGTGATTGCTGTTGTTGTTGAGGTTGTTGCTGATGTTGTTGTGGTGATGAGTTGTTCGAACGATCTGTCGACGACGTTCCAGGTAACGGAGAAGTATTGGCATAATTACTATTTGACGAAGATGTGCCGGCGTCTTTCGAGTTTATTGGTCCATTACCACCGGTGATACTTCTGAAAATTGATGCATTAGCGTGAATTATGGCAGAAACGACCGAGAATATAAAAATGAATTAACGTGGGCGAACCTATGCGAACTCCTAAGGACCCGTTGGTGGTGCGTGGATCTTTCCTCGCCATGCACTGCACCCGTGGAATCTTTTTTATCCTCAACATTGGAAGAAATGTTGGAGACTTCAGTAGGGCTGGTTGTGCCACTCGTCACTAAACCCTGATCCTTGTCAGTTGAGTCATTACTATTTGAACTCGGAACGACGTAAGGAAGCTGATGATTTCGATTTGAAGTATTTTTGCCATTGCGTGCGCCAACCTCTTGTTCGGATGTCGTGCTCTGCGGTATAACGATTTTGAGTGGTGGAACTTTTGGGGCTGAGCCAGAATCAGAACTCTTTGATCGATCGTCCTCGCCATCGGATTCAGGCGGCGCCGGGGTAGCGGTTTTTGTATTTGCCGAACTCGAAGAAGAATTTTGTGGTTTCGGACTTCCACTAGAAACGGGAATTCCGCCTGGACTCTTTCGATCTGCGATCGTTGAACTGGTGCTCTGACTGTTTTTCACCGATATGCCGCTGGCAGAGTTTTGTTTTCCAGATTTTGCACACTTATTGAATCAGAAATGGAAATTAATTATAATCCTAGCTGCGATGGAAGGTTTTCAACGTCCGTCATTATAGGACGATGGTTTAAATTTTTTCGCTGTCCCTTCCTCATCAAGGATGCTTTGTTTAAAGGGGAATATACATCTGGCAGGGTCCGAAAAATCTACTTTTCAATTTTTACATTGCCCTAAAGTTCAATATGTTGGGAATGTTTGGTGAAAATTTCAAGTAAAAATTGCAAAAAAGGACAACGTTATAGCCCAAAGAGTATATACGTTCGTTGCATACATGCACGTGAAGATGACCACCGTAACGCGTTTTTCTCAAAACAACGTTTTTCAAACTGGTACCCAAAATATCTCGAAAACCACTGAACAGATAACTTTAAATTTTTTCTGGTTATGGTATACATAATTATCTAGTCCTTAACATAGGATTTCTTTTTCCGATTTTTAGCTTTTTGTTTTGAGCAAAATACGACCGAATTTTTTCTTGAAAATAGCTACGTTGAGTTCAAGCGTGAGCCATTCTGTCTGAAATCGATATTTTTTAAATCGGCTATGAGAAAGACAAGATACTAGTATCTATTTTGGTATCCTGTTTTGGTTTTTTCTTTCACATAATTTTTGACAAAACGCCACTGGATACCGCTATTGCAGATTCTTCTTATGGCACTCTGTAGACGACTCAAGTACTCCGTGAATTTGCAAAATTTTTAAATGAAACAATTGAAAACATTCTTAAAAGTGTATATATTTAACTAGGAAAAACCCAGTTTTGATCATTCCAATAGTTTTCTGTGAAAAAATTCTCGAAAATTACCTTTTTTTCCGCTTCCAGGTGTATATTTCCCCTTAAGAGATATTTCGTTTCAAAGATTTTTATCTTAGTATATTCGAAGTGCCTCAAAAGATCGAGAAATTACATTTAGAAGAAATTATTTAGGCATGGATGTTGACATCGAAAAAAATCATATGGCTCTATCTGGATAACGACTTAAGCATATTTTCATTGGGGCGGTATTTTCAATTTTTCGCAAAATATCTGTCGGTGCTACAACTTTCGCAATTTTACAGTTACCCGATTCAAATGTTTCGTTCGAATACACTCGATGGCAAGGACAACAAGGATACAATTTTGAAATAAAAAAATGCCTGCACAAGTTGTCATTTTTATAATTTGCTGTGCCAATCACTTTTCTTTGCACAAGTGCACTAAGTAACAAAAACGATGGGTATTGAATTTGGAAAATATCGCTTAAGGAGGTCAGTTAAAAAAAATAAAACTTTTAAAAGGGCTGTAACGTGCGTAATTTCACCATTACGGAGCTCAATTTTTTTGCACGAATGCACTAGTTATGTAGGAAGGTCAGTATTGACTGTGGAAACAACTATTCACGAAATTCGGAGTTAAAATTTTTGTATTTTATAAAAATAAAAGAAAATTGTGCACACAAGTAAATTCTATGCAGCGTTAGAGTGTGTTACGCTCGTTGGTCCGTTAAGATTTTTTATGAAAAAGTAATACTTGACCCATCACAAAGTAGATTAAAAACGTGCTCATAACAAGATCTTGGCCAATGATGGAAAAAAGAGAAAATTTTCAACATTTTAATGAAACATTGTGTGTAATTTCCTGCTTTAAACCCTTTTTTGATCGTTCTGTAGGCAAAATCTTTACTTACTTTTTCATTAACACCTGTAGAATTCCTACCGACATTCTGTCTGCCGCAACCAGCTCCTTTGATTATTTCCTTGTTAATTTCAGAATCCTTTCTTTTCTTTCTTCTTATCTCATCGTCCTGTTCTTCAGCGTTGTCACCGTCGTAAGGTCTCTTCGAAGAGGGTGAACCGACACCGTGACAATCGCTTGCAGCCGAGATCGTTGAAGAACCTGAAATCGCTGTACCTACATCGCTTTGAGAACTCGTCACAATGCTTGCGGAAAGCGGCATATTCCCGATTGTTTGGCCACTTCCTAATACTGAAGATTTTGAATTCTCTTTTTCTTTCTCTTTGTCTTTGTCGGGGTTAGGGGAAGAACTAGGACCTCTTACTGGCGTTGCATCCTTGGAACTCTTGAATTCGTAAACGTCACTGTTTTCGTTAGTGGTCGAGTTGGCACCTATTCCCGGTCCATCGGAATTACTGGCTGTTGCAGCCCCGGCTCCGACGCTCGAGGGTAAACTCGTGCCGGGGTTTATGCCTGACGAAACTGCTGATGATGAATTTGATGTGGTCGAGGAGGTCGACATTTTCATCGAGACGTCCATCTGAATCGTTGCGGAGCTTACGCTCTGCCGCGAATTTCCCGCGCTGCTTTTTTTATCATCCCTCGAGCTACGTACCTGGTTGAGCCGAAGCGTCACACGTGGCGAGCTTACAGACTGCCCGGTTCCCGATCTGTCTACTACGAGTTAAACGAAAATTAGAAATTTCCATGACATATTAAAAAATGTAGTGATACTGTACAATAGCGTAATATGCTTATATATTTTGGGTAGTTATTATTTTGGTAGTTTGTTCACGAGCTGTTATAAAGGCTCCCATACCCCATATATGCCCCCATTAAAACCCTGGTCCCATTAAGGCTGGTTCCGTGATTATTGCCCATGAAGGCCTTTTTGGATTTACTATAAAACATATCCCTGAGGAATTTCGATAGGAACTTGGAGGATTCCCCGCAGGATAAATTCGAGGATTTCCTTTGGAAAGGATGACTTCGAACGATCCACATAGCATATCCTCGGGAATATCCTGTGGATACCCTATAGAATATTCTGAGGGGTGGCTTATATAGTTATATATAGGATATCGTAGCAGGTGTAGCAGGTGATAAAGAAGTGATCAAGAAAGACTGTATTGGGCATGTACAGAAGGGAATGGGCATGCAAATCCGAGATTGTGTGAACATTAATTTGGAAACCGTTGAAAAATGTGGAAAAAAATACACCAAAAAATTCTTGGTGGAAAAGACAAGCTTACTGTCAAAAAATTGATAAATTGACAGTCTACTATGGCTTAGCAATTAGAAGAAAGTGCGATTCCGTCGAGAATATGCGTAATGCAATATGGGCTATATATTGCTCATCAGCATTATTGCTCATCAGACGAAGATCAGAACCGGAGTCTTGGTGCTGTTGGCAGCGGAGACCTGCTGCAAATGAATTATCTACTTTTAAACACGATTCACGAGTCATTACCACAGAATGTTGCTGAGGCTCTGCATCCAGTCTATACTTACAGCGACCATGATCTGTCGGAAACAAGATGCAGAGATTGGTGTAGATCCTTCAAAAATAATGATTTTGATGTTGAAGATAAAGAATTATCTGGCGCGCCGAAAAAATTTGAAGACGAAGAATCGGAGGCATTCCTTCATAAAGACGCATGTCAGGCGCTAGCTGAACTTTCAGAATCATTCGGAATTGATCGCACAACAGTTTTGAAACGTTTGAAAGTATTAGGAATGATTCAAAAGCAAGAACATTGGGTGCCATACGAGTTGAAGCCGAGAGATGTCGAACGGCGTCTTTTCGCGTGTAAACAGCTGCTTCAACGGCAGAAAAGGAAATGTGTTTGGCACCGTATCGTGACTGACGATAAAGTCGGCAAAGCTGAATACCCATGGTTCAAGGCTTCTGCTCTGCATTTGGAGAAATCAGCTGGGTATAATTATTCTGGGGGCCCCCAAAAAATTCAAAACATATTTCAAACATTTCTCTATTAACCTATCCAAGAATATAATGGAATATCTAGTTTCAAGTATGTTTAATAAATTTGCGAAAAAAATCCAAAAAGTACTCTTCTTTTACAACAAATGCTGTATTTTTGTTTTTCGACATATCGACAAAATTTAAGCAGGGTCTGATTCCTGGAAGGATTCTTTTTCTGCACATTCATTTTTGTGGGTTTTATAAAAGTTATATTTATTTTGCACTATGAATTTTCAGTCGCTTGCTTCATCAGGCGACTGCAGGCGCTACACTAACGAACCGAATCTAGTCCCCAGTCCTTGGGCCTAAAGAGGAAGGTTCAATCTAACTGTGGATGGGGGGGAGAGCAGTAGCTGTGTGGGTCGAGCACGGGTTCGCAAGTTGCGGACCCGGGTTCGATCCCGGCGATACCGCTAAAAAAATGTATCGGGTTTTCTTAAAGTGTTTTCGGCTGTAATCCCCGGTGGTTTGGACACCACCTTAAATAAGTTTGTGCCAATACCTCATTGCGATGGGTGGGAGTCGTCGCACAATTTCGGGGGTGGCATCCACGCGGTCCTTATCACGCGGATGTCTATCTCTTAACCGAGTGAAGGCCGACTCACCGGATCACAATGGAGGAGGTAACCAACCGTTGGTCGTCGTGTGAAAGCCTTCTTGCATTGCTATCAAGGGAATTAGGTAGGCTACTGGCTGTATCGGTGGAGGTCTTCTGCAGTTTCCCTCCACCCACGGCAAAATTACGATACAGCTTGGAGTTAAGGTGTAATAGGTTCGGGACTGCAGTCCGACCTGAAATTGTTGATGTGAGTGGCACAGGCCTTCTAAAGAGGGCGAGCCATACTAGGCTAAAAAAAAACTGTAATGGGGGTAACAGCGTCGGTTTCCAGGATTTAAAGGTCGCAATTTGAGCTCAAAAATTGCCTGAGGTGTGTCGCACCGCATAGGGCTTAGCCTGGCCTCAAGGTCAATACATACTATGACAAAATCTCGGAAAAAAATCCGCGATAAACGTGAAAAAATATAGATGCCAATACTTTCAGCCAAGGCCGTGTGTGTAAAGTAAATAGGCATCCAATGTTGCTTTTCACCTATACGCACGGGCGTACAGCTTATATTACTGGTTATAGAAAAGAAAGCTGCAGAGAAGGCATACTAAAAATAGGAAGAACAATGGATCAAGGAGAATTTATAATTGATTTGTACATCCAGTATGTTGGAACAGTATATTTATAAGAGGCATAATATTCAAAAAGGAATAAGAAGTATGTGTATGAGTACCAGGAGACTCATATTAAAGGAGTAACAGGCTTGTTTGCCACAGAATGCATTACTCAAATTGCCGAAATAGTCGAGTTATCTTTGTTTTATCATCTGTTACTATTTATGTTGAGGGTGTTCGTTTTAACATAAAAAAAATTATAAACTGCAGGCCGATTTTGATAACCTGAGGAGGCTATTTTATAGAAGTCATGAGGTAATATGATACAAGGAAGAAGTATGAATTTTGAACCTTGAAGCATTGCAATACAACAAAACTGGAGTTTTTCATAAAGTTTTTCAAGAGATCTCAAAGTAAAAAATCGACCTATAACAGATAACGGTTGTCATCTTCTGACCCAATACCAAACTGAGCTCCCAAACAACTGCAAAATAAAAATAGTGCCATACAAATTTGCCCAGCCCGTCAAGTTTAGCTTCTTCGTGTCAGAAGTTTCGTAAATTTCAAAATTCAATTTTTTTTCACGGTACGTCTAAATTATATGTCAACTCCCGGTGTACATGTATTCCGAAATTCTTTAAAGAACCCAAAATTGTATTTACTCTAACCTACTTAAACGATTTTTGCGAAATTCCATACACCTTCATACTCTGAAGCGTTTGAGAGGAAATTCCAAACCAAATGTCTTGAAAATTTGTCGACAACCTGCAGTTTGCGACTGCATGCGGCTCTTTCGATGTAAAGTTGCGGCTCGCCAGCTTCACACGCAGAAATGAATTATTTTATAATTGAAAAACTTAAAAATGGGATACATGAGTGACATGTCTATCTCTCAGCTACTTCTACTCGCAAACTTCCAAGTTGGCATCTGGACTGCTGACGATCTTCGCCTCAACATATTCGTACGAGCAAGCATTCTCTTTCATTAATACCATAAAAAGTAAAGTAAAAATCTGCTACTAACAGATAAAAATCTAGTCGTACTTGAATCTCAAGACAACAAGCTGTATGTGCCAAACCGGATTTAACCAAGCTTTCAAAATACACGCAAAGCCAATCCTCCTATTCATGCAACTATTCAATAATGATAGTTATATTATTGGATTAATTATTTTATTATTCTACTAAAATACTTAAATAAGTTTTTTACTCAAAAACTTGTATGTTTTTATATGAATAAATATTATTAAGTATTTAAAGTCGTTTATTTCAAATTAAAAAACAAATAAATACTACATCGAAATGAAAATTCTTATTGGCTCTTTAAAAACTGGGAAATTCTGTAAATTGTAATTTTTAGCTCATGAGTGAGTTTGCATACCGTGTAATAAATTATAAATGTGAGCTCAATATCATAAAATCTGCAAAAGCTAGATCAAGTAAGAACTTTCTTTGGAAAATAACAATTTTCTAGAACTGATGGGCCTGTCTTTGGCCTGTCTCAGAATTTGTGAAAGCAAGAGGAATCACATGGTTTCTTCTTTTCTTGAGTCAAATTTTACACTTTTCAACAAATTTTTACGTGAGTTGCAGCAATGAAAGCCTAACTTGAGTGGAAAATTTCCACTTTTAAGGATGAATGAGCGCTCCGTGGTAGTCAATACACATGATCTCATTGATATTTCGCAGAAAGGGAACAGTAGGTAGTAATATTTAGCAAAATATTAGTGAAAAGTACATAGATGATTTTCAGAGAGCATATGATATTAAATTAATTTCGTTTTAAGAATTATTTCGTTCCGAGTAACTGACTGACTCCAGTGGTGTATCGTATGCTCCCCAGCTTTAACCTCCAAATAAAAGTGAAGGAGGCCGTGTTTAGCTTGATATATCTAATTCGAATGTTTGTTGATCCCTGTTCTTCAATGTATCATCATAATCCCTGACATCCAATGGATATACTCAATGTTTTTCATCTATGGTATCTAATATACAAACGGTCGAACTGTGGAAAACAAAAAGTTGCAAAGTCAACCTTGCCGTAAGCTCTGAGTATAACCATGAATAATGAGACATTTTCAATTAATAATATCTTGAATAATGGCTCAAATAGTCGTTAAGGGGCCTTGAAATTTTTGGAGTACTGAATATTGAACCTTGACAATATCATATTAAAAAATCAGCGTTTAATCTAATACTAAGCCTAGCGCTCATACATCCTTAATCTTGATGCAAATTAGAAGATACAATGCGTGATAGCTATTCTTAGATGATTAAAAATCGTACGATAACTTTGGCATGAATGCAATAACAGTTACAATGACAATCCTCTTGAATGAATAAATTATTTGTGCTTGATCCTGGCAAATTATTTTCAGAATCAAATTGATTTTCACAAACAAACCAGAGAATTACCAGCCTTCTTATGTATTCTAATATTACCTTTATTATGCGGTGATGTCCTCCGCATTTCACAGAGGGCTCCACTATTCTCGATGACGAGTGTTTCTGCGTACAAAAGACTCAAGCTCCAACTTTGCTGCTGTTAATAATATTGGTTGGCTTTGTGATCCTGATGCATCAACCGTTGCTCGTGAGAGGACAACGATCTTATGTGCTGTTTTGTTCGTGGAACGAGGTTGGTTTGACACTGACAATGCAGTTTAATTTATTTGTCCCTGTGTCTTCTGTTTCTGAAAAAGTACAATACAAGATTAGATTGAGCAAGCAAATTATTGTTCGACTTCCACGGTCATGACCACGTACGAAACACTGATTGGATTCTAAACTAACTTATTCACCTGTACGATTAGCCGAGTGCCAACTCAAGTGTTGAAATTCGCTCGAACAAAATTTGTGCAATTAGAAACAATGGGATTCATCCACCATTTTTAAGGTTTCGTGAATTTCCACTTTTCATCCACAAGAAACGGTTCTTCAATTTATTATATTTATTATGCGTTATCGAGATCGAAATTTTTGCATCGGTATATCCTCTCATTAAATGGGCTGGAAAGCGATGGTATAAGAGTGACAGCGTTCTTCCCTCTTACTCGTTTCCCGTCTATCACTCATGCCGGACGTTTTTGCAACGTTAATTTTGCACGCTTAATGTTATCGAAGAGCGAGTTGGAATCTGTCGTGAGGAGGCTGCCAGAATCAATTATTTTGTAGGGCGGGGGTGAGAGAGCACTTTTTATAATGTACGAACCTGCATACGCGTTCCTTCCTCCTTTCATGTAAGATACCCGTTCTTCGACACCCGATGATAAAAAAATAAGTAGCAATGTATTTATACGCGCATGTTTAAAATGAACAAGAGGGGATAGGAAATAGAGTTGACTTAATAATAATAAATAATAGTTCTTTGCTACTGGTTCGCGGGATTCAACTCAATTCAACTTGGATTTGAGACAAACTAACCCCACAGCAACGAATTCAGACAATCAGACGTACATAGAAGCACAGTTCCTATACCTTCGGACGAACTGGGGTACAGGCGTTAGTTCTGTACCCCAGTGGCTAGAGGCGCCAGCAGCGTATGCGTGTACCAACGGCTCACTGATGTAACACATACATGTTTTTCCGATCACAGCGCCTCTAGCGACGATTCCTGTCCAAGAATACTTGTCTCGGATCGAAGCATAGGAACAGTGCTTCTATGTACGTCTGAATTCGTTGCCCACAGCAACGAAGATTGAGTTCCATAGAAGCGTATTTCTTACGGGCGACTTGAAGCAAAACTTTCCGCGACTCGGGCAGCCATGGGATGGCTCTGCGATCGACCTACTGTGCCGACTGTCGGTAAAGTCATCGATACTCCGCCCATGAACTTCGTGTTCTCGGCAACTTGCATGTGGCGGGAGTCGCATTGCTCGTCTCCTTCCCCTATTTCTCTACCGCCCCTATTCGCGCATATAAATAATGACTTAAATGAAGAAAGTTAACTATAGTTGTCATACTAAAAATTATTATTCATAAAAAAAAAATTTTGAACGCCTGAAAAAAAGTTCTGAAACCATTATGAAAAAAAAAAATCCGTAACGAGCTAGTCTCGATCATGGGCACCCGATGCAGACATCACACGACTCCCCACTTAGCGTCCTTTATCGATCTGGTGCGAGAGAGAGCGCTATATTCTCTCAAACGGGAGCGAGGGAGAAAGCACGAATACCTCGACTCGTAGGGCGGAGCCTACGAGTTGGGGTATCACAGACACGGATGCATACATGCGAGTAGTGTACATGCGCGCACACAAGCACAGTCGCCGGTGGCGCCATCTAGAAAGTTGGGGTAGTAACTCGTTCGACTACCCCAACTTTATTTGCTTCAAACGGGCTGCAGGCTGTACGCTTCTATGGAACTCAATCTTCGTTGCCCACAGCAACGAACTCGGACGTATATAGAAGCACAGTCCCTATGCCTAGGCTTCGATCCGAGACAGGGGGGTGGCAATGCCGAAATTCCGTGACTCCGTTAGTGACCGCCGCGTAAACTAATCACCATGCGGCGCTAGTAGTCACCTGCAATACCCCTACTTCTCCCACTCCAGTCGCGCAGCGTCGGCATCGTCTGCTTAATTCGTCTGCGTCGTCTGCGTCTGGGAGAAGCGCTGTAGGGGTATTGCACGTGACTACTAGCGCCCAGGGGGGTGACACTGGTAGATAAAAGTGGCACGCGAAATGTGCTTGCCGCACTGTGGCGCTGGCTGTTCCGTCAGAACGGTAAGAACAAGAACTTCTCATATATATATATGTTGCACCACGCGCTCACGCGAGTGGATAGCCTCGGGAGGGGAGGGCGGTTAAATCGAAGATTCTGACAGAACGGCCAGCGCTGCTGGTGGCGATTTCAAGAACTTCAAACTGGCGACAAAACGCGTTTGGATTTAATGTATAGGGAGCATAGGCAGTGTCACCCCCCTGCTAGCGCCGCATGGTGGATTAGTTTACGTGGCGTCACTAACGGGGTTACGATATTGTTAAGAAATGTATCCCAGTGTCACCCCCCTGATCCGAGACAAGTATTCTCGGACAGGAACTGTGAACCAGTGGGTGAACCACGGTCCTACATACAGGTCTGGAAACTCCCGTGGTGGGGGTACATTGATTATTGATGCCAGATGTGTAGATTATAAATTTGTCACTGTGATCGCTGCGATCTAAACTCTCTCTGGCGCAAGCACGGATGACGATGGGTGGGGGAAGTGAGATAGAGACAGCGCTATAGCCACGGCTATAGCCTAGCTTTTCAATCACTTGTTTTTAATATTATTGTAGGCTATTATAACACGTACTAAAACGCAAATGCTTATTTTTAAAAACCTCTGACTCCAAGTGGGTCTGTAAATGAGAGATTTCCAGTTAATTTAACAACATGTCGAATATCGAGCGCAAAACATTATCATTTGGCACCCGGAAAACCGACACCTTCGTATTTATCGGCTTTGCGGCCGGTATTGCAATAAGGAACAGTGCACCGTCTTGGCATTTTTGCTAAATTTTAAAAAATCTTTTCTTTTTATTAAATATAATTTGAATCACAACTGAAGCAAAACACGACGTATGAGAGCATAATATCTGACACGGGGATTTTGAGGTTAAGCTTGAGAATACCCAGAAAGCGCATATTCTCATGCTTCGATAAGCAAGATATCCTCACCCTCGAAATTTGGCCGAGTTTCCAGACCTGTATGTACGACCGTGCGCGCGAGACAGAATGATGGCGCAAAAAGTACGCAGTAGTGTACTGCGCATAGTGCTGGTCACGGAGTGGGGTAGCCTGCTGGCTGCTGCTGGCGACGTATTTTGTGCCACTTTCCCACGGCTCGACTAGCAGCAGTTGTCTCTCCTTATTCTAGTCTTCTTGACTCCTATATTGCCAGCGCTGGCCGAAACTCTACGGTGCAGGCAATATGGTTCTCTCTCTCTCTCTGGCTCCTGCAATGCGCAAGCGCGAATGAAAGCGGGAGTGCGCTAGCCAGTAACATTTATATATTATGCCTACGTGGTGGGCTGCGCGTGCGCAGAATGACCCTGCCTGAGTCTTCTGTCCATAGAGCTATTATAACTAGAGGAGGTGAGCCAGCCAGAAACGCGTATCACGGTGAAAAGAGACAGAGGATAGGAAGGGTAATTGCTTCCTTGTCTGATCACGCATGCGCAGTAAACGATTCGCCTATACTGACCCTCCCGCATTCGACTATCAAAATTTTGTGGTTATGAATTTTGTGTAGCTGTTTTTGTAAAATATCTCATTTTCTCACCAATTAATATGATAAGATTAATGTTATTAAAAGATAATTTCGATGTTAATCCCAATTATTTTTTACATGAACTCATGACGATAAATGGAATGAAATTTTCGAAAAATGAGTGTATAAATTTAAAATTACTTTATTTCTACCATTATTTTTCACTTTCACTATTTCAGACATGTATCACGTCACTAATGATAAACATATTGTAATAAAAGGTAAAACAGCCACTTGGTAGTCTGAAAATTATGTTTTTATTATTGTAATATAAACAGAAAATACGATTCCAATAATACATAAAATATAACATAAGTTATTGGCCAGAAAATAATGTTAATTTATTGTTTCGAATTCTTATTCTGTCAGCGATATCTTTCAGAATATTACTCTCATGGCTCAATCTGGTATCAAAATATTTTTTTAAAATAAGCATAATGAGTTGATGTCGATGATCAAGAAGAGGTTCTTGTTCCATAATGTGCTTATCATTGTCAAAAATAGTTGGTGGCAGAATTTTAAGGGTTTCTGTGATGCATTTATGATAAATATCCTTTGTCGTTATGACAGGTTTGTTTTTTCGCAATATTTTTTCAGCACTGTAGCAGATGAAATTAACATCTTGTGATGCAAAGTTAAGTCCGCCACGATTTTTCATAATTGTTAATTTACAATTTTGATTATAATTGTCGTGTAGCATGGAACGACATTCCTCACATTCAACTTTTTTCTTTATTGAAAATACTATGAAACCCGCAATGTGTTTCACTACTTGCTCACTGTACTCTGAGGCACACCAACTGTCATTTTTTGAATAATCATGTTCGAATGAAATGTAAGTCTTGGCCATTAAATCTTTTACTGGGGAAGTATTGACTTTTGGAGTTCGTGTGCTCTTTTTTCTCTTTTGCATAGTGCTGCTGACTTTATTTCCACCTTTTTTATCAGTATGCCTTTCGTTATCAATGTTGTCCCCTGTATTAGATAAATCAGTTCCCTCCGAAATAAGTAACGTTCCATCTTGCGGGGTGCAATTGGCGCCAGCAGATACAGATACATTCATATTATTTAACAATAATTTCTTATATGCTGAATTATACTGGACAACAGTTGGGTTATTATTGAAGCCGTTCATGCGTCTGATTAATGCAAAAAACATTTCAACATGGTCCTGAGATATTTTATAAGTCAAAACATATTCAGCAATATTATTTTCTAATAACTTGGCACATAGACTATATACATTTGTCAGACTAACGATAAATCCAAAAAAACCCATTTTTACGCTTCTGCACTGCATGACTGATTTGCGTACAAAATTACGTGTTGGTTTATTAGTATTTTTATTCATTGTCTGATTTTCTTTATTCTCTGACAATCTTACCCCTGCGACTTTAACAGCTTCATCGACTTCTAATTTAGTGATGTAGTCTATATATCCATCGATTTTTGTCTTCATTTCGGGTAAATACTCTTTGGTAATACCTCGTCGTCCTGGAGTTTTACAAAATTTATTTTTAATATTCAGCATATCGAACATATCATTGAACATTTGACAAAATTTGGCAGTTGCAGAAGCATTCTTAAATTCTTCATCTTTCAGTTCGAATTCAAGAAAATTCAATGCTGTTGAAACACTGGAGCTCAACACTTGAGCAGCCAGAAATACTTTCATTTTTTCGTTCTTGAAGTCGACATGTCGGTGTCGAATTTTACACGCGCAGTGCAACCCTTCATTTCTTTGCTTATCATTCAGTGCTGCAATGAATTTCCAATTAATAGTTTTTTTTTAATCAGATATGAGAGGTCCCTTATACGCGAAATAATTCCTCACCAACTTTAACATATGGCAAGGGTCATAAAATACATAGACCGGTTCATTTGTATGTGGATGATCAATGTAGGGTTTAAAGTTATCATCGTAACAAAAACGAGTGCCCAATAACTCGCAAACCGTGGTATGAGTTGGGTCACCATCAAAAGTAATGCTTGCAACTTCAATATTGCTCTGACCAAGTTTTATCAAAACATCTTTTAATAAAATCGATTTTTCTTTGGCGGTCAATGAATTAATTAAATAATGGGCCACAGGAAGTTTAAAACCTCCATTGATATTGACCAGCATGAAAACTAAAGCTTTGCTAGCGACCTGAGGTTGACCTTTGTCATCCGCGGAATCCAATTGACCACCTAGATCTATTAGGCCCAGCCATTTATGAGACTTTTTGTCCCAATGTTTCCATTTTTTAATGTTCATCTCATCAAAGGTAATATTAAACACCAGTTTTTTCCCTGCGCTAAATTGCTTCTTCACAATGTCAGATACGTATCTAATGATTTCGTCTGAAACTCCTGGCTTATAATCTTTCGAGCATATCCAACTATTCAGAGATTCAACGCATGGCAGACATTTAAGAAACTCTCGCCTGACGAATTCATATGCGGCAGGTGAATGAAAATGTAGTGTTCGTGCAAAATTTTTGAGGTGACTTGGGAAAGGTGCAGTGACTTTCTTGTGTTTCATGCGGTCGATTAATTGCTGCACATGCATTGGTAAACTCTGTTTGAAAAAAAAAATCAAAATTAATGAAGAACACAAATAGTAACTCATTTTATTGTCAATAATTGTATAATAGCATAATATTGTAAAATTGTATGTAATTGTACTATATAATTGTATTGTATAGTTGTATAATTGCCAATAGGAAATACAAGAAAACCCATTGACTGGATTTGTTGGATGACTAACCAAAAAAGTTTGAAAATCTATACCCCAAAACAAAGGACATTTTTTAGATTTTTAAACAATTAGAAATAATTATATTTACCCTCGAAAATAACCTGTATTTAACTTACTCGCTCCTCTAAAGTTTTTATTTCTAACAAAGCGGATGTCACAAGTAACGAAAGTCTACTAAGTTCCGAATGAATCGTAAATAAAGAAAAAAAGATGTCTCAAAGGATTAATTTACCGAAAAATAATCCGCGGTATCTGCAAAGTGCTTTTCTTTCAAATTTTCCACGAGAGCTTGGAAGTTTGAAATTTTTTTCTCCTTTCGCAAATTTCTTGACGTAGCTGCCATTCGTTGTAACCTCTTATACTTGGTGTACCTCATGAAGAGTTGCCATGCTTCGTCAGAAACAAAATTATTCCGAGAGATATATTCTGTATCACATCCGGTGGTAAAGCGAACTTTTTTTACTGGTCGCTCATCGACGACTGAACTTTTTCTGAAAATTTTATTATCAATGAGTGCGTTGAGTGATTAAGGTTTATGCAGGATAGATTCTGACGACAATCTTATATCTGTCTAAAAATTGCATGCAAATACTTAATAATGAATAAGTTTTCTTCATTGAAGTGAAATCTATCTATCTATCTAACTAACTACAGTATAATTATCATAATAAATTTTGTACTGACCTTTTCATGGAATCATTGGCTGTTGCAGCGGTTTCATCGTCACTGCAATGATAACCGCTCGCCGAGGCAAGAATATCACCAGATTCTGATTCTTCATGCAATGACTCTGCTACGATATTTTTAGGAGGTGTCATGCTGTGCGCTTTCGCCGATTGTGCTTGTTTTTGTGGAACAGCATTTGAAAGTAGTCTTCTTTTTTTCCTGTGTTCAACTTCAATAGTGTCATGAAATGCAGTTTCATCGAAGTGGTCACTGCATATCATTGCAGTTTTAGTGACCACTGCCAAGCCAGCTGCATGCATCCATTCTTTGTTCAACTTTTCATCGTTTGGAAATCTATGTTTTTAATTAGAATCAATATACCACTTTCAACATATAGAAATAATATTACCGGTAGTTTGGAGATATAACCTACAAACAATGTTTTTATCCACTTACTTGTGAAAGCTACGACCTATATTGAGAGAATTTGATTCCGTCTTGCACAAAATGCACGTTTTCACCATTTTTGTTTTTCATATAATATTTTCAATCGTACAGATAATAACCGGCAAGAAATTTTCACGCACGTAAACGAATTGAAACGCAATAATAAATTTGAACTGAGAACACGTTTCGTATTGCGTGATTGCGTCGTCAGCGGAGAGCGCGCAGCATGTCGCGATTGCGCATGCGGCAAGACAAGGACAGAGCTACCCCACCGAGTTTCTGTCTCTGTTTTGTGTGATACGCTTTCCCTTACAGGCAGTCCTATGGCTCACCTCCTCTAGTTATAATAGCTCTATGCTTCTGTCTCTCTTTTTTTGTGGACCCACCACTCATAGGGAAGCATAGGCCGCTAGAAATATAGGAGTATTACATATATGGACCCTACCGCCGCCCGGACCAACCATCTTCGTCCGACTCATGTTCGCCCGAAAGTCACTAGACTTCGATTCCTCGAAACTGGGTTACTGACATGACCCATAGGTGTCACTGCAAACATATTCTGGGCTACGAGAGATTGAATACATGATGTGAACCCTTACTTCAGAAGACGAATTAAAAACCAACAGCCTTGAAGAGAGTGGCGCAGTCCTCAACAGATGGCGAGGTTAACCTGCCATACTAAGTTAAGAAAAATAATCCGGAGCTCTTTGATAAATACATAGTGCACTTTGAGGTTATCGCGCGCACTGTACGCGACAATTAATCGTGAAATCAAGTTATCAATCAATGAATCACGAAATAAGTAATAATTAATTGCGCGACGATTAATAGTAGCTCACATGAGCTCTATATTGTTATTATAAAGTACGCGAATACGAGTTTAATAATGTTTAGTTATAATTATCGATGAAATCTCATTCGCCGTTGCACCGCTGTGTTTCTGTGTTCGCCCTACCAGGACGAACGACAGTAACCAACGTCGTTTGTCTTTCATTCCGACAGTAAAATGATGAACTCCGACGGTTGGACCGTCGGGTACCGTCGTTTCACAAGACAAATGACTGTCGGTTACTGTTGTTCGTCCTGGTAGGGTGGTCGTAAAAGTAAAATTGTGGAAACCCCATTGTACTCAGTTTTTCAAGAGCGTACGTGACTTTTCTCGAATTTCCAAGATTTAAACGTTTTTTCTCTATGTAAAATATAAATTTGAAACCCGAGTTTTACGAGCAAAAACTTGAGAGTACAGCGTCCAGCGAAGAGCAAGCACGGGGGCATCTGGCACTCGTCTTCGCTGGAAAAACGCTGCGAAATCCCAGACCCCTCCTAAGGGCTGGAGAAAAAGCATGTGTAGAACTGTAGAGTCCCAAAAATATTCGAGAAGAAAAGGCAAGGGCGACTATGCGTAGAGCGAGAGAGAAGGGTGAGCGAGAGAAAGATAGAGCGAGACTTTCGAAGTCTATGTGGATGAGCGCGTCATCCCCTGCGAGGGAAGAGCGCATGTGTTACGTGTGCGAGTGTATACGTATGTGAAAGCGAACGAAAGAGAGAGAAAGCTAGGGCTCCCAACGTCCAGTGTGTATGTGTGCGTGTGTCATCCCCTGCGAGGGAACGCCTGTGTGCGTGCGAGCGCGTGTACATGTGAGAGAAGGGAGAAAGCGCATCCTCCCACTCTTGGTCTCTTCCAGCCCAAGGGCCCTAGGATATTTTAGAAAATAAGAAATAGTTTAGAATGATCTTGACGTTCGACGAGTTTGGTCGTACTATCGTCCCGAGAACCTCAAGACTCATTTTTATTACATCTCACTTTGCGTTCACGATTTATATTTGCAGGTTTCCTAACTTTCGTTGTATTGATTTTCATATTTCTCTACGATTAAAATTAACTTTAAATTTCAACTCGTTTTATTTTTCTTTTGATTGAATTTCCTGCACCATCGCGCTATTTTAATAGCATCCACCACGACAAACCCTATTCAAAATTCGCGGTCTCATAAAGACCAATCAACGAGCGACTCTTCGCGGATTGGAGCCCTGGGTCGTAACAAGGACCGGGACACTGGCGCCATCGGACGGAGGAGAGCGTGAGGGGTTTCGGGGCGTGGTCGGTCCACGGCATTGCGTTGAGCTCGCTCGAACAGTACGGAGGTCGTTATACTTATTTACTGTCCAGCGCAAATCCTTTACTCGCTTAAGGGCAGGCTAAAAACCCTCTCTCTCGCTCTCACACGACCCCTATAGGCGCTCTCTCTCGCACTCACAAGAGCGGAAAGGCGGGGGGAGGGTGTTTAGCCTGGCCTTAAAATAAGATCTTTGACGGAAACTAAAACATGGTGTCAGAAGTGGTGGACTAGTGGGAAAGATCGGTCTCATCGGTAGCAGTTAATTGAGTCAACCCTAGCGAAGAAAGTCACCACTGAATCACGGTGATTTTTTTCGGTGACAAAGTGCCCATTTGATCACCACAAAATCACCGATTTCTTGGTGATTTTCAATTTTTATCCAAGGTGATTGTCACGGTGATTTTTAAAATCACGGTGATTTTGTAAATCACCGTGATAATCACCGTAAAAATCACCAAGAACTCGGTGATTTTGTGGTGACCAGGGGGGTGACATCAGACCGCTGGAATAGGCACATAAATCCCAGTACTTTTTTAACACCAAATTTCGTCCCTCGTGGCGCCAGTAGGCACCCGCTGCAGCTGTCAGTGGCAGAGTGGGGGGTCAGTGCCTCTCCTCGTTCTCTGCGCGCGCTCGAAATGCATTGAAAGGATTGAAAGCAATTGAAAGCATTCGAATATTATATATAACCTATATAACCTATGAGGTCAACGAAAAAAAATAAAAATATGCAGAGAAATATTTGTTTTTATCGTTTTTATTCAAGTTTTACAAAATTTAGAGACTTTTTTTTTTCCTAATTTTCTTTTTTTTTCGGCATTTATACGTGCACAATATCGTTGCATACGCAGTGTCAAAAAACATTGGAGGATTTCACAAAAAATATCGTGAGCATGAGTTTCACAAGGAAATGACAATCCTTTATAATCGTAGACGTCTTCCAAAACGTTCTCGTAACCTCCGTAACCTCAAAGCTGCCAATTGTCAACAAACGCTCCCCTCCTCCTAGAGCTCCGTGGGCTCCCGGATCTCCCTCTCTGTGCTCCCGCGTGACAACTAGCGCCACGTAGAGGAACGAGAGGAACTAAGAACCCATTGCCAAAAGTGGACCACTTTTGCAGTATAGGGATAGATAGCGATGTCACCCCCCTGGTGGTGACCAAATGGGCATTTTGTCACCGTAAAAAATCACCGTGATTCAGTGGTTATTCAGGGTGAAAACATCGTCACCCAATCCGCTAGGGAAACTACGGTTGAAATATACCAAGCAAGATGCCGGATAATGCCCCCGTCGCCCAAGTTAACGCGAGCGCGGTGAACTTTCTGCAACTGCCAAGCAGCTTCGACTTTACGAAACCGGAAACGTGGCTCTTCTGGAAAAAACGTTTCATGCGATATCTGAATGTAGCGGACTTATCGGCGAGAACAGCGGTGGAAAAAATCGATCTTTTGCTGTATGCAATGGGCGAGAAAAGCGAAGAGATTTTTATGCAAGTGATGCCACACCCCGACGAAGAGCTTTGAAGAAGTGTTGCAAGCTTTCTCGGATTATTTCGAGCCGCAGAAAAATGTCGTTTTCAAGAGATCTCGTTTCAACTCTCGATCTCAGCTTGCCGGAGAAATGGTCGACCAGTACGTCACAGCCCTGCATGTCTTGGCAGAAAAGTGCAATTACGGTCAGCGCAAGGACGAATTAATTAGAGATCGTATCGTCATGGGCTTAGCAGATTCTCGAACAAAAGAACGTTTGCAGCTAAAGTCCGACCTAACCTTAGATTCGGCCGTGACTATAGCTCGCCAGACGGAAGATCAACGTCAGCAAGTTAGATCTCTACCGGTAACGCCCGAAGTTATCGACATCGATAGAGTGAAAAACGTTACCACTGGCGGTCATTCCTCTACATCGAAAGGACGAAACACAGATTGTCCAAGATGCGGCCTGAAATTTCACAGAAATAACAAATGTCCGGCGCTAACCTCAAAATGCCGCTCCTGTGAGAAGATAGCCCTACTAGGACGAACGACAGTAACCGACAGTCGTTTGTCTTGTGAAACGAGGGTACCCGACGGTCCAACCGTCGGAGTTCATCATTTTACTGTCGGAATGAAAGACCAACGACGTTGGTTACTGTCGTTCGTCCTGGTAGGGAGGCCATTGGGACAAAGTTTGCAGATCAAAGTCGGTTGACCTCTCACAAGCCGCTACAAGCGAGGTAACGGAAGAAGAAGAGGCCAAAGTTTACTTTCTGGGGAACGTTTCTCAAAGCAAGAACAACGAAGATTTCGATGTGAACGCATTCATAGAAGATTTCCACCAGAACAGGAAATTCCACATAGACACCGGGGCAGATGTAACCTTTTTGAAATACTGCGACGTCCCATCAAGCGAGCTGGGTAAGATAATTCCGAAAAAAATGAACGTTCAGGGTCCCGATAGAAAACTTTTAGACGTTGCCGGGTTGCTGCCGGTAACGATAAAAATCAATAGTCTTGCTAAGCAGGTGCGATGTTGCGTGATAAAAAATCTCCGAAAAAACCTCTTCGGAATAAAAGACGCGATTAAAATCTTCAATCTCGTGCGAATAATGGGCCCTATGCAAGCTGTTGGTAATTCGTCGGTGCACATCGAGCGAGAATTCCCAGAAATTTTTAAGGGTCTCGGAAATTTCAAGCAGGAATTTAAAATTCATTTAAGAAACGATAGCATTCCTTTCAGTCAGTCTGTTCCCCGATCGGTCCCAATACCGTTACAGTCGAAGTCCCCATTTCTTAACCCCCCATTTCTTGACCGCTCCCACATCTTGACTGGGTTACCATGGCAACCATTCCCACATCTTGACTTCTCCTATTGATGGTTGCACCACTCTATAACACAGTAGTTTGTAGGCGCGTGCGCAAGTGTGCCGAGATCAGAACAGCGCGTGCGCGCTCCCACGAGCATGCGCGTGCTCACACGAGCATGCGCGTGCTCACACGAGCATGCGCGCCTCTGGCGTACAATATGACGTCGTATCGAAAGTGGGGACTGCAGGAGAAGTCAAGATGTGGGAATGACCTACATTCGTCTGGTCAAGAAATGGGGACTTCGACTGTACTTCCGAAGCTAAAAAACGAACTTTCCAAGATGGAGAAAGACGACGTAATAGAGCGCATAAAAGAGCCGACAAAGTGGTGTAGCCCTATAGTATGTGTTCCGAAAGGCGAAACAGTTCGAGTTTGTGGGGACTATACACAAGTCAACAAGAATATATTGAGACCCGTCTTCCCGATCTTGAACGTCGATATTTCTCTGGCATGCATGCGAAAGGCCAAATTTTTCAGCAAACTGGACGCGAAATCGGGATTTTATCAGCTCAAGCAAGACAAAGAGAGCCAACAACTGACAACGTTCATAACTCCGTTCGGGAGATACGCGTTCAAAAGATTACCGTTCGGAATCAATTCCGCACTGGATTTGTTCGCAGAGGTTTTTTCGAGAATTTTCGACGCCATGACGAATGTTATTGTTCATATGGATGATATACTGATTTATGGGGAATCAATGGAGCAACACGACGCGATCCTGAGAGAGGCTCTGAAACGAATTAATAAAGAAAATATAACTCTAAATCAGTCAAAGTGTATAATCGGCGTGCAAGAGGTGCAGTTTCTCGGGCACGTAGTCTCAGCCCAGGGCATAAAAATTTTGCCAGAAAGAGTTTTTGCCATCCAAAATTTTCCGAAGCCGACAAATAAAACCTCGTTGATGCAATTTCTCGGGATGGTCAACTTCGCAGCAAAGTTCCTTCCGAACAGATCCACCAGTCTTGAGCCTCTAAATTCTCTTTCGAAGAAAAACTTGGCATTTGTTTGGGATTCAGCTGAAAAAATCGCGTTTCAGAAGATAAAAGAGCTCCTCGCATCAGCTCCGATACTGGCTCTGTACGATTGTTCAAAACCTATATGGATTCAAGCAGATGCCTCGAGTTACGGCATTGGTTTTGTTTTATTGCAGGGCAGTAGCGAGGAGCGACAGATTGTTGACTAAGGCTAACACCTACAGAACAACGGTATTCTCAAATTGAAAAAGAGGCTCTAGCCCTGACGTACGCAGCTGAAAGATTCGCAGATTATATAATAGGAATCACGATAACTCTCAAAACAGATCACAAGCCTCTTCTACAAATTCTCCAAACAACGCCTCTGGAGGATTTGACGCCGCGTTTACAGCGTTTCCGCCTTCGTTTGATGCGGTACAGCTACACCGTACAAAACAGCCCCGGAAAATCTCTGGTACTGGCGGACGCGTTGTCCCGCAACCTGGAAAAACAAAACGCGAGCGCTAATTTAATCGTACAAGAGACATCGGATTTCGCAATGGCCACCATCAAAAGCCTTCCAGCCTCAAATGACATGTTGCATAAGGTTCGTGTGGCACAAGGAAAGGACGTGGTCTGTCAAATCCTAAAAAAATGTTGCTTAACCAAATGGCCGATGAAAAATCAGATCCCAATAGCGCTGAAAGAATACGCTCCACTCAAGCACCATTCCTCGATTACGGACGACCTTGTATTGTATAACAGTCGCTTAGTAGTTCCACGCAGTCTCCAAAGGGAACTACTACTACGCCTACACGAGGGCCATCTGGGGATCACGAGGTGCAGGGACAGAGCGAAACAAGCTATTTGGTGGCTGGGTCTATCGACGCAACTAAAGAACTTAATACTCAACTGCCCGAACTGTATAGAGCATCGAGTTAAGACCGAGCCAGCCTTGCATGGAGGAAGGTTCTCCGTCTAGACCGTGGCAGAAAATCGGTATAGATCTCTTCAAAATGGACTTTTGGTACGTCATTATCACGGACTACTATTCGTGGTACTTCGAGTTTTCCCGTCTCGTGACGTTGAACGCCAAAGCAGTCATAGATGTTTGTAAACAAGCGTTTTCGAAGTATAGTCTGCCGGATATTGTTCGCTCAGACAACGGTCCTCAGTTTTTGTCCGAATTCAAGCTGTTCGCCGATCAATACGGTTTTCTCTTTGTGACAAGCTCGCCGCACTTTCGCAAAGCAACGGAGCTGCGGAAGCAGCAGTAACAAGTACACTTCGCGTACTTGTTGGGAGGCTCCACCCCTCAAACCCCCCTTAACGTTTTGTTGGGGGGCTTTGCGCTCCGTATTTTTGACCATTATCTTCATTTATTCGGTATGTAAATACTATATTGTTTTTATGTTATTGAACATTGTTTTTGATAATATTGAGTCACATTTTTCATTCTCAATGGGGGCAATGAATCATAAAGTTAAAGACCGAATTTTAAGAATTATATTAGTAGGCACTCACACCGTTATTTAAACTCTTTGATTCATTATGAACATCGAGTAGTCGTATAAATTCTATTAATAAGTTGGTGATCGAATTTCAAGGATTATTTTAGTAGTCACTCACAATTTTAGAATATAAGGATCATACATTTTGTTTTTGTGATATATTTTGAATGTTGGTTAACATGTCCCTTAGGGACGTTTCAATAGGCACTCACACCGTTATTTAAACTCTTTGATTCATTGTGAACATCGAGTAGTCATATAAATTCTATTAATCATAATTAAAAAGACAGATTTGAATATAATCAATATGATCTAAAAGTATCTAAACAATCATATCATTTAAATGTTTTGATTGGGAAGTTATTTGAATCCCATTTTCAGGAAAATCTTAAAAATTTTGTTTGTTTACGTAGAATTTTATATATATTCTTTAATCGAAGAGGTCCCATAAAAAGAAAATCCAATTTTTTAGCTTAAAACAGCTAAAAAGACATTAACATTCTTTTTCCATATTTTTATCGACAATTGTAATAGCGAGAATTGAGTAGATTTGATCATGTGTGTGGCGCGGCGCGTGGCAGTGAGATAGCATAGGCTGCATTCGTCTTGAACGTTTCGAGTGCTGTGAGCGTCATATCCAGTAGCATTTTATATGCCGATGTATGAGTGAATCACGGTCGTACATACAGGTCTGGATACTTCCGTGGTGGGGGTACATTGCTTATTGATGCCAGATGTGTAGTTTATAAATTGGTCACTGTGATCGCTGCGATCTAAACTCTCTCTGGCGCAAGCACGGATGACGATGGGTGGGGGAAGTGAGATAGAGACAGCGCTGTAGCCTAGCTTTTCAATCACTTGTTTTTAATATTATTGTACACTATTATAACCCGTATTAAAACGCAAATGCTTATTTTCAAAAACCTCCGACTCCAAGCGGGTCTGAAAAACATGAGAGATTTCCAGTTATTTCAACAACATATCGAATATCGAGCGCAAAACATTATCATTTGGCACCCGGAAAACCGACACCTTCGCATTGTCGGCTTTGCGGCCGGTATTGCAATAAGGAACAGCGCACAGTCTTGACATTTTTGCCAAATTAAAAAAAATCTTTTCTTTTTATTAAATATAATTTGAATCACAACTGCAGCAAAACCAGCAAAACACAACGTATGAGAGCATAATATCTGACACCGGGATTTTGAGGTTAAGCTTGAGAATACACAGAAAGCGCATAGACCGCAGAGACGAGTAGGGACGAAATTACGAACTACTCTCGTGCTTCGATAAGCAAGGTACCCCCACCCTCGAAATTCGGCCGAGTTTCCAGACCTGTATGTATGACCGTGGGGTGAATTCGGACCTTAGACCATATTCTAGATGGACTGAGCATAGCCGTATACTTTACGTGGACAGAAGTGAAGCCGAGAAAGGCGCCGCCATTTTGTAAAAATGAAGGCTATAAGCCGACAGGGGTGTATGAATATTCTTAAGTGCCCTATACTATTCAGGGACGTAGATTTTTTTTTCTTGAAATTTATGTTTTAAACATTAATTCAGGGAATTTCAATAAAAAAAAATTTATTCTGAATTTTCAAACATCAAGCTGCCACTGCTACAAGAATTTAGGGATGAATATTCTTTGATTTTTTTTAAATGACATTTATGTTTTTAACATACATTCTGTAAACCAGAATATACCAGAATATAATATACCAGAATACCAGAATAATATACCAGAATAACTTTAAAACGTAAAAAAATAGAACAGCAAAGACTATTGAAAAACTTCTCGATTAAATAAAACATTAAAATATAGAGTTACCTGTGCATCGACACATTTTCTCCACTCACAATGCCACAAATTAGGCAAAACATTTCACAAACTTTTCGAAATAAAATCCTCGACACTTTCGCACAGTTATATGAGAAAAAATTATGATAGAAACTTTATGCACAGGTGAACAAAAAAAACGAAAAACAAAGTCACAAATACTTTACAAAAAAAAAAACGAAAAACAAAGTCACAAATATTTCACAAATATCAACACTTGCGTTGCGCGTCCTCTTTTTTTTAAGGTTATGTACGCAAGTGAACTGCTTGAAGTCAACCAAGATCTAGTCTCTTGAAGTCAACTGCATCGGCTTATAGCCCGATTTCCCACAAAATGGCGGCTCCCTTCTCGGCTTCACCCCCACTCCTGCTATGCTCAGTCCATCTAGTATATGGTCTAAGATTCTGACACGGGCGCACTGCGTTTGAGCGCTGCATAATCTGGCGTACCTATTGATCAAATTGAATTTCGCGAGCCACAATGCCACGCCCGAAATTCATTTTGACCAATGGGTATGCCAGATTATGCAGCGCTCAAGCGCGTCCACCCGTTATAGAATTCCCCCTATACGTGCTGTAAGCGTGTAAATAAAGCCGGAGACACAATGACAAAAATAAGAAATAAGGAATAAAATCAGCCATCCGATTGGCGTAGTTTCTCTAAAGTGCGCGGCGATTGGCTGATTTCTATTCCTTATTTCTTATTCTTGTCATTGTGTCTCGGGCTTAATCATTCAAGATAATGCAGCCAACATTTGCTTTCGTTTATTGATTATTTTTATCTGTCATCGTAATAACGGCCGTTTTATTGTTTACTTAAATTATAATGTTGAAAAAATATGACATATGATTTTTTTCAAGTGACAATTTGTGCAATTCGATCGAGTGTAGTGTGGTGTATTGTGTGGGGATGTTTTTTTTTCATAAAGAAAATTGTGTATTTCAGGAATATAAGGTTATGTTTCATATAATTTTTTTCTTCGCATAAAAGTAATAATAATAATTGAAAAAAAAAATTAAATACATAGAAGTGTACTAATTATCAGTCATTATATCTTAAAGAAAAATAACATTTTATCGAATAGTAAGAAATGTCTAAGCTTTTTGTCCAATCAATGTTATTTTTCGCCAAACTTTTTAACGTTTGGCGAAAACGTTAAAAAGTTACAAATGAATAAAACAAAAATATTAAAAATTCGATGTTAAAATTGTTTAAATAATTTTAAACTCTTGAAATAGTTGAAATGTATTAAAATGAAAGTACACGGTGAAAATTAAAAAAATTCGTTCACGCATCTTCGTGCAATGGGTGAAAAACTGAAAAAAAAGTTGTTTTCGTTAAAACAAAATGGTTCAAAGAACTGTCAAGTCTCAAACTCTACAGGACACTTCTTCATGATCCTATAATGGCTTTTTGGCTCAAAAACGGCTGTTTTTTTGGGAAATTTTATACTCAACATTCTCTGAATGGATTGAGTCAAAAAAGGTTTTGAGATTATAGTAAAACAAAACTGTGCTATGAATTTGAACCGGATCCGTTTATGCGTTGCTGAGTTATGAGTGCAGACGGACGGCTCAGGTGACGGAAAATCCAAATTTTTTTGTTTTTGTATAATATGCCAACATATGTTGGTATAAAATTTGTATGGTTATTTTTTATGAGAGATACGTTTTTGGAAGGCAATACTCATAGTCGCTCCTTACATATAGAGTGAGTGCCTAAAAACGGCAAAAAACCTGTTAAAAAAATCCAGGGACGACGATATTTACTTGGCACTGCTTGCGTATAGGAGCACACCCTTGGAGAACGGTTTCAGCCCAGCCGAGCTATTTCTTTCAAGACGAATCAAGTCCAGCATCCCAATCTTGCCAAGCAAGCTCCTACCGGTAGATAGTGCTACAAAGGAGCTAAAACGCGACGAAAAGAGTCGTAAAATGCGTCAGGCTAGAAATTGTAATTCTAGACATAGAGCCGTCGAATTATCTCCTCTGAAAGCCGGAGACTCAGTTTGGATAATCGATCTCAGGACGTACGGGAAAATACGAGGCCCTTCGGGAGAACCCAGATCCTATTGGGTACTAACCAGCAACGGAATTGTCCGGCGTAACCGTTTTCACCTCGTACCCCGTCATACAGAGATTTCGAACAAAGTCCAAGCGTCTACAATCCGATGATAATCAATATTCCGAGCTCATGTTCTCGTTTGGAGGAAAAGGATAGAAGGGTAGTTGGCGAGGGACCAACTGGCGTCTCACCCCTAGTGGATGAAGTCACCACTGAATCACGGTGATTTTTTACGGTGACAAAGTGCCCACAAAATCACCGAGATCTTGGTGATTTTAAGGTGATTCCACGGTGATTCTCACGGTGATTGTCACCGTCACAAAATCACCGTGACAATCACCGTGGAATCACGTTGGAATCACCTTAAAATCACCAAGATCTCGGTGATTTTGTGGGCACTTTGTCACCGTAAAAAATCACCGTGATTCAGTGGTTTTTCAGGGTGAAAACATCGTCACCCAATCCGCTAGGTACCTAAGTCGGAAAACATGCCACTCGAAAACACGAGATTTAATAATGCTCAAGATGATCAACTCAATGAACCCGGGCCGAGTAACTCGTCTCAGGGTAATATCCCATTCCCAGTCGAAAGCGAAGCTGAGCTGCCAACAGAACCAAGCGTAGTAACCCAATCGGCATCTACGACTCGGCCTCGCAGGCAAACAAACAAACCAGCATGGTGGGACGATTATCTGACCTCGCCCTAGCTTCCTCTAGCGGAGAGAATCTTAGTTTAAGTTTGTAAAATGTTATGTACGTTTAATGTTATGGTCTCCAAAGCTGTTGTATTCAAAAACGAAAAAAGCAAAATCCTGTCAATTAATAAAGGGGAGATGTTGTGGGACCGAGACACTGGCGCCATCGGACGGAGGAGAGCGTGAGGGGTTTCGGGGCGTGGCCGGTCCACGGCATTGCGTTGAGCTCGCTCGAATAGTGCGGAGGTCGTTACACTTATTTACCGTCCAGCGCAAATCCTTTACTCGCTTAAAATAAGATCTTTGACGGAAACTAAAACAATTACTAGACTGGTCTCACTCATCTGGAATGGCAATATGAATTCACAATCTTAATTCCAGCTACTTATTGCGCACGTTGCTTTCTACATGTAAATACCTTTCATCATGTGTCGTTTACCCAATGCCTGGCAATATGAGAATTTACAAAATAAATTTCAGCTACTTATCACACACGTTGCTTTCTGCATGTAAATACCTCTCATCATGTGTCGAAAAATTTCAAGTGGCGCTTGTCTGTGCGCCAAAATTCTCGGGACACGTTGTTTAATCGACGATGGGCAACCGGTGCAAGCTTCAAGCAGAACATTATCAACAAGTTGAAGAGTAAATAGACCACCGTCCAAGTGTCTCAGATACGATTCCTGCTCGTCCTCCTCCTCCTTAACATTTCTCCCAACTTCCTCGACTTCAGATATTTGAAGTATAATTACATCAGTCGGTCGACTTCATATTCATAGTGCCATTCCAGATGAGCGAGGCCAGCTCAATAATCAGTAGACGAGCGAGTACGTCAATAGTCTTCTGGTCTTGGCAAAGAGTCCTGGCGCAGAGACGAGCGCCGCTTAAAACTATTCGACGAAGGATGAGAGGCATTTACATGCAGATAGCAACGTGTGTGATAAGTTGCCGGAATTTAGATTGTGAATTCCCATATTGCCAGCCATTGGGTAAACGCGAGGGTGTGCTAAATTCTTCGATCGCACTCGAGACGATGAATGAAACCTCTGTTCAGCCGTGAGTACGCCAAAATGCTTTTTCGCTTTTTTTATTTAAAAAAATTTTTAATCTTCAAAAATCGAAAGAAATAGTAGTTATGAAAATCCTACAATCGGACTAGTCTTGCAAATTGTTGAAAAGATAGAAGTTCAATGCAAAAAATAAAAATAAAAAAATGACACCCACTTTTCAAAACGCGATTTAAAGCTTAAAATTCAAAAAAACTCATTAAAAAACTCATCGAATATTTTTGTTGTATTTTTTCTGAAAAGGCCATGAAAAAAAAAATTTGAAAAAAACTTGCAATTTGGCTCATTATCAAAGAAGTTATGACCAAAATACCAAAAAAGAGTGGTTTTTTCGTTAATTTAATATCTTTTGAACGGGTAATCAAAAAATCTTACAATTTAATAGGAAGGGTCTTTGATAGGTACGAAAAAATATAAAAAATTGACGAAATAAAAAAAAAGATTTTCAAACTGTCTGATTTGGGATGAAACGCCCCATATGCAAGGTACGGGCGCAGGCCCGTTGGTATTAGTTGGCTTGAGCGTTCCCATATACTTTTATTGTAGTTATTATTCATCCAATTTAATACAAATTTTAACGAAAAAAGTTTATAATAATTGTTTAATATACTTATAATAATGATATTTCGTGATTTTATTGCATTTACACTACAACCTCGATTCCTGCAGCTTCGAAAATTGTAAGAGTCCCCACTATGCGGCGGATGTCGATCGACGTGGCACACGGTGGCACATGCCCCTAGAGGGCGATAGCCAGTGGTGTAGTGTAGAGATCGTAGTCGGCCTCGTACGTTGAGCGTTTGAGTTGAAGCGTACATGAACGTAAGTTCGTTGGTCCAGTTCTCGTAAGTCGGTAAGGAAGAAAGGAATGTGGTAGGAGGTTGGTAAAAAAGATCCCTCTAGATATTCTGAAGCGAAAAATATAGAGGAGGATCCTCTTAGCGTTTCGTCTCGGGTACAGTGCAGACTCATCAGTAGGGCTATGCAACTGTGCCCTGCCCCAGATGCGCTGGTGGTGGTAGAGTCTGGAAGCTTGGTGTTGTTATATATAGGAAACCCTGGGTGCTGAGGCGTTTACGAGAAAAGGCCAGGTACAATTGCGGATGCGCGCGCCACAGTAGAAACACCAGAGGAAAAGACGGAGAAGGAGTGGTACATGGTGTGAGAGCGCCGGTGTGAGAGTGGGCACGGCTCCCGACTGGTGTGAGATGCGTATTGCACGCACGGGCGACATCTGCGCACCTTCGATTTTTGCAAGTGTCTAGCGGTGCCAGTCCCACCGCTCTTGCAGTAATCGGAGTCGTAGTGTACTAACATTATCAAAAAGTACCATACATTTTGGTTCGGTACTATAATTCTACGGCCCTGGTCACATAGTCCCCCACCAAAAAGATGGGAACGCTGAGCGGGACTTCCGGTGAGCGCGCGAACATAGGAGTTGCTTCCTTTATCTCGGAGTTTCATATTATCGAAGTTTTTGCGTTTACACTTTAAAAATACTCGTGAAAATATTACTATTTTCGCTTTTTTCATTTTTCTTTTTCGTCTTTAGATTGTGTTTCTTTTTCTGTTTACCGAATTATTTTCTGGCACGATTCTTATCTTTCTAACTTCACATTCTCTTGCAGCCATTTCTCCTTGTCTCTTCTCTAACTTTGCGAGGCATGGCCTCGCATGACGGTGTTCATGTTACCGGCGGCGGCGCCCATCTTAAGTACGGCGTCTTCGAGGACGACGACGACGGCCCCCCGGCCAAGGACGTCATTGACATTTCTCAAGCTCAATCTCAGGTAAACGGTCTCATGCAAGAGGCTTTTCTGGATGGCAATTTTTCGGCAATGGACACTTTTACGTCAAATAAAAGACCGCGAGATCTCTAATGATGGTTCTGCCAAGGCACAGAAGCTGAGGCCGTCAACCCCAAAAGATGCTCCAGTGGCAAATTTGACCTCTTCGAATAATCTCTCAAGGATCCGCTACGCACCTGGATCTCAAGGTCCTTTCACGGTGCTTATTTAGGTAAAAAACCCCTCGATTGACACCCCGTGGCTTAATACGACAGCGATAGGTAGATGGCTTTTTCCGGTTTTCCGCAATGACTCGCTGGTAAGAGTGGTGAACTTTGGCAAACACCAGTACACCGCTATCGTTGCCACTGCTGAACAAGCGAACAAAATGATTTCCTTGGTGGATGTAGAACCCAAAAAGCTTACTGCGTTCATTCCCAACAGCAAAATCTCATATGACGGTTCAATCAGAGAGATTCCATGGATTTCTCAGAGGAGGAAATTCTCAGAAGCATACATCCGAGTAACAGCAGCGCTCCGACAGAACCGCAAAGTGGTTGCTGACAGTGAAACAATTCTTGTACCAACTCAATCGATTCGTCTTTTTTTTGATGGCCGGAACCACCCAGCAAGCGTCATACTCTATGTGGTTCGACATACCCTATGTGGCGATTTCGCCCCATCTCCTACACCTCGTTATCTTCGCTACCGCAGCCAAGATCACGCCGTTCTCTCATCAAGACCGGCTCCTCTTTCTCCTCCTCCTCCTGTCTCAGCGGCGACTCTTGGGACGTGCGCTGCCCACGCGAATCTCCTCCTTGCTGCCAATGGCCGCCTGGCGACGCCTCCCACGTTGGCAAACGGTTGCGCTCCTACTCCCGGTAATACTCCGGGGACATCCACCCCCACCGCCGTTCTAACAACTTCATCTCCAGCACCTTTCGAAGCTCTTGCTAATCTCATCCCCACCGTCAACCGGTTCATTGTAGATCTGCTCAACCCTATCTTGGCATCTCACGGCTTAACCGATAAACTCACTCCAATCCTAAACATTTTAAACTCGCTCCCGTCACTTCTTGCTGGCTCCTCCACTCAACTCCAATCTCTCCATAATGGCTCCGCGTAATTCCCTAAACATTCTTCAATGGAACTGCCGCAGTCTCCGTAACAAACTGAGTCTTCTTTCAAACATTTCAAGCTCATATGACGTCATTATCCTGTCCGAAACCTGGCTCAAGTCTCCACATCCTCCTGCGCTAGATGGGTTCAATCTCATAATTGAAAACCGCGATCTCGGCCAAGCCGGCGGCCTCGCTATATGCCTACGAAAAAACATACCTTACACCAGAATCTCTACTACCTTTCATGGTCCTGACCACTTAGAAATCCTTACTATCTCTGTTCCCACTTCTTTCGGTCCTTTAGTCATCGTTGCTCTCTATCGGTCTCCGTCGGTCAACGTTCGTGTGGCTGACTGGAATCTCCTCTTCGACTCTTTCTTTGACAATGTAGTCGTAGGAAGTGACTTCAACAGTCACCACACCAGCTGAGGCTGCTCTATCAACTGAGCTTCGGGCATCTCGCTCTTCAAAGCCTATTCCGATCATGAAGTAGCTTGCCTCAACGATGGTTCCCCAACTGTTATTACACCCCCAAACCGAAACAGCTCTGCCATTGCCCTTACCTTTATCTCACCCAACCTACTCCCCTTCTATTCGTGGAAAGTTGAATCCGATGCCCTCGGCAGCGATCACTTTCCTATTCCAATCTCTCTCGGCATTGCTCCTTCTACTCTATCACGAACTTCTCACCGCTATTCTCCTAAAAACATTGACTGGTCTATTTTTAAATCACATCTTGACTCGAGTGCACTCACGCTCACGGACGCCTCTCCCTTGATTCAATACGCAAACATCGTACAGGCAATAAAAAATTCTATTCAGACTGCTTTACCGACCGCTCCTATTCATGCATGTCGCCCTCGGTTATTTGAATCAAATCCAGCGATTTGGTGGAACAAGACCTATGACGAGACGAACAGGGCCCGTAAAGAGGCATGGGCGACTTTTAGACGTTTTGCTAACATCGAAAATTTAGTCACAGCTAGGGCATGTATTATCGGAAGATTTTCAATTCCGGAACTGAGTTACGACTAGTGTTGTCAACTCAACATTACGATGTGTCACCAGAAGTCCATTCAATAACCCGGGAAAAAATTCATATATGATCATATATGCTCGTATATGATCATATATAATCATATATGATCATTTAGAGACAAATTTCGTTCAGGATCATGCATGACCAAGTCATATATGATTATACATGATCATATATGATTTTTTTTCCGGGAAATGTACAAATACTTCCTTTATAATATAATACAAGTGTAAAATATTATTATTATGATTATACGCGTAGAAGTACAGTGCTGGCCATTAATGCCTGCAAATCTTTGAAAGAATCTTGAAAAGATTCTTAGAATCTTGGAGAGAATTTTAGAATCTTGGAAAGAATCTTTCAAAGATTTGCAGACATTAATGGCGAGCACTGTACAATATATGCTCGTAAATAAATATAATATCAAAAAAAATATATATGATGGTTATTTTGTGAATAATTACGATTACATATATGATTATATCATGTTAAGGCATATATAATTATATATGTTCATATATGATAATATATAACCATTCCCACACAGCAATATGACGTCTGAAAGAATCGCTGTAGATTTCTTATGTAAGATTTGGACATCCGAATACATTTTCCGAAAGACATCTTAATGAGTTCCGAAAGTAGTCTTATGCGTCACTTTGAGGGATGATTTTGATATCTGTGAAAAGTTGTCTTGAAGATAACTTTTTCAGACTTCTCAAAAAAGATATCGTAAAGACTACTATTTCGAGATTTCTTCACAAGACATCGTCAAGATAACTTTTTCAGGGTTCCTTTAAAATTATCAAAAATTAATTTTTTTCTTATTTCTATCGTTTGCAAAATTTTTTAATACGTATTTTTATTTATTTACATAGTTACTGGACCGACTGTATTGAAAAAAAATTAGAAAAAAACTCGATTTCATCATTTCAATTTCATCTGCCTCCACGGGGATTCGAACCTGCGATCTGCCTATCTATCCTACTTGAGAACCTATCACGCTACCTATTACGCTACCGACTACTTATGAATTCTATATTTACTTATATGATATGTCAGTGGTGAAATCCAAGAATTTAAACGGTTCCGATATGTATCCGAACAAATATTATCACGTAGTCTATCTGAATATGCCATTTCTAATAACTTTTTAATATTCATTCCGAAGATCTCTTAAGGGGAGGTTCAACCCCCTCCCCCGCCTTTCCGCTCTCGTGAGTGCGAGAGAGATAGAGAGATAAAACGTTTAACACATTTTTCGCGGAGATGACTTGATGGAATAAAAGAAGAATATAGTGGGGCCATGACCTGTACACATTAATTACGCAGGCGACCCCACTTTTTTTTTTCATTTCATCAAGCTATCTCCGAGAAAAATGCGTCAAGAAATTTTTGAGGTTATGTTGACCTTTTTACACTCTTCTTAAGTAATTCTTATTTCAGACTTCTTCGGACTAACGTCTGCGAGATATCATACGTGTTGCTCTAGAAGTAGTCTTGAAAAAGAATTCGCCAGGAAGTATTTCTGGCTTTTTATTGGATGTCTTTTACGGAATATCTTGAAGATGTCTTCTAAGGATATCTGACAGTTGATTTCATTCCGAAGATCTCTTAAGTTATTCTTATTTCAGACTTCTTCAGACTAACGTCTGCGAGATATCATACGTGTTGCTCTAGAAGTAGTCTTAAAAAAGAGTTCGCGAGGAAGTATTTCTGACTTTTGTGCTGTGTGGGTTTTTTCCCGGGATATATGATCATACATGGGCATATACGATCATTCATGATGTCATGTTAAAGCATATATAATTATATGTGATTATATATGACCATTTTTCCCGAGATATATGATCATGCATGGGCATATACGATCATTCATGATGTCATGTTAACGCATATATGATTATATATGATCATTTTTTCCCGGCATACATGATCATACATGGGCATATATGATCATTCATGATGTTATATATGATTCATACGTGATTATATATGATCATGTATGATTTATTTTCCCGGGAGGACACCTTTTTAGAGTCAAAGTCACGAGAATTTTGACATTTGTTTATTGACTGTTTTGTTTCCTCACTTTAAGAATACTTTCAATATGCATTTTCCAAAGACAAAATAATTATTTTATTAAAAATAAAAATCTTCCATTTATGTCAAATAATAACGTATTTTAGTGTAACTGACACTTTTCTAACGACATTTAACAATGTTAAATGCTTTTTAGAAAAAATAGGTAAAGTATTATGTAAGAAGGGGAAGAAAGGGTCCAAAAAATCTGATGTGCCCTTACATAAGGGTATAGGGGGGCTTAAAAACGACAAAAATGATTATGCTTTCGTAATTAATGAATGGACCCTAATGCGTCAGTAATACGTGAACAAACTACTTGACTGTAAAATATACACCTGACACTACTCTGTGTTATCCCAAGATAAGTAGGTGTAATAATTTTCTTTTTTATCTCGCGGAAATTCTGCAGCACCTCCCGGGCTTATTTTTCTTAACCCTGCATGCCAAGCTTTTTTTCTTTGGTTTGGTAATTAATAACTTAAGCATACGGAGTTTTTTGCTTGGCTTGTGTGATTTGGTTTTTTTTTTCAATTTCAAATTTTTAGGATTTTCTCTTTACTTATATAATATATCAGTGGTGAAATCCCAGAATTTAATCGGTTCCGATATGTATCCGAACAAATATTATCACGTAGTTGTTAGGAGAGCAGTGGCCAAGTGGCTAGAGCGCGGGTCTCATAATCCGCGGGACCCGGGTTCGAACCCCGGCGACACCGCTGAAAAATATTCCAATTTTTCAAGTGTTTATCAGCTGCAATCCCGGTGGGTTGGGACCCCACCTTAAAATAATGGAATCCCAAAGACCTCATTGCGATGAGTGGGCGGTTAATTGTACGGTTTCAGTGAGGCCTGCCGACGCGGTTCTTATCGCTCGCATGGTGGTTCACCTAACTGTGCAAGCGACTGGCTCACTGGATCGCAATGGAGGAGGTAACTTCCTAACCGACCGACGATAGTCGTGCTAGAGCGTGCTCGCGTTACTACCGACGGGCGCTTAGGTACAGTTTACCGTCTGTATCAATGAAGGTTTTTCTGCAGTTTTCCCTTCACTCTCGGCAGAATTGCGATACAGAATGGAAAAAGTGTAGGGTGCGGGCTGCAGCCCCGGCCTTACTAGGAAAGGGGGGGATTAGTATAAAGCAATGCTGTACACTGGTAATAAACAAGTTTTTTTTTATTATCACGTAGTTCATCTAGATATGCGATTTCTACTAACTTTTTAACATTCATTTCAAAGATCTCTTAAGGGGAGGGTAAACCCCTCCTCTGCCTTTCCGCTCTCGTGAGTGCGAGAGAGATGGAGCTAAAACTTTTAACACATTTTTCTCGGAGATGGCATAATGGAATAAAAAAAGAATATAGTGGGGCCAGCTGTACACATTAATTACGCAGGCGACCCCACTAATCTTTTTTCATTTCATCAAGCCATCTCCGAGAAAACAGCGTTAACAAATTTTTGAGGTTATGTTGACCTCTTCTCTCTTCTCTTATACTCTTCTTAAGTAATTCTTATTTCAGACTTCTTCGGACTAACGTCTGCGAGATATCATACGTGTTGCTCTAGAAGTAGTCTTGAAAAAGAGTTCGCGAGGAAGTATTTCTGACTTTTGTGCTGTGTGGGGAAGTACGGAAATTTCAATCAGATACAATTTTTCGTTGGGACGTAATCAGGGAATGAAAACAGTTAAAAAAAAAATTCATAGGAAAATTTCTTAAATAATTTCCGGCGTTTCCGTGTATACGTACGCTACTTTTTTTATACTTGAGATTTTCTCAAACTCTATAGTTTTTGAGTTACGTTTGATCTTTCAAAATTTGTCTTTTTTAGTCAAAAATGAAATAACTTTGCTTTTGCTTTCTCTTTAAAGCGTACGGAAATTTTGAACAAACGGAAATGGAGCGTTTGTTAACCCTTTCAAATTTATCGTAAATAAAAAAGACAAAAACAAATGTCTTTAAGCTGCGCGCCCAATTCGCGATGGTCGAAAAAAGGGCAAAGCACAGTCACGTACAAAAGCACATACCGGGTCGAAAAAAAACCATAAAAAACATTTTTTAAAAAAGCTGAACAAAGCCAATTTCTTCCCCTCAAAAAGTTTTTTTTTAAATTTAATTTCCTTCTTCTTGACGGAATTATACAACTTTTAGTGCGGCAAGAAATATCGATTGGCGTATCCAAATTTTTGAGCAGCGGTGTACGTACCGATTGACTTTTTATTTTATTTTTATTCATATTCATAACATAATGCTTGGCAATAATGAATCCCAATCTCATGACTAATCCATGAATGTCGTACAATTATCGACAACCAATGATGACACGAAAAATAAACATTTCTACGGAAAACTGCTCTTGCACGCGTGTATTTCTTCTCTTGCACTCATTTATTTGAGTTTTAGTTAAACTGAGTGGGTAAAAAAAAGTCACTGGAAGTCATCAACTTAAGCACTTGACGTCACCAGATTTTTTGAGCGTCACCAGATGAATAATTGCGTCACCAGACGAGGTCTAAGAACACCAGATCTGGTGACAAAGTCACTGACTTGACAACACTGATTACGACACTGGAAACCCAATATCGGAATTCCGGAACTGGTTGTGGAACTAGAAAAATGATTTGGATTCTAGGAAAAAGTTAAATTTTATTAATTAAACCAGTTTTGTTATACCTATCAATCCTTTAATCAACTTAAGAGGAGGCTAAATACCGACACTAACACCTCGAAATTGCCATCCAAACTTGCTCTTATACAAATGGATGGAATTGAATAAAATTTTAACAACATCATCAAAACAATGGCAGGAATGGAGCCTCACTAAAATTTTTTCGAAAAACAAAAAATAAATTACAGATTCATTCACCACCAAGAAACTGTAATTGAAAAACTTAAATTATTAAACTTTTACTGTATTTCGGGTAAAACCAAGAGTGAGGCTCCATGAAGAACGCCACGATACAAATGCCGAGACGTTTTCGACATTATTTTATCAAAATGACACGTCGTAAGTTTAGATGGCGCATCAAGAGATAAATATCGATAAATTGTAGTTTTATTGAAAAACGAAATGGCGAAATGTAGTTCACAGACATGTGAGGGAGGGCAGCACCATGGATTCCGACGAGTAACCTATAATATTTAGGGAGCTGGAATGAGTTCGTTGGCATTAGCTGTAACGCATTTTAGCCTCTCAACTGACAATTAATTGTTAATTAATTTATCCCCCTCTCAATTGTTAAAATGTAATTAATTTTCATCCACGGTTGTCGGAGAAAGACTGGACGACGATGATACGTCGATAATGTAGGGATTGAATAAAAATGGTATTTAGCCTCCTCTTAAGCTACATCAGACTTTTTGATCACATGAACAAATAGTAACCTTTAAATATTTTTAAGAATACTGTCAACAATCATTTAGTCAGTTTTTTTTTTAAGAAGGTACGAACAAATTATATACGTACGTCACGTCCGATACGGTACGAAAAAACACTAAAACAAAAACAGAACCATAAAGGATTAATGTTTGGAAAAAATTGAGATTAAATTGATTACTAACTCAAGCAATAATCATTTTCGCGAGGAGAACGGCTCTTCTTAATAGTGTGTTTTCAAAAATAACGCATCTAAGGTTTTGTTTGAGAGTGAACTTCGTATTCGGTTGCAAAAGTAGCCAGCACATGAAAATACTCTCTTACTCTCAACACTCGTAGGGAAGACACCCGAAACATAGTTATAAGTTTGCTTATGCCTCATGGTTGAGTTGCGTTCAGGAAGAAAGAATAGTCAAAATATCATTTTGTAAAATTGTAATGCATTAATAATGAATATTGGAATAACGATATTGAGGTGTTTTAATTCCGGATTAAAAATATCGGACAAATCTGTCCGAGATTCCGGAATTGCGAAATTTCGAAAGTCCGGAATACAAGCCCTAGTCACAGCCAAGAAGCAGGATGCTTTGGCTAAAAAAATATTTAAAAAAGAGAAAGAGAAATCGTGGGTCCGCTTCACGGAGTTGCTCGATTTTCGTCCACCTTCTACCACTATTTGGTCTTTTTCACGACGGCCTCTTTCCCAAACCCTGGAACGACTTTCTTATCTTCACTATCCCTAAATCCACTCCGGGAAAATATCGCCCTATTTCTCTAGCATCCTGTTCTTTGAAACTCATGGAAAGACTTTTACACACCCGCTTGGTTCAATGGCTTGAAAGCAGATCCCTTCCTCTTCCACTCAATTCGGTTTCCGCAAATCAAGATCCTGCATCGATAACCTGTCCATTCTGACGTCTGAAATCTATACCGGTTTCTCGAGTTCTCAAATTACTGCTAGCGTCTTCGTTGGCGTCTCCAGTGCATTTGACAATGTGGATCCCGGTATACTTATTCAAGACCTCAGTGACCTGGGCATCCCCTGGCCGTTCTGTAAATTCATCTACAATCTTATCAGCTCTACAAATATTTTCCTTATAATTGGCGGTAAAATGCTAGGTCCATTCACTTCTTTCAAAGGCGTCCCACAAGGCTGCATACTGAGCCCTCTTCTATACATACTTTACACCAACCAATTAGATTCATTCCTCGACCCTAATAGCCGCTGCCTCCAGTTCGCCGACGATGTAGTCATATACTCGAGGTCAGCAAATGTTAAGGATTCCCTTCGTTCTCTCGAAAATAGCATTGCTCTCAACACAACCCATCTCAACAATAGAGGTTTCTCCATCGAACCCTCAAAATCAAAATTAGTAATTTTCGCGCGCAAAACTTTTGACCCCCGCTTGCTCTCCATATCGGTTTGTTCCTCTCGTATTGTAGGTAGTTTAGGAGCCAGATTCCTAGGTCTTATACTGGACTACCGCCTTCGTTGGAATTCCCATATGTCTTATCTCATTTTGAAATGCAAAAAACTCTTAACCATTATCAAGTGCCTTTGCTCTCCATGGTGGGGTGCAGATCCTTCCTCGTTAATTACCATATAGAGCTCCAATCCGCAGCTCGATAGAGTACGGTGCAGTGACCATGCCCATGAAAGAGCTCTCACAATTCGGCAAAATCGAGGTGGTTCTAGCGCAGGGCATTAAGGCTCGCGCTCGGGCTTCGAAACTCCACTCCAAACAACGTGGTCCTCGCTGGAGCGAAAGAACCACTTCTTGCATTTTGTTTTCAATTCCTCGCGTATAAATTCATGCTTAGAATCTTCTCCACTACAGATCATCCTCTCCCTGCTTCCCTTCCGTCTCTTATTTCTATCCTACACAGACGCGACCTATTTTGGAATTTTTTCGACCTCCCGCTCGTAAATGCTTATATAAACGTCTCTAAATATCAAGAATTCATCGCTAGCGATGATTTCCCCCCGGTATACGACATCGCTCCCGCCTCTTCCTATCCAACTTCTATTATCGACATTGAGTGAAGTAAGGTCCTGCAAAAATCAAACGACCTTAATTTGCACTTTGTCGAATTGTACAGTCATCGTTTTAGCGACGCGACCGTTTTCTACACGGATGCGTCAAAAACTAAGGAAGGGAATTTCGTTGATTTTTTGTCCTCCCTTATCTCTCGAGCTTAAATTCAAAATCTCAGCATTCGCGTCAGTCTTCACGGGCGAGGCTTTGGCTATCCTACTCACCATAGAATATATAATAGCGGAAAATATTCCAAATTCACTCATCTTCTCTGACTCCCGTAGTACTCTTCAAGTGTTGTCAGCGTCATCTATTGGTAGCTTTAGCTCTCCTGGAGTCGTAAGCATCCGTAAATCACTCTCGTTACTTTTTGCTCAACATCTGGAAACGCGACTGTTTGGGATCCCCGGCCACGCCAGCATTACAGGTAACGAAAGAGCAGACGTGTTAGCTAAGTGGGCTATCACCGATGGTTTCTCGTTCGATCTCCTCTTCTCCCTGTTCGAATTTTACCCCATTGTTCGCGAAGAATGCTTCTCACCATCCAGGGAATCTCTTGTGCGCGTCAGTGAGCACAAGGGCACCCTATACTTGAAATCTTTTTTCAGCTATGCTGATAAGCCTTAGTTTCATGATTTTAATAAACTGGACATGAAATCTATCGTCTCCTCCTGTAGGATGCGCTCAAATCACTATAATTGAGCTGCGAGCCTGTTAGGAAAAACATTGTGAACTCTCTGATTTGTTCCTGCGGTTATGAATCGGAAGATTTCAACCACGTTTTCTGGGCCTGCCCTCGCTTTAATCAGTTTCGCCTTTCTCTAACTCGTTCTCTAATATCTATGAAAAGATTCCCTCCCCAGTAGTGATACTATACCGGTTCCAGCTCAAGATCTCTACGCCGACATTTACCGACTTTTTTCAAGCGAGACTCGAACCACTTAGCCGAGACACAAACCGCGTCGTGAGTCATGGGCAGCTTGCGGACGGCTGGTGGCGGGCGGTGGGTGGTAGGTGGCGGGTGGCAGGTGGGTGGTGGGTGGCAGGTGAGGAGTCGGGGGATTTCGGGTATTTTTTTTGTTAGCATGTGTTGCGTGTATGTGCGTGCATGTGCGTGTGAGTGGGGGGGGGGGATTTTTCGACAGCATGCTTGCGTGTATATGCGTGCACGTGCGTGTGTGTGTGGCGGGGGGGGGGGGATTTCATCAGCATGTCTTGCGTGTATATGCGTGCACGTGTGTGTGTGTCCGCATAAGTGGGTGTAGGTGGGTGAACGGGTGGATAGGCAGGGGGGCGAGTCTTGGCATTGTCGATGAGAGATGCCCATGGTTTTTTGAAGAAAGTGTTAGGTCACGGCATCGTCTACGGCGTTGAGCAACACTCTTCTCTCTCTCTCTCTCTCTCTCTCTCTCTCTCTCTCTCTCTCTCTCTCTCTCGCTCGCTCGCTCACGCTCTCACGCGCAGAGTCTGGAGTATCAAATTTATGATGTATACAACTGTACCCCAACATGATCCAATTTTTTTCGTCGCGACGCATATTATCGACACATAGCTGCATAGACGATTATTCGTTCACAATTTTCGATTCTTTCAAGCAGCCCTCTCTCGCTCCCTCTCTCTCTTTCTCTTTCTTTTTCTCTCTCTTTTTCACTTGTTCTCCGTATCTCGTACGTCCGTGTATTCTAAGCGATGAGATTGCTAACATATCGCTCATCTCTATTCAACGTTTCCCATAATGTTCATGGTGAATATTATAATCATCATTATTACCTCACACTAATGATTTAGACGTTTTGTAGTTTGAGCATGATTTTTGGGATGGAAAAAATAAAATCAACACTGTTAAAAAAATCTCTATTAAAATTGATATACATGTGTAGGAAGTTTTTTTGCAGATACCGTATATGAAATTTCAATTTCAGTATTGAAAATTCATGGACCCGAATTTGAAGAATAAAAGTATGCAGTTGAATTTTAAAATGCTGATGTATTTGAAAAATCATATACATGCGATTGAAATTTCAATTTCAGGTATATTATTATCCAAAAAATGTGTATTAAAATTAATATACGCGTTTATTTTAAAATCACAATACATGTCTGAATTTTCATATTCATTTCATGAAAATTACGTTACCGTAGCTAAATTAATTGTTGCTAAATATGTTATAAAAAATATATAGCCCTTGCAAAATAATTTAATGTTCATAGTTTAGCGACCCCAAAAAGAGATTCACAGAAAAAAAACAAAAATCTTCACGAATAGCCCGATCTAATTTCTCTCTGAGACCGGGAATCGAACCCTCGACCCTGCCTACCATCCTACCTATCTACCTAACACGCTACCTATTACGCTATCGACTACTTGTGAAGTCCCTCTACTTGTATGACATATGAATGCTGGAGTGCTGAAATAATATAATAGTATATACTTTTGAATGAGCAATAAACCATGAAAGTTGGTTTTTGATTTGCGAATTCGAATCCCCTGTCCCCTCATAAGTTATGTGAACTTTATTTCAGAATACGTGAACCCTCATAACTTAAGTGATCCTTCAGAACTTACGTTACCCCTCATAACTCAATTTCGCGATCCCTGACCCCTCGTAGATTATGTAAAGTCGCAAAACTTAATTCTATGGTCCCTGACCCCTCATAACTTAATTTCGGGGCTTCTGACCTCTTATAAGTTATATAAACCCTCAAAACTGGTTTGAATAAAACCGTGACCTCTCATAACTTAATTTCGGGGCCCCTAACGCCTCATAAGTTATGTGGACACTCAAAACTTTATTCCAGAATACCTGATCTCTTATAAGTGAAGTGACCCTTCATAATTCAATTTCAGAGCCCCTAACCCCTCATAAGTTATGTAAGCCCTCAAATCATGTTTGAACAAAACCGTGGCCTCTCGTAAGTTAAGCGACCTCTCATAACTTAATTTCGGGACCCCCGACCCCTCATAAGTTATGTGAACTCTTAAAACTTTATTCCAAAATACCTGATCCCTCATTACTTAAGGGACCCCTCATAACTTAAGTTATCCCTCATAACTTAATTTCGTGACCCCTGACCCCCCGTAGATTTTGTAAAGCCGCAAAATTAATTCCGGGATTCCTGACCCCTCATAAGTTAAGTAACTTTTCATAACTTCATTTCAGGACCCTTGACTCTTCACAAGTTATGTGAACTCTCAAAACTGTTTTCCAGAACATACCCGACCCCTCATAACTTAAGTAAATACTCACAACTTGAGTAATCCCTTATAACTTAATTTCTGACCCCTCGTAGGTTATGTAAAGCCGCAAAATTTAATTCCAGGATTACTGAGCCCTCATAACTTAATTTCAGAGCCCCTGACCCGTCATTCGTTATGTAAATCCTTAAAACTATTTGAAAAAAACCGTGACGCTCTCGTAAATATTCTTTTTTATATTAAATTTGAAGACATTTTCCACCTTGACTGATTGTAATTTTAAGACATGAGTGTATTAATTTCCAATAATGTATCTTGAAATTGCGAAAAAGTATATAAAAACCATTTTCATATACGGGGATATTAATTTTCAATGTTCACTCTTTTAATTTTAATATATAAATATTGAATTTAAGACAAAATTGTTGATTTTCCTACACTAATTAAATTTAAAATAGTATATTGAAATTAATATCTCTTCTGAAATTTACTATACTTGTATATTTAATTTCAAACAGCATATTGAAATTTCAAATAGTATATTGCAATTAATATATCTGCTTTAAATTTACTATACATGTGTATGAATTTGCATTTCATATTCCGTGTTTGTGAATTTCCGTGACAGTTGTATCGTAGAAATGTTTGAAATTTCATCTTTTTTTACAGTGAAATATTTTTGGTAAAAGGCCCATTAATATTCACTATTTTATTTGTTATCATTATACCTAGACGGCATTTAAATTGAAAAAGTTGTATCATGATATTTTGATACCTAGATATTTCGGAGCTATAAGAATTCGGAAAAAATTTCTATCGAGTTCTGCCCGCGGGTCCACTGATATATATATAGTAACGTGGCGTTTTCACACCATGTAACTGTAAGCGGCTCCCCTTGCGACCATCGCAAATCGGACACATAACTTAAGGACATTTGTTTTGTCTTTTTTATCTACGGTACATTTGAAAGGGATAGCAGACGCTTCATTTTTATTTATTTAAAATTTTCGTACGATTTTTTCTCGCAAAGTTATTGTTCTTTTGGCTAAAAAAGACAAATTTTGAAAGTCGCAACGCAACTCAAAGACTATAGAGCTTAAGAGAACTTGTCGAGTATGAAAAAAGAAGCATAGGTCTACACGGAATCACTTGGAATTATACAGAATTTTCCCATGAAATTTTTTTTTTTTACTATTTTCGCTCCAGCGAAAAATTTCATCTGTTTGAAATTTCCATACTTCGTGATAAAATAAAAATCTGAAAAAACTCAGCAATATTTGGCATGCTATAAACAACAATTATCAATAATAATTATTGATCATTGTTCATCATTGTTTAATTAATTATTTAAACAATTGTTGAAACAATTCGTTAATGACTTTTGGGCAATTTTATCATTGATAATTGTTGCTTATAGCGTGCCAAATGTTGCTGAATTTTTCCAGATTTTTGTTGTATCATGAAGTACGGATTCAATCAGATGAATCTTTTCGCTCGGACGTCATCATCAGACCTCCGAGCAAAAAAAAATTTCATGGGATTTATATAAATATATATAAATATTTATATAAATTATTCTGAAATAATTCTAAGCGATTTCGTGTATATATACGCTACTTTTTTCCTACTTGACATTTTCTCTCAAAGTCTATAGTCTTTGAGTTATGTTGCATCTTTTAAAATTTCTCTTTTTTAGCCAAAAGCGAAATAACTTTGCGAGAAAAAATCGTACGAAATTTTTTCATAAATGAAAATGGAGCGTGTGCTAACCCTTTCAAATGTACCATAGATAAAAAAGACAAAAAAAAATGTTCTTAACTTATGCGCCCGATTTGCGATGGTCGAAAAAATGCCAAAAAATGGTCACGTTCAAAAATGCGTACCGGGTCAAAAAACTATCATTAAAAAATTAAAAATAGGGGAAACAAAGCTGCATTCCTTCCAGTCAAAACACTTGTTTAAAAATTCAAAGATCTTTTTTTTTGACAGTTATGCAACTTCTAGTGCGGCAAGAAATATCGACAGGTGTATCCAAACTTTTGAGCGGGGGTGTATATTAAACATCAAAGATTCAATGAGTTTTATATTGATATGAATTTGTATACTACACGTATAAAACATGTGAATGTAGCAATTGCGATACTTATGGGTTGAAACAGATATGGGATGCGCGTCTAATATACGTATATCTGCAATATAATGATATGACCAAATCTTTGTGAAATTCCATGCATTTCATGAATGTAAAACATATATATGTTATCGAACTGATCCATTAAACCATACACTTAGAGGCATTATACTCGAGTATAATATACGTCGATTCAACTACATCGATTATCACCAATCTTTGATCGATATAAGTTTATCTAATGTATACGTATAAAAAACCAGGTATATGTTTACAAGTAACAATGTAGAGCAATATCGTCATTATTGCAATAGTTGATGATAGGAGCACTTATGTCAATAACTGCATTTACGCGCTTTTGATACGCGTATCATAGAAACGTATATGTCAATCGAATACAGGTAAATACCAATAAGATTGTATGTACGTATATTATACTTACACTCAATATTCCTACATTTAGTTTAATAAATTGATTTGAAAATAAACACAGATTAAGCGTTGATAAGATGTAAAGAATTCCACGAAGATTTGATCGTATTACCGATATATATTCCTGACAGGTCTCTGATGTGAAAATTATAGGATTCCCCTAAGTATTTATTAAAATAAAATTAATTATAAATCGGCTTTCAGTTTATGCATCACATGGCCGGAAAATGAGCAAGTCATGAACATGTTTAGTGAACGTATAAAAACCGTATTTTCGTAATATGAAAATACGATACAATAATAGTAATAACAATAATAATAAATTAACAATCTTTGCCTCGTTTATTATTATTATTAATCATGTAATTATTATTATTTATTATTCCCGTGCGGGGTTTTCTGACCCCCATCGGGCGCGTCCCCAGGTGGCGGATAGGAGAATGCTCAGCAGATATATTGGGTAGGTGCGAAATAATTTACCACCCACGGACTAAAACGGAAACGTGCATGCAGAAGAGCGCACGTCTGTTCCCGTTTCGGGCGGTGTGTTCGCCAGCGTCTGTCATCATGTAGATGCGGCTGGGAGTCATGCATTGATCGGTACACACCTCAGCACACTGGGAGTGTTTAACCGACTCTCTGCGCCGGTGAAGAGGCTACTGTGAGTTTGCTCTGCCGAGGTGGCAACTGGGGTGTGCATCCGGAACCAGCCCTTCGGGCCTCGATCAGGAAGTGAGCACTGAATGCAGCTGTCGGAGGCTGCATTGCTTCATGTGAGCACCGATCCGTCCGTGTTTCCCAGGATCGGCTAAGCGTAGGTCAGGCCTCAGGGAACTGGGGTAGGAGTCAGAGTACTCCAAGGGTATACCCGTTCCTGACAAACACGGCCCGCCCCCCTACACAGAAGCGCTGGTTCAAAAACAGGAAAAAAAATATCAAATTTAATTGGAAACCAGGAAGGCCCGGTGAGTGATGAGGCATCTTCCCTCGCGAAGCTGCTCATTGAGAGTGATGAGAAGGTGGAGGTGGAGGCAAGCCTCGCAGAAATGGGCAGGCTCATCAAGGCAATGATGGAAGCCTTAAAAAAGCAGCCGAACGTCAGTAAGATGATCAAGGAAGGGCTGCCCGCCTTGGAGGAGCATTTGGAGTTGCTTGAAGACGGTCACCGTCCCATAAGGAGCGCTCACTGCCTCCTTGCTAGACCAACGACCCGAGGGCCAGGCTCCAAAGTGCCGCTACACCTGGAACAAGCTCGTCCAGTAGGCCGCCAGAAACTCTTCCTCCCACGAAGGTAGGGCAGAAGAAGAGAATGACGTCTAGTCCTCCTGTACCCCAAGCAATGGAGGTATGGTCAAAGAAGAAGAAGAAATAAAAGAAGAATTCGCCGGAGAATGCCTGGACGGAAATCGAGCGCAAGAAGGAGAAAAAAATAGAAATATAACGGGCAGTACAACGGACGCGCCGGCCTCACCAGCCAGCAAGCGCGCAAAAATGCCTCAAAAGGCGGGAGCTGCGGCTAAAAAGTCGCCTTCGAAGAAGCCATCACAGAAGAAGTCGGAAGCGATCGTGTTGAAACCGGCGCAGGGTAAAACCTATGCGGACATCTTAAACGTTATCCGCAAAGAAGTAAATCCCGAAACCCACAGGGTAAACGTTCGGGCAATCCGGCGCACACGAGCAGGAGAAGTCCTCCTCGAGCTCCGAAACTCACCGGCCGAGTCAAGAGCCGCTTTTTCGGCTGCTCTTAAGGAAGCAGCTGGAAGTAGGAGTAGCGTCAGGGAATTGGTCTCAAAGGCACGCCTCGAGATCCGGGACCTTGATAGCTGCTCCACGCAAACGGGGGCTCGTACCCGGTGCGAGGGCACTGACCGGGGATGTGTGTGCTCCCGGTACGGCGGGAAGGGACATAGGGGTCAGCTGACTGCAAAGCTGAACCCTTTTGTTTCCTCTGCCCGGCCGTGAAAGGAAAGCCGGACTCCCAACGAGACATGGCAGGATTGGGGCGGTGCGCGGCATTACGCAAAGCCCTCGGCGAGGCCGGAGAGTAATGGTGGTTGTCCTGCAGGGGAACATGAATAGGAGCCGGATAGTCGACGAACTCCTGGCCCAAATATGTTTCGAGAAAGCCGCTGGCATAGTTCTGGTCAGCGAGCAATATCGGAACAGGGAAGGGCCAGGATGGTATCCGGACATCCTTGGCACGGCGGCGATTTGGATTCCGAATCGCCGACGTTTCTGCATGGTTGACCGTGGCTCCGGCAGCGGTTTCGTTTGGGTGAGGTCTAGGGGCGTTACTAACGTTAGCTGCTACCTCACCCCAAACGAACTAATTGCAGACTTTTAGGCCAAAATCGATGGTCTGGAGAACGCTATCCGTGACATGGAGGGTGAGCTGGTAGTGGTCGGAGACTTTAATGCAATGGCTCTAGAATGGGGTGAACCTCGGCCGGATTCCCGGGGTGGACGCGTGCTGGACATGGCGTCCAGACTTGAGCTAGTTATATTGAACACTGGCACAACGTCCACCTTTCGAAGGCCGGGATACAGAGAAACCATCATAGATGTCTCCATGGCGACGGAAAACCTGGTTCCGCGAGTCCAGGACTGGAGAGTGATCGAGGACTTCATAGCCAGCCATCACCAATACATCACGTTCTGCGTACGTGAGGTAGCTCCAGTCCAGGCCAGAACACCACGAGGACCTATCAGGTGAAACGTTGATAAGATGGAGCCCCAGAAGCTGTCTCCAGCGTTATTACGTGGCCAGCGAACCCTTGAGGAGCTTCCTCGCCCTGCGGGCGCTGTACAGACGGTGGATCTAGTAATGACCCACCTCCATCAGGCCTGCAGCGACGCCGTGCCAAAACGAACTGCACGGAATAACAGACGCCCCGTGTACTGATGGATGAACGAGATCGCGGAGCTGAGGCAGGAGTGTCTTCGCTTGAGAAGACTATCCCTAAGAGCTCGGCGCCGCGACACCGACGCAGCCCCTGGCACTGCCATCTATAAGGTGGCAAGGAAAGTGCTCAGACGGACTATCAAGAGGAGCAAGCACCGATGCTGGAAGAAGCTTGGGGAGGATCTTAACAAGGATCTTTGGGGACTGGTGTATAAACTGGTCCTTCGCAAATGTGGGGCGTTCTCTAAAAGCGGTCCCACAGACGCAGCGATCATCGGTGGTCTCGTCAATGCTCTTTTCCTCAACTAATCCAGACAACCACGCTGACCTCGAACACCCGGGGATGCACCACTGGCCCTCTTCACGGCGGAGGAACTGAGGTGCGTGGTCCTTTAAAAACAAGATGGCACCAGACCCTGATGGCTTGTCAGCGGAGGTGCTGAAAGCCGCAGTTGAAAGGCATCCAACGCTCTGTCTCATGATGTATAACGCCTGCCTACAAGCGGGGGGTTTTCCACACCGTTGGAAACGCGCTCCGCGTTTCCGTTTCGCGCTCCGCGAAACGGGAACGATTAACGCTCCGCGTTAATTGGGAAGGGCAAAGAAGGACCAGTAAAAAATACATCGATTTACAGACCCCTGTGCATGCTAGTCACGGCTGGTAAACTCCTGGAGAAGCTTCTTCGACCTCGCCTCCATGCGGCAATCCAAGCCTCTGGAGACCTTTCCGATAGACAGTATGGCTTTTGGAAAGGGAGGTCGACGATACACGCTATCCAGGAGGTCGTTAGTGCAGCAAGGGGCACGGAACGGGGAAACCATTTCTCCCGCCCCATTTGTCTACTGGTCATTCTGGATGTGAAGAAAGCTTTCAACTCGGTGCGGTGGTGTGAGACGCTACGGGCGCTGGAGCCAGATTTCAGGGTCCCCGGATATCTCTACCGGATGTTCGAGGATTACCTGAATGATCGCTCTCTTGTTTACACTACCGCAGATGGTCCGATTGGCCGAGAGTTAGCGGCAGGGGCAGCCCAAGGGTACATACTAGGTCCCGATATTTGGAATGCCACGTATGACGGGATTTTAGGTATGAAGATACCTGAGGGTACTTCTCTGGTCGGGTACGCGGGCGACATCGTCGCTATTGTCATTGCGCGCTCTGTCAAGGCAGCGCAGATAGAACTCAACCAGGTGATGCGTCGGGTCCGGTCCTGGATGGACGGCCACGGCTTGGAGCTAGCGCTAGTGAAAGCTGACATCGTGCTCCTTACAAAAAAGCATATTCCGCTTTTGAGGAATATGCAGGTAGGAGAGACGACGGTCCAGACAAAGGCGTCTGTTAAGTATCTTGGGGTGAAGCCAGGGTCATGCCAATTGACCTCCTCGCCCAGGAGTGGAAGTTCGTCCACCAGGGACTTCCCGATGAGGAAGAGAGAGACAGAGAAGAAAAGCGCTTGCCTGGTTTCACAGCATGCAGGCCTGGCAAGAGAGATGAGATGAGGATCCGCGGGCCAGCCGGACAGCGAGACTCATCTCTCGTTTGCACACCTGGACAAATCGTCAGCATGGTAAGGTTAATTATTACCTCACACAATTGCTGACCGGGCACGGATATTTTCGGTCTTATCTGTGCAAAATGGGTAAGGTGCCGGACCCGTGCTGCATATCCTGTGGATCCCCCAGAGACGATGCCCTTCACACATTCTTCCAATGCGAAGAATGGAAATTGTGGAGGGCACCATTGGAAGAAAAGCTTGGGAGCATAACTCCGGAAAATATTATTGGAGTTATGCTCCTGGACGATGAAACTTGGAGGGAGGTCACTTCCCTCGCGGAAGTTATCCTACGTCGGAAAAAGAGAGTTTTGGAGGAAGGAGTTATACTAATGCGGTTCCGGGGTGGTCGTCTGGAGATACAGGGGGGGGGGGTTTAGTCGGTAGTCTCTTAGGAGGAGTCCGACTCACGGGGAGCCAAGTCAACGCTCCCGATAGTGCGTAAAGGCATTTCCCCCCTGCAACAAAAAATTATTATTTCTTATTATTCAATTATTATTCAATTATTATCATTTATTGTTTAATTATTATTTACATTATCACTTTTATCCTGCGAGACCAAGCGATCGTGCATCTGTCACATGTTTGTAACGTAAGTAGAAGATTGTTATTATTATCACCACGAACCGCATCGCAGGACGTCAACCACTGAACTCCTATGTGGATTATGCCAAGAGTACGCTTATCTAGGCGGGTGCAAGCAGGGCATATTAGCAGAAGTCGGTCTCGAAAGAATTCATACAAGGAGTTCTTGACGACTTATGTAATTGTACTCATTTATTTTATTCTCGTAGAGAATTTCCGTTTACTCGGAAATTAATGTTCTCTTCTTCTCCTTTTTCTCCTTCTCGTCCAGATTTTTCCTCGGCCGCCCTCGTGGTCGTTCCATGTCCGATATCATTCTCACATCAACAGTGGCCTCCACGCCATCTGCTTGGGATGATGTTCACGAATTTTTGTTGAAAAATAAAGAGACTTTATTAACGTTACATCCTCCTTCTCGCCATATTGTTTTCACACTGGTCTCTTTCTCACGAGAGGCGCTTCAATCGCCGACATGGCGCCTCTCTTGAAAGGTTCTCTTTCAATAATTTAAAAAATTAGGTTTTGAACAAAATTATAACATTCTACATCCATGTTTAGAGATCAAAACAAACAAACAAAACTGAAACTTGGAGCGGATATGAAAATGATCTTCCTATTTTGTAAAAAAACAAATGTCCAATGATAAAAATGAAAGTAAAGAAATTAACTCGAAGATTTGATTCGAAATTAGTCTTCTTCAGTTAGTAGCGAACAGAGTTTGCCGCTCGCTTGCAGTTTTGACCCGCTGCAGTTTTGACCGTTGCCACCCTGACAACGTCGTCTTTTCCTGGGTAGACTTCCACAACTCATCCAACTTTCCATTGAAGTAGCGGAAAATGGTCCTTTTTCAGCAGAACGAGAGTTCCGATCTCGAGATTTTCGCCATTTGTCCACCATTTGTCTCGTGCTTGCAGTTGTAAATACTCTTCGTGGAAGCGCTTCCAAAGGTGCTGACGCACCTTTTGCAGGTGTTGTCATCGCGACAATCTATTATCCGATTCGCTCAAATCATTATGCTCCGCTGGCAATACGAGTGTATCCCCCACAAGGAAATGGGCTGGCGTTAACGCTGTCAATCGTTGGGATCACTGGATGTCGGAGTCAGTGGACGGGAATTGAGAATTGACTCAATTTCGACTAAGAAGGTATAGTATTCCTCGAACGTCGATACTAAACCCTTCGTAACCGTATTGAAATGTCGTTTTGTTGCTTTGACGGTCGCCTCCCACAAATTGCCAAAATGCAGTGCTCTTGGCGGAATAAACTTCCAGTCGATCTTTTGACGAGAGAGATACTCAGCTACGCCATCGTTTTCTTTCTCGAGAAACTCGGCCTTAAGGTCCCGCGCCACTCCCACGAAGTTGGTTCCGTTGTCGGAGAACATTTTCGAGCGAATTCCTCTGCGAGCAACAAACCTCCGCAGCGCTGCCAAAAACGCTTCAGTCGTCAGGCCAGTGACGAGTTCCAAATGAACTGCCTTCGTTGTGAAGCACGTGAATACGGCTATTTATTAGTTTCTGGTATGCGTCCGAAGCATTGCAAGCAACTCTTTGCGACCTTTCGTGTTCCTCTTTTCTCACTCAACGGCCAATACTTGTGGCGCAGAGAGCACAACAAAGTCTCGAACCCCCAGTGGTGCAGCCGGCGGTGCTCCCTTTTGATGATCAGTTTCGTCACGTGGTGTCGAGATGGCAATACTACCGGATGCTTCTGAATTTCCGGAATATCAGCCTTCGACTATCATCCGCCAACTCGAAGAAGTCCTTCGCTGTCAACGTGTAGATTGAGAGACGCAAGCTTGCTATTTTTGCTCACTTGCTTTCCTTGCTCTATCGATTCCAGTTCCGCCAAAAAGGTTTCTCGCTGCGTTAACCTCACAATTGTCCTTTCCGCGTTTTTGAGCTCGTCGACTGAGAACGGACCTCTTCTTCGCTCCCCTGAAGTGATTACTTTTAACCCGAAGACTAAGGCTATAACACGCTGTAGTCTGAAGAACGGAGAGAATTTTCGAATAACTTCGAACGGCTCGTTATTGGTGTTCAGAAGAACTGTTGATGACTTCATCTCTGTCATGTCCATGTCGATATCTCGTTTCTTGGGCCAATTTCCCGTTCGTAGCCACTCGGGGCCATGCCACCAGAGGTCGCTGTTCTTCCATTGATCCACCGCAATCCCTTTTGATGATAAATCCGCGATATTTTCTTTTGAAGATACGTGTTGCCAAACCGCATCCTGTGACAACTCCTGAATTTTTGCAACTTGATTCGCCATGTAAGTCTTCCGAATATTTGGCGTCGTTGATATCCAGCTGAGGACGATCGTCGAATCACTCCAAAGATAGACTTTCCCGATCTTGCTGCTGTATGCTCGACGTGCTGCGTCACAAAGCTTAACGAGCAATTGCGCGGCATTCAACTCCAACCTCGGCAGCAACACTGTTTTCAGCGGCGCCACTCTGCTTTTGGATCCGATGAGATGCGACTGTTTTCTGCCTTTAGAGTCTGCAGAAACTGCGTAGAGGCATGCTCTATACGCTATTTCCGAGGCGTCGCTGAAGCCCGCGAGATCAAAGGTTTCTTTCGCGCTCTTCGGATTTACATTCCTTGGTATACTGACATCGTTGATTTTTGGTAAAGAGCTGTAGAACTCATTTCATTTTTCGCGAAGATTTGGTGATAGTAGCTCGTCCCACCCAGTCTTTCATTGCCACATTTTTTGCATTATGCATTTAGCGTTAATTATTACGGGACCGAGCAGGCCCAACGGGTCAAATATCTGCGCAATCTTTGAAAGCACGACTCTTTTCGTGATCTTGGTCGTTTTCTCAATCTTCACGCTATATTGTATCGTGCCAGAATCTGAATCCCAGAAAAGACCGAGTGTTTTCAACGCCGCTTCCTTGTCGATTGTCAATAGGCTGTCTGCCTCGCGATCCTTAAATACATTTTCTAGGATTCGACGATCACACGCGCGCCACTTTCGCAGTTGAAATTGACCCTTTCGTCGTAACTGATCTAATTGTTGTTGCAAGGTGATGGTCTTCTCTATCGTTCTCTCACTGATTATCATGTCATCCATGTATGTTCAGAAAAGCGCGTAATTGTCGGACGTCCCGCGAGAGACCTTCAGTGAACGGTCACTCTCTCGCTGGACTCTGCATAATTCGTGGCTCTTGCACCTCTCTCCCCTCCCCACGGCGGCTCTCGCTCGCGCAAGCGAGCGTCTCTTATCAGTTGGCATCGAGAATCTTTTCAACATGGATCGATCAACTATATATTCTCTCCGTCTTCCTCGCGCACTTCTACTATGAGAAAGAAGAGTGATCGTTTTACGCCCGATCAGTCTTCGATCTCTCAGTCTCCTCGTGATCTACTTCAATAGACATCTTCAATATTAACTTCTGTGTGATTCTCCTCGATAGAGACTTCAATATTCAGAAACCCTCGATTAACATCGATTATCGGCCATCTTCGTTTTCACAGTATTCTTTATTTTCGCTAAATAGCTCTTGGACGATTTACGACCACCCAAGAGTGAAATGAACGGTTTGGTTTCGAGTCGACACTTCGGGAAAGTATTCCGGTTCAATTCAGTTCTGTGTATCTTCGCTAATTCACACCAGAATTATTCACGCGCCACGTGTCTTCGTATGCGGCGTCAGCCATTTTCCAGCACCTCGTCACTTTCGCGTGGTCGTCGCCAACGACGACACGAACAATTCTTTGAACATGATGATATTCTTTTTAACTTTAAACCATTGTTATTAATAAATACCGAATATTTTGTGCACGCAAGTGAGTTCTTTTCTTTTCTGGCGATTCTTCGAGCACCTCGTGTTCCTCAATCTCCCACATTTTCTCCCAATTTCCCATCCAGAACAGTTCAGGCCATTTTCCGAACAATGTAGAAATCTTCTCTGCGAACTCTCGCTGCATGTACAAACTCCGTTTCTTCTGTTGCTAGCTGCCGTAGAAATCGAATTGCAAGGTACGGCGCCGGAGCTGTGTCATATGTCACCGTGTTAAGCCGATACATTTGGATCGGTTGGGTCTCGTCGGTTTTCCAGAAGCCTCTTTGCATATTTCTGTCTTCTTTTCTGACGAGAATCTGTCCAAACATTGCGGCTATATCCGCCGTGATTACGAACTTGTACGATCGGAATCTCAGGATTATGTCGAACAGATCGTTCTGCAAGTTCGGTCCAACCATCAACTTATCATTCAACGCTGTACCATTTGAGGTTTTCGCTGAAGTGTCAAAGACGACTCGCAGTTTTGTCGTAATGCTGTCTGGCCTGATGACTAGCTGATGTGGTAAAACAAATGAATCGTTTGGTCTGAAATGCGTACCGTCCGAAACCAGAGACATGTGTTTCTGCTCTTGATACTCTTCCATGAATTTCACGGATTCTCTCTTGACTTCTGGATTAGCTCAAAAACGTTTCTCGAGCTCAAACAAACGTCGAGCTGCTTGCTTCTCCGATTCACCTAGAATAACTTCCGGTCTTATAGGAAAGGCTACTATAAATCTTCCTGTGCTATCTCTTCGTACTGTGTCCGCGAACTGTTGCTCACAGTTTCGTTCTTCCAGTGTCATTCGTCGCTTCTCTCGAGGCTCTTCTTGACTCCAGAAACGTTCCAATTGCTGTTGCAACGCTAAATTCGTTGCGACTCTACAGAAACGCTGGTTCTTCGGGCTTGCGTCGATGAGCTCGCCACCAACGATCCATCCCAGCAACGTATGCTGCAACCTTGGTATTCCTTTCGGTTGTTGAATCGTATCTGGACATATCAATGTGCAAAATAACCCAGCCCCGATGAGTAAATCGATCGTGCCTGGCTCGTGGAAGTTTGGATCGGCTAATTTTAGTCCATCCAGTAAGCATATCAGTTTTGAGTTGATTTTTACTTATGGTTGTCGCCCCGTGATGATCGGTAGCACCAAACACTCGATAGTCGTCGCAAAATCTGCGTGCATTGATTTTATTTTAACGGTCGTTTTTCGTCCAATACTAGTCTGTGCTTTGTTGATACCGCTGATAAGCTCGTTTTGCTTCTTGCACGGTACCTTCAATTTAAGTACAAGTTCCTCTGTTATGATGTTTGACTGTGAACCGGGATCTAAGAGCGCTCGACATATGTGCCGATCTCCACTAGCATCCTCTATCTCAACCCGAGCGGTCGAAAGTATCACCTGCGATTAATTTTTTCTTGCGAAGTGCTCATTGGGTATCGTGACCCCTTGGATCCTGCGACTATCATCTTTCGCGCAATTACCGATTTCTTCGATGACTCGTCATTTTATTTCCTTCTGTCTTCAGCTTCTCGTCCATTGGCAGATGCAACATCGTGTTGTGTTTTTTGTCACACTGTTTGCAGTTCGACGATTTACAGGCGATCGCAAAATGACCCTTTCCTGAGCCGTTTATGCATAATTTTCTTGCCTTCGCTTCTTTTATTCTGTCTGAGATTGATAATTGTAGGAATTGTGGACATCTGTATATCGAATGAGAACCGTTGCACATTGCGCAAGAAGTTTGCGAAACAGATGCCATGCCCCTTTCTTTTCTATATTCTTTGCTGCAGGAGCCTTCGTTGTCTCTTGTTTGCTCTTACCTTTATCGATCATTTCGAAAGTTCGACACCACTCGTCTAGGAATGTCAAATACTGTTCCAACGTCAGTCTTTCATCCCAATCGCCATTCGTTTTTTTCATCCCAATCCTTTTGTGTATTGAAATCCATTTTATTCTTCAATATGTGAATAAGTAGCGCGTCCCAATGTTGGACTGGCAGCTCCAATGTTGTCAAAGCATTTAAGTGCGTCCGTACGTGAACGAACAGCTGTCTCATCGACGATGGTTTGTCTTTCATTATAGTTGGAAAGTCGAGCAGCTGATTCAGATGCGTGTTGATCAAATACTTTTTGTTCTCGTAATGCTTTTCCAGTGGCTCCCAAGCACCTTAGCAGTTCGCTGCTGTCGCTGTCAGTCCTCCGATGACCTGCAACGCTTCGCCGCTCAACGAACTCTGCGAGTACTGGAATTTTTGATTTGCTGTTATAGCTGTGTTGTCGTGTATCAATGATTTATACGCATCCTTGAATAGAAGCCATTGTTGATAGTCGCCTTTGAATCCAGGCAATTGCAATGATGGGAGTTTGACGTCGATTCGTCGCTCTGCATACTCACGAACGTTATTTCCGTAATTGTTCTGACTTAATTAATTGCTGCATTTCGTTCTAGAGCGAGCGTTCGTGCTTGCTCGACATCGATTAGCGTTTGAATTTTTATTTCTGCTTGAAAATAAATCGTTTCGCAGACTTCGCATTCCGCATCTAAATCTTCTTGAATCTGATCTAGGTCTGCTTTTACTTCTCCTGCTGCTTGTGTTCTTATTTCATCAATTCGATTTTGTATTTCTTCGAACGATTCCCAATATTCCTTGAGTCTTGATACCTTGACTTTTGCTACGGATACCGATGTCGTTGTTAAGGCGCGTTAGCTGACCCTTGACAGTGGCTCGTCTTTCTCTAGCGGAACACGCAACGCGTCGCGGACGCTGAAAAAGACCGCTGATGCCACCATTGCTTTCAGACAAACAAGGAGGTAGGAAAGGACTGCATTGAGAACAGTGTTCAATATTTTCTGACAGGTGGCGCGGCGGTCTTTTTCCGTACCGTCACACGTACAAACGTCGCATGCAGGGTCCTTTTGCAGCATATTATTTTTCCAAAAGGGACGGCGTCCGAGATGCAGTCATTTTCAGTGTCACAACGGTCTTTTCTGACAGGTGGCGCAGCGATCTTTTTCCGTGCCGTCGCACGTACAAGCGTCGCACGCACGGTTTTTTCGCACCATATTATTTGTTTGAAAGCAACGCGTCGCAGATACAGTCCTTTTGATTGTCGCGACTTACGCTAGGGTTGTTCCAAATTTAAAAATTTGAAACAACCCTAAATTTGTTTTTGAATTCCGCAATTTTTGCTCTCTCAATGAACCAAAGATATGCAAGGAATCGTACATGACACACTCACTTTGCTTCTGCTGCAACCGGTGACGCCCTCGACGATGGACGATTGATTGCGATGCGATGAATGAGATGCTCGATGTAACTAATTGTTGTGACGGCGAAGCTTAATTTTTGCAAATTTTATTTTGCGAGAAAACTCGGTTACTTCTCGTATTTCGAAATCCGCGAGATCGAAGCGCTCGATTTGAATATCCGCAGTATGCGAATGAACGAATGAAAGTATAGCCGCGTCAACGAATATAATTGATGATAATAGTCAACTCGTGGGTGTTTCGAAACGAGAGTAGAAACGCTTGAGCGAGTCTACTCGATGCGAACAATTGTTGCTTTATCGAAGGAAGTTAATAGCTGCTTACCGCGTGCCGGAAAAGTCGCGAACTACTTCACCGACGTTTCTATGCTCTTGCGCTTACACGACGTGCGACGTACGCAGCGGCTTTGAGATTTTTGTTATTCTATTTTTGCACGATTCACTCGACACTCACGTTTGCTAATTATTCTTTTCGATCTCTCGGCGTTGATGAGAGCCCAAATGAAAAATGCACGACTCGAACTTTTTCAATACCACGACCGCACGAATCGCCGTGAATCCTACGAATTGTCTATTGAATCTTCTCTCATCGTCTTTTCGAGAAGAACTAAAGAATTTATTTCACTGGATGTTTTAATTGTTTCGGATACAAGGCACCCACGGCACTACCGACCATTTGCGAAGTATTTTGTTTTGCGCGTGACGCAGACAAACGTTGGTCGCCGCCATTGCTTCACTGTACGGGATTTATCACGTCTTGTTGCGCTCAAGCCTCGTGGCGTCTCGGCCCGCTCGACGCGTCGCCGATATACAGTACTCGCCAATTGAAGTGGGACAGACAGTTTTTTCGCGATTTTGGCGAATTTTTGACCGATTTTGAAAATTCAAAAAAAGACATTCGAGTTAATTTTGTTATCTTTCGAATAAGACTAGTTAAAATGCAATCAGTAAAAAATTAACCTAGTGCGAGGCGATGGAGTCAGGACCTACAAATAGCGAATTCCGGGACACCCCGGAAAAAGGTATACACCATTGTCGGATGGCTTTCCAACTGAGACCATTCGAAAGAGCAGCTCGCGGCAACCAGGATTAAATGAAAAAAAATTAGTTGGCTCCAGTAGATGATATAGCTCCGGGAAGTTGAAACGGTTTTTCGATGATAACGTGTAAGTTTCTTGATCGATTGATCTGAAATTTATCGAAGAGACGTGTTTCGTCATAGCCGACTACCCAATATAGGTCGTGTTGCAGAAAAACTCCTCGGGGATGAGATCCAGGGTGTCCCGAACGCACCGTGTCGGTTATCTGCATTTTTCGCAATGAAAGAGTTTTATCTTGAAAATGTGAATTGGTGCATTGTTGAGGGGAAGATTCAACGAACAAAACGTATGGTCGTGCAATATCGACATGTGTGACCAGTGAGAAGGCACGGAAGAATGGCATGGGAATGCCGAAATAAAAAAAGATCGAGTCTGGAGACGCAGGGCGATGCTTAATTGTTTTTGCACTTGCCGGCTGACCAAACGTTTTGTCACTACTGGGGCAAGATGGAACGATTTAAAAATGATAAATATTGGAAAAAAAACATTTTTATCATTTTGAGGTTTTTTTCGAGACCGTTTGTTTAGCATTGCAGTTTTCGCAATTATTAAGGGGTGATGAACAAAATAAATATTGAAAAATCAATGACTACCGTGTTTATCGGTACTCAGACTTTTCAAAAGCGTCCACTTTATCATTGCAGAATAATTTTCATTATCCTTAATTTGGCATTGCGATTTTCGCAATTATTAAGGGGTTATCGACAAAAAGAAACATTGCCGAAAATCAATAACTACCGTGTTTTACGGTATTAAGACTTTTCAACAGAGTCCACTTTATCGTTGCACAATGATTTTCATCATCCTTAATTTGGCATTGCGTGTTACGCAATTATTAAGGGGTTATCGACAAATCAAATATTGAAAAATCAATAACGACCGTGTTTTACGGTATTCAGACTTTTCAAAAGCGTCCACTTTATCATTGCACAATTATTTTCATCATCCTTGATAAGCATTGCAATTTTTGCAATTATTAAGGGGTTATGGGCAAAATAAGCATTGAAAAATCAATAACTACCGTGTTTATCGGTATTCAAACTTTTCAAAAGTGTTCACTTTATCATTCCACAATGAGTTTCATCATCTTCAATTTGGCATTACGATTTTCGCAATTATTAAGGGGTTATCGACAAACCAAATATTAAAAAATCGATAACTACCGCGTTTTACGGTATTCAGACTTTTCAAAAGCGTCCACTTTATCACTGCACAATGATTTTCATCACCCTTAATTTGTCATTGCGATTTTTGCAATTATTAAGGGGTTATCGACAAATCGAATATTGAAAAATCAATAACTACTGTGTTTCACGGTATTCAGTATTTTCAAAAACGTCCACTTTATCATTGCACAATAAGTTTCATCATCCTCAATTTGCACCATGAATTCCATCATCCGTAATTTGGCATTGCAATTTATGCAATTATTAAGGGGTTATTGACAAAAAAATATTGAAAAATCAATAACTACCGTGTTTCACGGTATTCAGTATTTTTAAAAGAGTCCACTTTATCATTACACAATGATTTTCATCATCCTTAATTTTGCATTGCGATTTTCGCAATTATTAAGGGGTTAGGAACAAAAGAAATATTAAAAAATCAATAACTACCGCGTTTTACGGTATTCAGACTTTTTAAAAGCGTCCACTTTATCATTGCACAATGATTTTCATCATCCTCAATTATGTATTGCGATTTTCGCATGTATTAAGGGGTTATCGACAAATTAAATGTTGAAAAATCAATAACTACCGTGTTTCACGGTATTCAGACTTTTCAAAAGCGTTCTCATCATCATTGCACAATGATTCTCATCATCCTCAATTTGTAATTGCGACTTTCGCAACTTTGAAGGGGTTATCGACAAAAGAAATATTGAAAAATCAGTTACTATCGCGTTTTACGGTATTCACACTCTTCAGAAGCGTTTACTTTATCATTGTACAATGATGTTCATCTGCCTTGATTTAGCATTGCGATTGTCGCAATGATTGAGGGGTTATGGGCAAAATAGATATTGAAAAATCAATAACTACCTTGTTTATCAGTATTCAGACTTTTCAAAAGTGACCACTTTATCATTGCACCATGAGTTTTATCATTTTTAACTTGGCATTGCGATTTTCGCAATTATTAAGGGGTTATCGACAAAAAAAAATTTGGAAAATCAATTACTACCGCGTTTTACGGTATCAGACTTTTCAAAAGCGTCTACTTCATTATTGCACAATGAGTTTCATCATCCTTAATTTGGCATTGCGATTTTCGCAATTATTAAGGGGTTAACCACAAAAGAAATATTGAAAAATCAGTTACTAGTGCGTTTTACGGTATTCAGACTTTTCAGAAGCGTCCACTTCATGATTGTACAATGATTTTTATCATCCTTAATTCAGCATCGCGATTTTCGCAATTATTAAGGGGTTATGGGCAAAATAAATATTGAACAATCAATAACTACCGTGTTTATTGGTATTCAGTACTTTCGAAAGCGTCCACTTTATCATTGCACAATGATTTTCATCATCCTTAATTTGGCATTGCGATTTTCGTAATGATTAAGGGGTCATGGACAAAAGAAATATTGAAAAATCGATAACGACTGTGTTTTTCAAATGCGTCCATTTTTTCATCGCACAATGATTCTTATCATCCTTAATTTTGCATTACGATGTTCGGAATTTTTAAGGGATAATCGACAGAAGAAATATTGAAGAATCAATAACTACCGCGTTTTACGGTATCGGACTTTTCAATAGCGTCCACTTTATCATTGCACAATGAGTATCATCATTCTCAATTTGGCATTGCGATTTTCGCAATTATTAAGGGGTTATCGAGAAAAGAAATATTTGAATATCAGTCACTACCACGTTTTACGGTATTCAGACTTTTCGAAAGCGTGCACTTCATCATTGCACAATGATTTCCATCATCTTCAATTTGGCATTGCGATTTTCGCAATTATTAAGGAGTTATCGACAAAAAAAAATATTGCCAAAAATCAATAACTACCGTGTTTTACGGTATTGAGACTTTTTAGAAGAGTCCACTTTATCGTTGCACAATGATTTTCATCATCCTCCATTTGACATTGCATGTTTCACAAATATTAAGGGGTTATCGACAAATCAAATATTTAAAAATCAAGAACTACCGTGCTTTACGGTATTCAGATTTTTCAAAAGCGACTTCTTTATCATTGCACAATGATTTTTATCATGCATAATTTGGCATTGCGATTTTCGCAATTTTTAAGGGGTTATCGACATATCAAATATTTAAAAATCAAGAACTACCGTGCTTTACGGTACTCAGACTTTTCAAAAGCGACTTCTTTATCATTGCACAATGATTTTCATCATGCATAATTTGGCATTGCGATTTTCGCAATTCTTAAGTGGTTATCGACGGAAGAAAAATTGAAAAATCAATTAGCACCGCGTTGTACGGTATTCGAACTTTTTAAAACCGTCCGCTTCATCATTGCACAATGATTTTCATTATTCTTAATTTGGTATTGCGATTTCTGCAATTCTTAAGGGGTTATCGACGAAATTAATATCAAAAAATCAATAACTACCGTGTTTTAATGTATTCAGACTTTTCAAAAGCGTCCAATTTATCATTACACAATGATTTTCATCATCTTTAATTTGGCATCGCGATTTTCGCAATTATTAAGCGATCATGGACAAAGGAAATATTGAAAAATCAATAACTACCGTGGTTTATGGTATTCTGACTTTTTGAAAATGTCGACTTTATCGCTGCACAATGATTTTCATCATCCTCCATTTGGCATTGCCATTTTCGCAATTATTTAAGGGTTATCGACAAAAGAAATATTGAAAAATCAATAACTACCGTGTTTTACGGTATTCAGACATTTCAAAAGCATCCACTCTATCATTGCACAATGATTCTCATCATCCTCAATTTGACATTGCGATTTTCGCTATTATTAAGGGGTTATCGACAAATCAAATATTGAAAAATTAATAACTACCGAGTTTTGCGGTATTCAGACATTTCAAAAGCGTCCACTTTATCATTGCACAATGATTTTTATAATTCTTAATTTGGCATTGCGATTTCTTAATTATTGAGGGGTTATTAACAGAAGAAATATTGAAAAATCAATTACTACCATGGTTAACGGTATTAAGACTTTCCAGATGAGTCCACTTTATAGTTGCACAATGATTTCCATCATCCTTAATAGTCCAGTCAATGTAGTCGAAGTAAGAGAATGCAATTTTCGGCACATGAACATGAAATATGATCACCACTGGTGAGGGAGACAGCCGCGCTGAGTAAAAGTGAGATAGTTTACGTTATACACAGCGGCGCCTATACCCCCACTACGGGCATGCGCACCGGTGGCATTGAATAAGTGCGAGTAAGAGAAAGCATAGCTATAATATAATGTCGACTCACTCTACCTCAGGGGGTCCAAGCACAGATGGGGATGAGTGAGGCAAAGTTTCGTCTTAACCGTCTACTAGGAGCGCTAGTGTCGCTACCCATAAGCCATTGCGTCGATTTTCCATCTCGCTCGCACGCACTCACGGCACTCACCAATGGTATCCATGGCAACAAAATTTCCGCCATCTTGGTTTGTTGCGTGTTGCGCGTCTTCATAGTGCGCTCGGGTGTGTTTTTTGGACTTTTTTTTGTTATCTTTTTGCAAATGTATTGTGCAGTTTGCAGAAAAGTCGAGTACATCGTATTGGGCGATCCTTTCAACAATCATTTTTTATCTTCACCGAAGCAAGGTAAATATATCTCGTTTTGTTATTAACCTAACCTCTTCTCGTATTTTGATCTCAAGTTGAATTCTCAACCGAATATTTGTTAATTTAAGCAAATATATATTATTGAAGGTGGACTGCACTATTTTTATAAGTATTATGAATCTAAAAAAATTCTTTCTACTTGTTTGTAACAGCTATGTCGAGGAAGTGCTTGATAGAGGGATGTTCGTCGGAGGCTACATGCTTCTTCAAATTCCCAAATCCCATGACTGAGTCTGATCAGTTTTCAAAGTGGCTTGCTGCAAGTGGGAATCCTAAGCTGCTGAATGTTTCTCCGGTACATGTGACAAATCGACATTTGTGTTCGGTTCACTTCGAACAAAAATATATGTTGGCGAAAAATGTTAATATTGTTTTATATATAAAAGCTCGTTAAATATTTGATGTAAATGCTGGTTGTACGGTTAAAACTTTGCAAAGTTATAGCTGATTAATTTTATGTGACACCCGAATGGAAAAAGATTTTATAAGTTTGTTTTACATATAAAAGCTCGTAAAATATTTAATGTAAACAGCGGTTATGCGGTTAAAGCTTTGCAAAGTTATAGCTGAATAATTTTATATTATACGCGAATAGAAAAACAATTTTTAAGTTTCTTCATAACATGAAAGCTTGTCAAATATGTGATGTAAAAACCGATTGTGCAGCTGAAACTTTGCAAAGTTCTAACTGATTAATTTTATGTGATACGCGAATAGAAAAACAATTTTCAAGTTTGTTTATAACATGAAAGCTTGTCAAATATGTGATGTAAAAACTGATTGTGCAGCTAAAACTTTGCAAAGTTCGGACTGATTAATTTTACGTGATACGCGAATAGAAAAAGATTTTTTAAGTTTGTTTTACATATAAAAGCTCGTCAAATATTTAATGTAAACACTGGTTGTGCGGTTAAAGCTTTGTAAAGTTATAGCTGAATAATTTTATGTGATGCGCGAATAGAAAAACAATTTTTAAGTTTGTTTATAACATGAAAGCTTGTCAAATATGTGATGTAAAAACTGATTGCGCAGCTAAAACTTTGGAAGGTTATAGCTGAATAATTTTATGTGATACGCGAATAGAAAAACAATTTTTAAGTTGGTTTGTAACAGGAAAGCTTGTCAAATATGTAATGTAAAAACCGATTGTGCAGCTAAAACTTTGCAGATTTATAACTGATTAATTTTATGCGATACGCGAATAGAAAAAGAATTTTTAAGCGTGTTTTTTATCTAAAAGCTTGTTAAATATTTTGATGTGTAAATATGAATGTTGTAAATAGTCATATATTGAGATGAATAATTATACAAAATATTTGAAATATATTAAAACACGAATATACTGGCATTTTTATTATATTTTTGTATCCTGGGACTTTTGAAATGAAATAATAATAATAATAATGAACCTGCTTCGGGGGCCGTGGAGGGGGTAAATCTGTATATATATATATATGTCATACGCATATATATATGTCATAGGAATTAGTTCTCTCACCGTCTACTACGAGCGCCACCAGCGCAAACTTTGCCTCAACATTTACTATGGTGGCTTGTACCCCCTGCTCTACCTGCCTCGTACATTCAGCTTTTATTTCTTTCATTGGATCGCGTGCTACACAAGAACGGAAAATATTTCATTATAGCGTTTTCTGTCAATTTTCGTCATTTTAAACTTCGTTCTTTATAGTTTTCTGGAGTTGCCTAGAGTGTTGATCTCTAACTCGATTAGTTATTGAGAAAAATGTTGTATTTCCGTTTCTCAACTTGAAAGTCGAATAGGATTTCGAGAACGTGGGAATCGTGGGAGTTGTTGCCAAATGAGTAAACACTCAGCTCGATGATTACAGAAAATACGCGGATAGTTTATTGATAAAATATGGCGATCATTCGGTCTTTCAAATATTGTTACAGAATTATGATTTTGTCCTTTAGACCAACCGCTCCGAGCTCTTGACGAAGACTGTCTGATTTTGTTCGTCAAAATCAGAGCTACGATTAATGCACCTCGTTCTGAATTTGTGTCGAAATACTGATTTCGAAAAGTGGTCAGCGATTTCACAGGTGCTCCAGAAAATAGTGCTTACCAACTAAACGTTCTCAAAAAGAACGTGTTGAAACGCTATTGCTCAAGAGGGCTTAAATTTGGGGCAATTGCGGATACAACATCCCTTCCCCTTCAGCAGAACGAAATCTCACCCGGATTTCGTTGTTTTTTCGGCGTTTCGTCTCCAGGCTTACAAAGTTTTTATCGAACTGAATTTCATTGATACATCACGATTTACATATTTTGCGCTAGCAGTACTTGGCGTATTGCGCTTAAAAGTTACGCTATGTTTTTTAGTTGCCTCACGTTTTGTAAGGCGTGGTTGCTCTATATTGACTTCTGCTGGTTCACTTGTAATAGTTGTTGTTCGAATTTGTCGTCTTTTTAAATATTTGTACAAGCAATATAGAACAACAGAAAATGGAATAATGGCGCTCAGTGAGTATGTACTAATAGCATAATGGTGAATATGTGAGTTTTTCATCGGCAGATAATCTCGTTTTAAATTTTCTATACGTTCGCCAAGTTTGTTCAAATGGGATACGTCGTGAATTATTTCGTGCGGTAACGTTAGTTTTGTGATACCTGTGGAATTGTAGAGCGGTTCGATTTCGTTATTTAAGAATGATATGTTCATTTGCGGTAGATAGGCTAAAACTACAGTTTGAGTTATCTCCGAAGATGTTTCTGTTCTAAAGTTATTAGATGTGACGGAACATTTCCCGTTCAAGGTCAGCGCACTTGTATCTATAATTGTATCTCTTTTTTCTGATTCTTCGGTACATCGTACTACGAGTGTTTCTTGATACGGCGCCACGTATAGCCAGTGCCCCGTGTGTTGCAGGGCAACAATTATACTTGTCTCCCGGTGGACAATCCGATGATTGCATTGCTGACTGCAGAGTCGGATTTATGTATAATGATACCTCGCATGGCATATTCGGTTGCACGGCCAATACACCAAATTTGGGTTTGCAATAACACCGGTTCGAAATGTGCTTGCATTTGTTCAGATCGCTGTCGCCTATTAGTATATAATTTTGTTGTTTTTCGTCAATAATTACATTTTGTGTTTACATCTCTATGAATGAAAATAGATTATCTTTTACTCGCGATGGTAGCGGATATACTTTATTTATTTTGTAATGCGCGTTTTCGATTAATGGTATCTGTAAGATGATTACCAATTTGTGGAGTGTACTATACGCTCCTACTTCACTTATTTTTAACCGGTCGATTATCGCAGATTTTTCGATTTTCGTAGGAAACATTAGTCCAGTTGGTAGGTGTTCTAACGCTAATTTTATGTACTCACTCAGTTTTTTCGGAGTGATTATACCTGGGCTTACTATGCCTCTGGGTAACCCAGTTAGAAAATCTAATATTCGTCTTATATCGGTTGATAATGATTCTACGACTATACTCATTGCTGTTATACGTTCGTCTAGTATTTGACGTCTTGAAGTTTCTATGATTTTATTAGATAGAGCATTTTCTGTTTTTTTTACGAGCTCTTTCAAAAAATATTGGTTGATTTGCAGACGTTGGGTGGTTTGATTAAATAGTTGAACGGATTCTTTCATTATTTGTAGGTTTTCTTTTAAAGCTCCCTCCGTCGTAAGTTGTCTTCTGTCTATTTCTTGAATTTTACTATTAATTTCAATAGCATCTCTAGCATCCAAATTGCCAGTGATTGATTCGATAATTGATCCTAGTCCATTAATTAACCCTTTTCTTACTCTAATTCGCTTAATTCCCGTAATGTCGAATGCAACTTCTATTTCGCTTTCTAATTTTGTTAAAATCTCTTCTATTGTTTCTGATAGAATTGTACATAGCGCGTCATTAGGATCACCGGTTTCGCACAATTGTAAAAGTTTTTTCAGACTATTTTTTATATTAGCTTCCCTATTTCCTTTTCTGTTTATTTGTTTCCTTTTGTTTTCTTTTCTGTTTATTTGGCTAGTTATTGTCAATACTAATTATTATTATAAATTTTTTTTTTTTTTAATAATAATATCAGGGCTTTTCCCTATACGTCTATATACGTTTTGAGCCTGTTTGCATGAACCTTTTTCTCCTTTCGCCCACGACCAATGATGTAGTTCACGGATGAAGTTTTCTGTATAACGGTCTACGGTCCGACCCATTTTGGGGTGAGCTTCGCTGAGCGACCTCTCCTAACCATTAGGTCTGATAGTAAGACTTGATCGCCCGGTCGGTATTCTTCCTCGCTAATCTTTTTGTCATATTGCTGTTTTGATTTTTCTTTTTCCCTTTTTAGATTATTTTTCGCGGTCATCCAAGCTGCTCGTAGTCGTTCTCGTAACTCGGCTACATAGTCGCCGTACGAATATGTGGAGCGAGGCGGTTGCTTTAACGGTGTGGGTAGCTTTGCGTCTTTTCCGAAAATTAATTCGTGTGGTGTGTACCCCGTGGCTGTGTGAGGAGTGGTATTATATACAAACATTGCGTATGGGAGCCACTCATCCCAGTCATCTTGCTCGTCATTCACGCATGCTTTTAAATGTTCAGCGAGCGTTCTGTGCGACCGGTCTAGAGCACCGTACGATTCCGGATGATATGCCGTTGTTTGTATTTTATTGATTTTAAAAAGTTTGCATAACTCCTTAAATACTTTACTTAGAAAGTTCGTTTCCTGGTCGGAGAGTAAGGTTTTTGGTGCTCCAAATTTGCAAATAATTTGTGTGGCAAGGCCTTTTGCGACCCCTCTCGCCTCTTGATTCGCAAGTGCTATCGCTGCACTATACTTTGTCAGCAAATCTTGAAATGTTAAAATGTATTTATTTCCTTGTGCGGTGTCGAGTAATGGTCCTACGATATCAACGGCACATTTTTCGAACGCTTAACTTGGTGTGTCCGTTATTTCCATCGGTATTTGTTTTTTCATTCCCACTTTGTTTCTCTGGCATTTGTCACAACCTGCCATATAGTTCTCAATTTCCTGTTTTAATCCTGGCCAATTGTACTTCCTTTTTATTTGCTTGAACATTCTCGTTGCACCTTGATGCCCGCCTAAAGGGGCGTCGGGATATTCACTAAAAATTGTTTCCTTATCTTTCTCATCGAATTCGTTATCTGTTTCATGCAATGAGTCTTCTTCTGCATCGCTTTCGTTCTCTTCTTCTTTTTCGTTGCTATTTTTTGGCTGGGCTTGATTTTGCAGATTTGAGCTTCCGTCATTATCTTCGCTGAGATCGGGTGCGCTGGGGGTGGTATCGACCGGTTGCTTGCGCCGTCTCGCCCTCCCCCGCTTCGTTACCTCTGTCGCTGGCGTGTCATCTTGGGCCTTATTTTTATTGTCGATGGGTACGGTGGCGGGGATGTCCAACGGCTGTTTCCGCGGCCTCCCTTTTTTTCGTTCCACGTTGGCTTGTAGAGTACATACGGGTTAGAGCATCCCCGTTCGTGTTGATTTTTCTGGCCTTGTATTCGACCGTATATTCATATTCTTCTAATTTTATCCGCCATCGCAGCAGCCGTGATCCCAGGTCCTTTACGTTGAAGAGCCAAGTAAGCGGTTTATGATCTGTTACGATGCTGAATTTTGTTCCATAAATATACAGTCAAAATTGTGCTACAGCCCAAACTATTGCCAGCATTTCTTTTTCTGTCGTTGAATAATTTGTTTCCGCCTTATTTAGCGTACGGCTAGCGAAACAAATGGGCAAATCTTCTCCCACTTTTCCCTGTGAGAGGATAGCTCCTACTGCCTTATCTGAAACATCCGTTGTCACACGACGAAAGTTCGTGAAAAATCGGGATATTGAAGAATGGGTGCTGTCGTTAACGTTTCTTTCATTTTTTCAAAGGCCATTTGCTGCGTTGTTTCCCAATGGAACTTCGTATCCTTCCTGGTTAGTTCGGTCAAAGGCTTCGCTATCTTTGAGTAATCTTTGACAAATTTTCGATAATTACCGGCGCGTCTTAAAAATGACTGGACTTGCTTAACGTTCTTGGGAGTTGGAAATTCTTTAACAGCTGATATTTTTGCTGGGTCGGGTTTCACCCTGGCCTCTGTAATGACGTGACCTAAATATTGTGTTGTTATCTCTGACGGATTTTTTTCTACGCTTTTTCAGTTTAGTTCTTTCGATAACCGGTGGGCTAATTGACACTTCTGAGCTACTGACTCTACGACGCTTTTTCTGTTTTTCAAATTCAAGTTTGTCTACTCTATCGTAGTAAAGAAATTTATCAAAAAATGAATCTAGCGATCGCGAAAGGACCTTTCTTCCCGGTAACTTTAATCGCGAGACGCGCTCGTCCTCGGGCATGAGAAATATTCTGACCTTGGAAGGGTTTTAAGCATGAAAATGAATGTTCCGTCACTTACAGAACGATGATTAGTCGCATCTCGTTCGTTGTCTTGACGGGCGTTGACCTTTCTGTCATTGCCGTTCTCGTTGTCCTTTTCGCCCTTCACAGCCAGGGGGTACAAGCCACCATAGTAAATGTTGAGGCAAAGTTTGCGCTGGTGGCGCTCGTAGTAGACGATTAGAGCACTAATGCCTATGACATATATATATGCGTATGACATATATATATATACAGATTTACCCCCTCCCCGGCCCCCGAAGCAGGTGCATTATTATTATTATTATTATTTCATTTCAAAAGTCCCAGGATACAAAAATATAATAAAAATGCCAGTATATTCGTGTTTTAATATATTTCAAATATTTTCTATAATTATTCATCTCAATATATGACTATTTACAACATTCATATTTACACATCGAAATATTGAACAAGCTTTTAGATAAAAAACACGCTTAAAAATTCTTTTTCTATTCGCGTATCGCATAAAATTAATCAGTTATAACTCTGCAAAGTTTTAGCTGCACAATCGGTTTTTACATTACATATTTGACAAGCTTTCCTGTTATAAACCAACTTAAAAATTGTTTTTCTATTCGCGTATAACATAAAATTATTCAGCTATAACTTTGCAAAGTTTTAACCGCACAACCATTGTTTATATCAAATATTTAACGAGCTTTTATACGTAAAATAAACTTAACAAATCTTTTTCTCTTCGCGGATCGCATAAAATTAATCAGTCAGAACTTTGCAAAGTTTTAGCTGCACAATCAGTTTTTACATCACATATTTCACAAGCTTTCATGTTATAAACAAACTTAAAAATTGTTTTTCTATTCGCGTATCACATAAAATTTATCAGTCAGAACTTTCCAAAGTTTTAGCTGCGCAATCAGTTTTTACATCACATATTTGACAAGCTTTCATGTTATAAACAAACTTAAAAATTGTTTTTCTATTCGCGCATCACATAAAATTATTCAGCTATAACTTTACAAAGCTTTAACCGCACAACCAGTATTTACATTAAATATTTGACGAGCTTTTATATGTAAAACAAACTTAAAAAATCTTTTTCTATTCGCGTATCACATAAAATTAATCAGTCAGAACTTTGCAAAGTTTCAGCTGCACAATCGGTTTTTACATCACATATTTGACAAGCTTTCATGTTATAAAGAAACTTAAAAATTGTTTTTCTATTCGCGTATAATATAAAATTATTCAGCTATAACTTTGCAAAGCTTTAACCGCATAACCGCTGTTTACCTTAAATATTTTACGAGCTTTTATATGTAAAACAAACTTATAAAATCTTTTTCTATTCGGGTGTCACATAAAATTAATCAGCTATAACTTTGCAAAGTTTTAACCGTACAACCAGCATTTACATCAAATGTTTAACGAGCTTTTATATATAAAACAATATTAACATTTTTCGCCAACATATATTTTTGTTCGAAGTGAACCGAACACAAATGTCGATTTGTCACATGTACCGGAGAAACATTCAGCAGCTTAGGATTCCCACTTGCAGCAAGCCACTTTAAAAACTGATCAGACTCAGTCATGGGATTTGGGAATTTGAAGAAGCATGTAGCCTCCGACGAACATCCCGCTATCAAACACTTCCTCGACGTAGCTGTTACAAACAAGTAGAAAGAATTTTTTTAGATTCATAATACTTATAAAAATAGTGCAGTCCACCTTCAATACTATATATTTGCTTAAATTAACAAATATTCGGTTGAGAATTCAACTTGAGATCAAGATACGAGAAAAGGTTAGGTTAATAACAAAACGAGCTATATTTACCTTGCTTCGGTGAAGATAAAAAATGATTATTAAAAGGATCGCCCAATACGATGCACTCGACTTTTCTGCAAACTGCACAATACATTTGCAAAAAGATAACAAAAAAAGTCCAAAAAACACACCCGAGCGCACTATGAAGACGCGCAACACGCAACAAACCAAGATGGCGGAAATTTTGTTGCCATGGATACCATGGGTAAGTGCCGTGAGTGCGTGCGAGCGAGATAGAAAATCGACGCAATGGCTTATGGGTAGTGACACTAGCGCTCCTAGTAGACGGTTAAGGCGAAACTTTGCCTCACTCATCCCCATCTGTGCTTGGACCCCCTGTTCACAGCGGCCAAAGAGGTTTCTGTGTGTCCTAGTTCCGTTCTGGGGAGTCTCCGTTGAGGTTGGTTCTGTCGTTTTTTTTCGTCGATCCTCGAGATCGGGTGTCGTCTCGGCATTTCTGATGCGTTCGACTCGGTCGAACGGCTGATGTCAGCGTTTCCCTGGCGTGACTCGGTCACATTGCGTTCGTTGACGTTTTTGGTGTGGCACTTGCTCCGTTACCGCGAAAGATTTCGTTTATTGAACTTATGGCATTCCACCGCTGCCACCAATGTTGTATTCCCGTTTCTTAACTCGAAAGTCGAATAGGATTTCGAGAAAGTAAGGATCGTGGGAGTTGTTGCCAAATGAGTAAAAACTCAGCTCGATGATTACGAAAAATACGTGGATAGTTTATTGATAAAATATGGCGATTATTCGGTCTTTCAAATATTGTTACAGATTTATGATTTTGTCCTTTAGACCAACCCTAGTGGATGAAGTCACCACTGAACCACGGTGATTTTTTACGGTGACAAAGTGCCCACAAAATCACCGAGATCTTGGTGATTTTAAGGTGATTCCACGGTGATTCTCACGGTGATTGTCACCGTCACAAAATCACCGTGACAATCACCGTGGAATCACGTTGGAATCACCTTAAAATCACCAAGATCTCGGTGATTTTGTGGGCACTTTGTCACCGTAAAAAATTACCGTGATTCAGTGGTTTTTCAGGGTGAAAACATCGTCACCCAATCCGCTAGGGAACCGCTCCGAGCTCTTGACGAAGACTGCCTGATTTTGTTCGTTAAAATCAGAGCTACGATTAATGCACCTCGTTCTGATTTTGTGTCAAAATACTGATTTCGTAAAATGGTCAGCGATTTCACAGGTGCTCCAGAAAATAGTGCTTACCAACTAAACGTTCTCAAAAAGAACGTGTTGAAACGCTATTGCCCAAGAGGGCTTAAATTTGGGGCAATTGCGGATACAACAAAAAGTAAAATATGTAAAAAACATAAAAAAACATTTTTCCAAGATTGATTGATCCGATTCATCTTAATTTTCAATATGTTTTGAGGGCTGATAATGGCTCTAAGAAAAAAAAGTTATAAAGCTCAATAAGAGCCTTGACAAAAAATTCTTTAATTAAATTTCTTTTTTCAACCATGACACAATTTTGGCACAATTATGAAGCTATTTTTTTCAAACCTTTTGTATTTTCCTATAACACAATGAATTTTTAAAATTTCTTTAACAGGTACGCCATAGTAGAAACAAATGAAAACCACTTTTTGGCCCAAATAATGAATTTGTTTATATGTTTTGAGGGTTAATTTTTGTATTTCAATGCATACTTACATAATTTGTACCTATGGAAAATAATGTTTCATGTTCAAAACAATAATAAACATCTTTTGCCAAAATAAAAAATTGAACCAGTTGAATATTATTTAAAATTACTATAAAATTCATTATTAATATTTAACTGGGTCAATTGTTGACTTTGACAAAAAAATGTCGTTTGTTGTTTCGAATATAAATTATGATTTTCAATAGATACAAATTACACAAATATGCGTTAAAATACAAAAATGGAACCTCAAAATATATAAATAAATTCATTATTTGTGCCAAAAAGTGGTTTTTATTGTTTTCTACTGTGGGCGTACCTTATTTAAAAATTTTACCAACTCATAGTGTTGTAGGGAAATAAAGGAGGCTTTAAAATAAATAGTGCGATACATGTGCCAAAATTGTATCATGGTTAAAAATTGAAACTAAGAGAAAAACAAATTTTGGCCAGGGTTTCATAGAGCAATATGGCTCTTAATTTATTTTCCTTCGAGCTGATATCAGGCTCTAAAACATATTACAAATGTTGATGAATCGGTTCAGTCAGTCTTGAAATTTGTTTATGTTTCTTATATATTTCTCCTTTTCTTAATAGTTCCTAGTAATATAGTTATATTTCGATGATTTTTTTTAAATCGATAGCCGAAAATCTATCTATGCATTGACCGAATGGTCAAAGTTATGAACTTTTTTTTTCGAAAATTCATATCTTCTTTCCTAATCGACCGAATTCAGAAGTTCTTTCAAATTCTGAAAGAGCATACTTAAAATCATGAGAAAAAAATTTAGCGATAAAATATTCGAAAGTTATCAGCAAAACTACAAGGGGTCAAAAAGACGAATTTTCGCCTTTTATCGCTCTTGTGTTTTGCGGAGTTATATGAAATATTGAACATTCGCGACTACGATTTTTTTCAGATTAATATTCTCCCACTTTCCGGCCGGATTTTTAAAAGACAAGTCGTAAAACAACACAATTTTGCACAACAAGCATTGAATAATTGAGATAACAATTAAAATAAGCAGATGCAGAAAGAGAAATTATTGTCTTTCGATATGAGAGGCAATTTTTTATTACCATGATATAATTTTGGCACAATTATCGCAATATTTATTTTCAAGCCTCCATTATTTCCCTACAACACTATGAGTTTGTAAAATTTTTAAATGAGGTACGCCAAGGTAGAAAACAATAAAACTTTTTGGCACAAATAATGAATTTATCTATATATTTTGAGGTTTCATTTTTGTATTTTAAGGGGAGACAGTCAGCGTCAAAATGCCAATTTTTAAACATCAATATAAATGTTCATAGCATTTGAGGACACTTCACTGATAGTCTACCATTTGATGTATCAAATGTAGCAACTTTTACCGCTAGTTAGAACCCTTAAGGTGCAGTGGTTCTCTCATAAATTAATTTTTTATTTTCACACGCTGCACGCAGTTCTGACCAAACCGCTTGACGGATCTTATTCTACGATGTCTCATCTTCTTTGTAAAACTTTCGCGGACCGCTTGAGGCTGGCACATTTTTTTTAGATCCTTATTTTGGAGTTACAGGCCACTTTTTGAATCTTTGACCCATGTTTGGTTTTTAGAGCACTGCACACAAAACAATATTGATTTTCATAAAAATGTGCCTTGCTCAAGCGGCCCGTAAAAGTGTTGCGAAGAAAATGAGACGTCCCAGGATAAGATCCATGAAGCGGTTTGGTCAGGATCGCGCGCAGAGTTTTTGAAGATCCAGGTTTTTGGAAACCCACATTCGAAGTTGAAGATGTAACAACAAGTCTCCTCAGGAGACCGATTTTGTGCGTCGTTCGAGATTGACATCGACAGCGTGAGAACGCGAATTATCATGTGGAACCCATTCTTCGTAAATGACTAGTCTATGTTCTAGGGGAAAGCAACTAGTGAGAACCCACGCCGCAACTGCGAAGATGAACGCACCGTTCATGTTCACGATAATCTTTCTAATAGCGGGATGGAGCTTTCAGTCGATATCACGAATGACGTTTTTTTTCTAATTTCCTCTCAATTTTTTAAATGATTATTAATCCGATAAACATACACTTCTGAGGGTGGCTCCCGACGACGCATACTTTGCGTATCGCGTAACTTGCGTTGGCCAATCATGTCTCGCCGTAAGCTTTCCGGTCGATAATAGAACGGAATTACGGTTCGCCGATTGGTAGCGCAAGTTACGCGATACGCAAAGTACGCGCCGTCGGGAGCCACCCTGACTTTACCGAATTTCAAACTTGACATTCTCCACATCTAGTTACATTCGTCAGACTGCGACAGACTATTAGCGCTTTCTATTGGTTGCACCGGGCTGCACTGAGTGCGCACTCAGTGTATACTCTTCCTTTATTTTTCTGCACGAGCAACAAAGACAGAGATGCACTCAGTGCACACCCAGTGCAGCGAACAGAAAGCGCTATATGAAAAAATATCATAAGCCATGAAAAACGGCAGAACGGCAACTCGGAGAAGTCGATGTCGCTGTCGATCGACAGCACAAAATCCGCCTCCAGCCCTCTGCGTTACTGGTCAATGCACCTGTATAACAACAATATTTTTGAAGGTTGTTGCATGAAGAAAAAAATTGTTTAACAGGCTTTTCACAGTTTTTCAATTTCGGTATTTTTAATTATTTTTTATATGCACAAACATTTTTACTCAAAAATTGCTATAAATTTTTTAACAACTGAAAATACTTCCGTTGACATTTTGGAGGTTGACATATGAGGTACGAAATTATATTTACTTACAGAAAGAACGTTTTGATAAATATGAAAATCAATTCGATTATTTAGTAAAGCCCTAGCGGAACACGCGAATTGCTTTTAGACAAATAAGGACGTAGCATAAGGACTGCATTGAGAACGGTGTTTAAACGGGTTCAAACAGGTGGCGCGGCGGTCTTTTTCCGCACGCCACCTTTTGTACTGTCGCACGTACAAGCGTCGCACGCAGGGTCGTTTTGCAGCATATTATTTTTCTGAAAGCAACGGCGACGCAGATGCAGTCCTTTTCATTGTCGCGACGGTCTTTTCTGATAGGTGGCGCAGTGATCATTTTTCATATCGTCGCACGTACAAGCGTCGCACGCACGGTCCTTTCGCACCATATTATTTGTCTGAAAGCAACGCGTCGCAGATACAGTCCTTTTGAGTGTCGCAACTTCCGTCAGGGAGACGACGAATACCATTGTCTTTACAAATAATTGAATATAATAAAAATATGAAATGACGTATCACTAACCACTGTAAATTTCTCGCGTCTTTTATCGAGATCGCAAAAGCACTTTCACGTAATTGGACGGTCGGTTTAGAGATTTAATATCGCTTTGTTTTCAAAAAATACACAATGGATAAAAATAGCTGAATACATTAAAAAAATAATAAACCACACGCGAACGTTTGTTTGTCGTTTGTCATATCGCACATGATACATGGGCAACCGGCAATAGCAGCAGCAGTTTAGCAGCTTCCTAATAACTTGCTGGTAACAAAATTTTTGTTACTAGTAAAATTCTAGTAAATTTACGAGGGACACTTTAGCCCTGTTTATGCAGCGGCCGTAACTTAACTTAGTCGTATCTTAAGAAGTTGAAAGTATATATTGCCCTTGTGGCGTTTATGCAGCTTATTCCTTAGCATTAGCCGTAACCGTAACCGCAGAAAGTTGGCAACTTTCAACTTTAATGCCGTAATTTAAGAATACGCATGCGCTTTAACGAAAAATATATCACCACCGATTGAAATGGGGAAAATATCGTGGCGGGCTTGTCCTTTGTTCGTATCTATAACCTCGAAATAAGCAAAAATGACGTTTTATTTATCACACCAATTGAAGTGAGAAAAAAATATCGGGGCGGGCTTAAAGCTATTATCAGCCCTCAAAACATATGAAAAATTAAGATCAATCGGATCAATCAATCTTGGAAAAATGTTTTTGCTATGTTTTTTTTACATATTTTACTTTTTCTCAATAACTAATCGAGTTAGAGATCAACACTCTAGGCAACTTCAGAAAACTATGAAAAACGAACTTTGAAATTACGAAAATTGACAGAAAACGCTATAATGAAATAATTTCCGTTCTTGTGCCGCACACGATCCAAAAAAAGAAATAAAAGCTGAATGTACGAGGCATGTAGAGTTTGATATTATATTATAGCTATGCTTTCTCTCACTCGTACTTATTCAATGCCACCGGTGCGCACGCCCGTAGTAGGGGTATGGACGCCGCTGTGTATAACGTAGGCTATCTCACTTTCACTCAGCGCGGCTGTCTCTCTCACCAGTGGTGATCATATTTGCCCTTTTCAGAGGCACACAAACTTTAAACATTTTTAGCACATTATTTATAGACGATAGAAAAAAAAGTTCTGATGTTTATTATGCGAAATTTTAAGATATACAACTTTTGTTTGAAACTTTTTCCCGATTTCTTTCTCGTTCGCGTGATATGACAATTTGAACTTTTGAATAATTATTTTCACCCTTCAGCACCCTGCTGGGAGTTAAAATTCATGCATAGATCGATTCAGAATATCAAAAAACATAAAAGAAAAACATGTTCATGTGCCAGAAGTCGCATTATCGTACTTTCGACTATATTGACTGGACTATAATTTGGCATTGCGTGTTTCGCAATTATTAAGGTAGGAGTAGCGCTACAATCGTTATTGAATAAATTCTTGAAAGTCAAATATACATGAGTTTATGTGATAAACTTCTATGTCGTGAAAACTCAGGATAACTTATCGAAGATTCCAACACGTAAGTAGTAAGTGTACCACTCTGGGCCCCCCCCACGTCTACCCCCACTATGCAGCTTCCCCCACCACAAGTTTTCCCCCACCACCAAGGTGGTCAAGAAAAGTCGTCGCGGTGTAGAGAACGTCAGCGAGGGGGCAGAGAGGGGGCAGGCAAGGGCACCATAGTTACACATTCTCATATAAAACTTACTTACACACACACACACACACACACACACACACACACACACACACACACACACACACACACACACACACACACACACACACACACACACACACACACACACACACAATTTTTTATGTTACCCACCACGTTTTCCTCCTCTACCGTTATCTCTCAGGGGCCGTGTTTTTTTCACGCAATGTTCACGCAGAATTTTTTCCTTCCATTTTCGCGCAATCTCGCAATTTTACACTATTTATTTTAATTTTCATTTTTTTTTCAACTACTCGCGCTATGTATTGTTGTAATTTTAACTACTCGCGCAATGTATTTTTATTTTATTATTTTTATGATTTTCTCATTTATTTTTTCGTCCAATGCTCACGCAGAAAATATTTTAAGTCATTTTTTTCCATTATTTTCGCGCAATTTCGCAATTTACACTATCCATTAGAATTTTTATTATTTTTTTATTTATTTTAACTCAATGTTCACGCCGAAAAAAATTTTGAACAACTCGTGCAATGTATTTTTTAATTTATTTAAATTTGTATTATTTATTTACTTATTTATTATTTTTTTGATTATCTTGTTTATCGATTTTTTTCGCCCAATGTTCGCGCAGAAAAACTTTTCAACTACTCGTGCGATGTAATTTTATTATTTTCTTATTTATTTATTTACGGTATGTTCACACACACACGCACACACGCACACACATCTCCTTTACTCCGTAACCACAGAGTCAATGAAGCCTTCCTAGATGGCGTCTTCGCCGTTGAGGATTTCGTGAACGATAACCCCGACATCCCGAAGATCGTCGCGTAGCAGACGGATATACGGCGCACTCATCTCGCCTTCGCGCGACTCCAAAACGCAAGTCATTATACTGGCAGCAATGCACACATTCTCCGAAACAGCCCGAGCTCCCGCATTATCCAACCCACCCATGCCGCGTAAATAGCACTCCACTACAAGAGCTGGTACCGCTGCAAAGACGGGCTCAATTTTTAAAAGCTCATGCGCGTGGAAAAAAGCGGTTTCACCGAAATCCACCATTAGCACCTCCGTATACTCAGTTTCATCGGAATAAATTATTTCTCCCCGATAAATTGCATAGGAGCGCATAATCACGCACATCCCACCCGGCACTCGCTCGTGAGCTTCCAAGGGTCGCCCTTTCTGCTCGACACGATAAAACACATGAAGCAATTGCATTAATTGCTCATACGCCTCGAACATAAGCTGGTTGCGTAGCTGTACACAGCTGCCGCTCACGGCAGCCACTACTTTACACCAAAAAAGGTGTGGCAAAAAAGCTACACAAAAGCGCGGAAACATTTTTCGAATTTTTAACTCGCTGTTCTCGACCGTGTAAAGGCTTCGCTGAAACTGAAGCGGTCAAAAGCATAATACCTCCCATCATTGAAGATGTTCCATCTCCCTCAAGTCTTCGTCAACAAAACTGTACACGCATATGTATGTAAATAATATTGCTCCACGACCGTGAGCTTGAAGATCCACGCATCGCAATAGATACATAGGTAAAATGGATACGTCTGCGTAAAACTAGTAAGAGCTCTGGAATGTGCGTTGATAAACATTGCATGGCGGCGTGTGCCAATGCCTGAGGCCTAGAAAAGCGTAACGATTGCTTAAAATATACGCGATTACCGGCGAATCAGTATAAGGGCCCAGCGCTGTATATTTTACAGGCCCGATGCGTCTCTTTGGTGTTAAGCTAGCATCAGAGAAGATGCTATAAGAATAGTATTCGAAAATGTTGAAAATTTTTTATTTTTTGTGCATACTGAAAGCAGTTTTTCAGAATTTTCAGGCCGATGCATTTCATCCAGGATAAAATGAACCATTTTCATCTATAAAATAAAAACATTTTTATCGTTAAAAAATATCAATTGAAAAATACAGAAATTATTTAGCGCTTTTTGAAAATTGATCTCTATATTTAATCATAATATTTCTCGCTTACGAGCGGCGGACGCGATCACGCGAAGATCCGCACGAGGCGGAGACCGAGGAGTATATCAGGCATTCCTTACGAACCGACCAATTCGTGACACTGACGATTTTTGATTTTGTTAAAAAATATTCTACTTTTTTGTACATACTAAAAGCAGTCGGTCAGAATTTTCTAGATTTTTGTCTACACGCTTTTCGGCACAATTTTTTTTTCAAAATTTCACACATTTTTGAAATGCTCGTAACATTTCGAAAACCGATTTTAAGCAATTGTTCGCAACATCTCTATGAAAATTTGTTTGCATAAATTTTGCAGAAAAATGTTGCAGATCAATTGTGTAAAATAATTTTTCCTAACAAATTTTGCATAATTAATTTTGTGCAAAAAATTTGCTTGAAAATTGTTTTGCAACAAAAAATGTTTCGCATAATTTTTTGCAAAAAAAATGTGCAAAAAATGGTTTCGCAAAATTTTATACAAAAATTAGCTTGAAAATTGTTTTGCAGCAAAAAAATGTTTCGCATAACTTTTTGCAAAAAGAAATGGTTCGCAAAATTTTTGCAACCAGAATTGTTTTGCAAAATTTTGTTCACAAAATAGTTTTAACCAATTCCTTTGCACCACCTGTCTACGAAAATTTTGCGCAACAGTCTTTTTCCAAAAATTTTGTGAAATTGCAGAAAAATGTTACAGATTAATTGTGTGAAACAATTTCGTCTAACAAATTTTGCAAAATAATTTGTGCGCCAAAAATTTTGCGCTTGCAAAAAATTGATTCGCAAGACATTTTTATCGTTAAAAAATATCAATTGAAAAATATAGAAGTTATCTAGCGCTTTTTTAAAATTGATGTTTTTCTTTAATCATAATATTTCTCGCTTACGAGCGACGGACGCGATCACGCGAAGATCCGCACAAAGCGGAGACCGAGGAGTATATCAGGCATTCCTTACGAACCGACCAATTCATGACACTGACTTATTTTTGATCTTGTTAAAACTATTCTACTTTTTTGTACGTACTAAAAGCAGTCGTTCAGAATTTTCTAGATTTTTGTCTGCACGCTTTTCGCCACAAATTTTTTTCGAAATTTAACACATTTTTTAAATGCGCGTAATTTTGCAAAAACCGATTTTAAGCAATTGCTTTGCACCATCTGTTTACGAAAATTTTGCGCAACAGTCTTTGTCCAAAAATTTTGTGGAATTGCAGAAAAATGCTGTAGATTAATTGTGTGAAACAATTTTGTCTAACAAATTTTGCGCTTGCAAAAAATTGATTCGCAAAACATTTTTATCGTTAAAAAATATCAATTGAAAAATACAGAAGTTATTTAGCGCTTTTTAAAAATTGATCTTTACCCAGATAGACAAATGTAGCTCATATTGGCATCATATTGCATACATCTATGACGCATAGGAACACTCATAGCTGTGTGTCGCTTATGAGTGCTCACCTGGAAGTCATATTTGCATCATACGATGATTGACAATAACACGGCAGTCACGATGTGACGAAATTGTGGTGCTCATATGAAGATCATATTGACGTCATACCGTGGTGAAATTGGTTGCGCTCATATGAAGCTCATATGACCTTCTGGATGTGAGGTATTATTGTAATTTTTATACGGTTTTTTCTAAATTTCTATTGCTTGCAAAAAATTTTATTATGTATAATTTTTCATTTACATAGCTTCTGAACCGATTACATAAAAAAAATTTAAAAACACCCAATTTCATTATATTTCAATTTCTTCTGTCTCCAGTGGGATTCAAACCTACGACCTGCTTATCTATCCTACCTAACAACTTAACACGCTACCTATTACGCTACCGAGTGCTTATGAATTTTCTTCTTCACTTATATGATATATCAGTGGTGACATGCCAGGGAAAACGAGTCACATTTGAATATTATATATATACAGTTAAAAATGAAAGTCATTAATAAATTAAGAATTAAAAAAATAGACGATTCAATATGGCGTCCAAAATTTCAAAAAAATGGGATATTCGTGAAAGTCAATTTCTCAGTTTTTTACAGTTTCGCGAATTCGAATATCCCAATTAAATCTATAGGGAAATTTGTAGAATTCAAATTGGGGGTTCTATTTGATAAAAAAAATTATGAAAAATAGTGCAACTTTTGTAAAAGTTTGTTTGCTTATGTGAAACTGAAATATAAAACAAAAAAATTAAAACATTAAAAAAAAATTAGTTAAAATAATTTTTTTTCTAAGTAAATGAAAACAATTTTTTAAAATTCAATATGGCTGCCGTGATTTGCAAAAATTCTCAAATGTTGGTGAACATATTATTAATAACTTTATACAATGAATTTTTTGGACTTGCAAAATTAAGATGTGAGGCTTGTCACAAAATGCTGTTATTTTGCAGTGATTTTGCAGCCGTCATATCGCGCTCATCGAATGTATCACTGAGAAACATGCATATCGTGATCATATTGCGCTCATCGAATGTATAACTGAGAAACACGCATAACGCCATCATATTGCATGCATGGCATGTATACTTTCAATGCTAACCTAGTGAATACACCAAAAAAATCATTAAATGGCTTTCATATGATATCCATCTGCAAATATTCATTGCAGAATGTAAGTTTGCCAGCTTATGAGTTTATCTTGTAGTCAACGGATGATGCATTTGTAAGCGACATGATGAGATCGAAATGTTTTGTAAATTCATCATACTAAATGAACTCATGGGCATGCATCAGAACATGTAGCCAATATGATGGAAAATTTGCTTCATCAAATGTATACACGGCGTGATAATCATGGCTGTCTATCTGGGTATATTTAATCATAATATTTCTCGCTTACGAGCTTGAAAATTGTTTTGCAACAAAAAATTGTTTCACAAAATTTTATACAAAAATTAGCTTGAAAATTGTTGTGCAGCAAACAAAATGTTTCGCATAATATTTGCAAAAAGAAATGGTTCGCAAAATTTTTGCAAAAAAAAATTGTTTTGCAAAATTTTGTTTACAAAATAGTTTTAACCAATTGCTTTGCATCATCTATCTACGAAAGATTTGCGCAACAGTCTTTTTCCAAAAATTTTGTGATTGCAGAAAAATGCTGCAGATTAATTGTGTGAAACAATTTTGTCTAACAAATTTTGCGCTTGCAAAAAATTGATTCGCAAAACATTTTTATCGTTAAAAAATATCAATTGAAAATCACAGAAGTTATCTAGCGCTTTTTAAAAATTGATCTCTATATTTAATCATAATATTTCTCGCTTACGAGCGGCGGACGCGATCACGCGAAGATCCGCACAAAGCGGAGACCGACGATTATATCAGGCATTCCTTACGAACCGACCAATTCGTGACACTGACCATTTTTGATTTTGTTAAAAATATTCTACTTTTTTGTACGTACTAGAAGCAGTCGTTCAACATTTTCTAGATTTTTGTCTGCACGCTTTTCGCCACAAATTTTTTCTCAAAATTTCACACATTTTTTAATGCTCGTAGCTTTTCAAAAACCGATTTTAAGCAATAGCTTTGCAACATCTCTACGAAAATTTGTTTGCATAAATTTTGCAGAAAAATGTTGCAGATCAATTGTGTGAAATAATTTTTCCTCACAAATTTTGCATAATTAATTTTGTGCAAACAATTTGCTTGAAAATTTTTTTCAAAAAAAATGTGCAAAAAATTTTGCGCTTGCAAAAAATTGTTTCGCAAAATTTTATACAAAAATTAGCTTGAAAATTGTTTTGCAGCAAAAAAATGTTTCGCATAATTTTTTGCAAAAAGAAATGGTTCGCAAAATAGTTTTAACCAATTGCTTTGCACCATCTGTCTACGAAAATTTTGCGCAACCGTCTTTTTCCAAAAATTTTGTGAAATTGCAGAAAAATGCTGCAGATTATTTGTGTGAAACAATTTTATCTAACAAATTTTGCAAAATAATTTGTGTGCACAAAATTTTGCGCTTGCAAAAAATTGATTCGCAAAATTTTATAAAAAACAATTTGCTCAAAACAGTGATGAATTTGATGTGGTTTCTTCTTTTGCGAACAATTATAAATACTAAAATAAACTGTGAAAAAATGCAATGTTCACAGCAAAATGTTCAGTTCTCTTAGCGCAGGCGCTATTGATGGGAAAACTGTAAAAATATCACAGTTTATTCTTTTCCCTGCACTGTTGAAACACCCAATAGTTTAATTCCTTAATTACTAATTCGATCGTTTATTCCTTGTCGTATAACCTCGCCTTTATTTTATTCTTACTCCAACTGAACCGTCCGCCATATTCCAGACAGTCGTTGCAATAATGTCGATCGATTGCAAGAACTTTGAATCGGATGCGACGTTTTTCTACATGCGTGTGTTGAATCAATGTCACTTATTCGCTGCGTCAGAAATAAAATATCCATGCGGTAACTCCGTAATTTTTTATTCCATTATTTTTCTTCCAGTATAAACATGACATTACTCGTGCGATTTATCCATTGTTACGGCCATTACACTTTCCAGGAATAAGACAGGCCATGATATTTATTCATATACTTTGGACTTGGTAAGTTGATATATCGATTGCAATATATTTTCAATATACATTTGCCGGATGTGCGGTTGTTATCATTAAAACGCACGCACTTTTCCATCGAGTTCTTTTTTAAATCGAGGAAAACAATTCCCGCTTACAGTTGAACTTTTTTACCAACCGCATTTACAATAATATATTCCAGAGTTATTCACAGTTCCCAACGATCGAATTGTGGAATCGTATCTTTACTGATTTCCGAGTACGGAGGCACAGAAGTAAGGAAAACTTTCTTCGATGACATCGATATCAAAATTACAAGTGATTTTTTTAATTTTTCTAAATCAAAATTCATTACAAGTGATTTTTTTCATTTTTTTAAATCAAAATTCATTATAAGTGTGATGATAGAATTCTGAAAATTAAACATGTTTTTACATGAAGGATTCAGGAGGTCGTGTAAAAATTTCACGACGATTGAGAAGCTATGTATTGAACAATTAACATTAAAAGATTTCATAGAGACTCAACATCCTTAAGATGTTCATAAATATGAATATAAAAAAAATCATTCTTTTTCAGATTTGAAAATTTTCAGGGTTTTTTCGTTACCTATTCACAGTATTTTTGATTTTTATTTTTTGAAATTGAGAATTTATTTTCTGATTCTAAAATATTTTGACTGCGAATTATTTCATGTAAATGTGTTATTTAGAGATGCAAATATCGTTCATTTTTTTAAAGGTAATTTTCATTCTTTTCATTTCTTTTGTTTCACTTTGTGTTATTTTTGTTATTCTTGAGTGTATCATTTCGACGTGGTATTTTTTTCTCGCGACATTTAGAAATATAACAACTCGAAGATTACATTTAGAATTTATTCTCGATGCGATAATCTAAATCGTTTTTTAAAACGAAGAATCATTAATCGCCAGAAATCAATTAATTTCCACAAATAATTATGAAAGATGTTTAGTTCGTCATCATTATTTTTTTATAAATTTTCACATGGATAATTTATTTTGGGTTTTTGTTTGAAATCGCATCAAGTACACTACTATGCATTAATGCCTGGTCAAACCGAAATCTAGCGATTTTACCGACCGTGTATCGTCATTTGTTGAAGTGTCTTGAAGTTCGGAGGAGTTTCAGACTCATGTGTCAAGCGTAATTCTTAACCACCAAATTGTTAACCTAGCGTATACATGACAGCTCTAAAATGAGGTGACCACGGCAGGCGCACGCAGCGTACGGGAGATCAAAATTGGAACAAGGGGTTAAGTGGGATGAATGAAGAAGAGTTACAGGAATGTGATGCTCTATCGTTAACGGAATTATTTATTGATTTTGATGTATGAATAAAAGACAAATATAAGAAATAAAAATGAAATGAGAGTTCTCGAATTTCTAAATTGGTTTAATTGTATAAAAGACCACTTCGATACCGAATTGAATGACAATCATCTCCGAGCTATTGCAGTTCTCGTTCGACGAATAAGTAATTATCGAATTCTTAATTGCCCGGATGAATCCAAAATTTATGATGAGATCTTGCAGCTACTTAAACTAATTTCTTTTTAAAATGTCGAGGATCATTGGTGGAATCATCTGGCTTAGAGCATCGCAAAAAAATCTCATTTCTGAAAAGCTCATAGATTGGTTCAATTAATGACACGAGAAAACTTTGACCAAAAAATTAATCAGTCCAACCTTGGGGTCGCTGGTTTCTTTGAAGTCACCAGGTTCTGGACCCGGTCTACCTGCTTCTATAGTTGGATTCATCCGGAGATTGATGAAATCGAACTTGATAACAGATTACCACTTATTCCTTATTTAAATATTCGAATTTCCAATAGACACCCACGAAAAATCTAATTTACTGCTTATCCAGATGAATGCAAAGCCACGGATGATAAGATGCAATTCCTTTGAATGATTATCATCAACGACAGCGTCTATTATAGCTGGAATCATCTGTTGTCGCGTGTTTAGAAAATGTTACCGTTCCACAGCTCGACGCTTCTTGCATTGTCCAGAGACACTTCGGATTAATAGAGTTATTTTGCATTTTTCAAATGAATCCAACGAAAAATATGATTACGTGCGATCATTGGGATCGGTTTGTCTATAGAATTTAGTCGATAACAGCTGGATTTATTGTTGCATTCTCGAGCAACACTGGAGTCATCGAATTCCAAATTTCCCAGACGACTCCAACGGAAAATTTGATTAAACGTAATTATTTGGATTGGTATGCTTTAAAAAATGTCGGTTGTCGAGTTTTCAGAAAAATCTCACCCCTCCACAGTTCCTATCGCATTCGAGCAAATGATACCCAGAATCTTGTAACAACAAAAAAATCCAACGTTGGGATAAATGGTCTCTGCGAACAATGCTTCTTAATGAACTGGATTATCCGTTCTTGTCGTTGGACTCGTTCACAACTTGATGAAAACTCGAGTTGACACTCAATTCGAACACGATCGTTCGAAGACGAGACGATATTTCCAGCTATTAACTTAGCTCGTAGCTCCAATTCCTGAACGGAGCATATTGTTACCCATATCAGAAATCGCTCTTGCAATCAATCAATCAATTAATCAAAAAATGCACCCTGCTTTAGATTCTTTTGCCTTATTCCAACATTAAAAAAATTTGGTGCTGTTATTTTTTGCCGGAGCTTAAAGCATATAGTATTCCTGATCAGAAAAACAAATGTGGACGAGCGTTGGATTCCCATCGTCGATACGTTCTAAAAACGCAAATTTTCGTTTCGCGTCAGAAGCAGCCAATCGATTGATCTTCAGCCGTGGCCACGTAACGATGCCAAGTATTAAACAGATGGTTCAAACGGGCAAGACGAAATGACTCGCGTCTTTACTGGACTATCGACTTTTCCCCGAGGACATTTAAAAAGACCTTTTCACTCATCGAAATGTCCAATGTTACGGCAACACCACTCTACTGAGATATAGTTAGATAGTCAATAGGCGCGTAAAGAATAATTCAGGACAGGAGGAAAATCGTTTGTATTAGTTAAGTCATTCCAATTTAATTGACAAAATTGACGGATGACCTGGACGTCAAAAAAAGATAAATTCAAATCAATTAATCCATTCAAACTCGAATTAGTATGGGATCCATGATCCATTGCTTTCAATCACACACTGCATTCTGTCCGGCATCGAGTTTACTAGGTTCGGACAAAGGTCCGGCCTCGCTTCGATATCTTGCCAGACTCGATGCACGTGTTCCACGAGGGCATCACGGTTTCTATCCCGACCGGATTCCCATTCTCGAACCATGATACCTATTGAGATTTATGCATTTAACTAAATCGGCAGTCAACGAGATTCGCGAAGTTTTTGTTTCATTTAGAGTAACTTCATCTATTAAATAAAATGTTAGGAAAACGTACTCCATAAATTTTCGATTGGGTTCAGATCTGGGGATTTACTTGGCCAATTCATTAACCGGACCTCCGGATGTTGATCAAACCACGCCATTGTTTCCCGAGATGTATGGACCGCACTTCGATCTTGCATAAACAGTATTTCGGGGTACCGATCGACAGGGAAGCGAGCTCTAGTGGTGGGAAGCATTACATTTTCTAGAATCCCGACGTAATCCCGCGAATTCATCCGCGGCGGAATCTCGCATATCGCCAGAGGTCCGGTGCTGGACATGCAGCCGCAAAACCCTGCAGATATTCGACCGCTCCACTGTTTCTCGACGACGTAACGTCGGTCCAGTTGGAATTCTTTCGCTCTTGGACGGTACACGTGCCGCCGACCGTCATCTGAGCTCTTGAAGACCTATGGAAAGCAAGAAACCTTGGTCTTCAGAATTGAAGGAATGAATTTTGATGATATATTATAAGGGTTTTGCTTTAACCACAGGAAGAGTGCACTTGAAATAACAATATTGGCAGTTGAATTTTTTCGGTTCACTCCATGTTTCGAGAGCATCCATGTTCAAAGCAAAAAGGGAGACGCGTCCACGTCGCACTTACACATTAACGGTTGGATACTATTAGCCGGTTGTTAATTACGCATAAAATTTTATGCCACTTGAACGTACGCACGCACGGAAAATGTACGAATATTGCTTTATCAAGGTATCGGGTTGATTTTGAATTACCAATTGACAATCTTTGTCGGAACTCAAAAACAGTAGTGTGTAGCGCAAATGCACAAGCGTGTATCCGCACAGCACCGCTGACTAGCGTAAAAAGTTTGTGTTCGAGAGTTTCTCAGCAGTCATCGTTTAGGAAGGAAGATAAGTGTGTAGCTATATTAATTTATTGTTAAATCTGCGTTCTTTGGTGAATTAATATTTTCAGTAGCTCTAATCTTTCTCCGATTCGTTGAACGAAACAAAATAAAACAAAACATATCTAAAAACCACACCTTTTCATCGGACCAAATGACTGGAGCCCAGCGTTCTCGCTCCCACTCCAAATGCTCCTGAGCGAAAAGAACTCGCTGCTGGCGATGATCCTCCGTCAATGGAGTCCTTTTTTTTGGACGATGTGCTATAAGGCCGACATCTCTCAATCGCCTCCGAGCCGTACTCACGCTTACGCCGATGCCTGTCTCGTGCAACGTTGCGGAAATGGTCGTGAACGGGCGTTCTTCGACAGCTTGGCATAGCCGGACATCTTCTTCCGGTGTAGTCTTTAGTGGCCGCCTGTTATTTTTCCGATGATCACGAAGAGATCGGTCACCACCAACGTTATATTTACGGATCCACAGGCGCACTGTTTTTATATTGCATCCTATTGCAGCTTGGATCTTTTGGTTATTGCAACCTGCCTGGTGCATTCCAACAATTATCCCGCGAACGGATGAATCATAATTGGCGAAAATGTTTCGCTCTTCTTGAGGTTCTCCTTTAGCTTCGGCCATTTTGATTGATATAGGTTGAAGGTTGATGGTCTCAGAATGTGGCCGCGAACAAAACACGACAATACTCTGAAACACCTTCAGTCTACGGAAACATGAGTCCACGAATGTAAATTATCCGTGGTTCCAGATTCGTTTCCCATATGTTAATTTTCATTTGATGTATTTTTGAATTTCTTGTAGCCGCTTAGATTTTGCAAGTTTAGGGCATTGGGCGCGGAAATTTCTTTGGAAAACGAAGATGAACTCAATTAGAATGTTCAGCAATCAGAGAAATCATCGGTGTTCGTTCTTTCCGAATTTAATTCTGTATATGTTAACTAGTAGTCGCAATCCCGTAGCTGTGGAAATCAGGCGTTTGAACATTACTCTTTTTTTGAATATCGAGGCGAAACGAACAAAGCAAGTGTTTCAACGTTCTTCAAGGGCCTTACAATTAGCTCATGAGGCTAAGAGGATTCATACAAGTTCAGATTTCTTTCCCTCCGAAGTCCAAAGAAGTCCGGATAGCCTACAACAAGTTTACTTTTCACATGTGGGAAAAGCATCTTCGCACTCGTAGTGCAGAATTTCCCTAACCCACGTTCAAACCTGATTGCATCTCCGTTTCTGCACTCCATTAACCGATGGACGCAATCTGGTCGTGGGCTAGACAAATGTTGTGACGTTATTATTCTATACAAAATTATTCTAAGCCGAAAGAATTTATTCTACACATTATTATTCTACACATGACACTTTCCACACAAAAGTTTCTACACAAATAATTCTACACAAGGGAAACAGCAAGGAATATTATTCTACACAAAATTATTCTACAAATAATTTCCTTAATGAAAATGAAAAGAAACAAACCTAAAAAATCGGCAGAAACTCGACTTCTACGGGGAATTCTATCTTCTGCTGGTTTTTTAATAATGTTGGGATGAAATGGCAAGAAATATTATTCTACACAAAATTGTTCTACACCGGTTCCTACGCGCATTATTCTACACAAGAAAAGTGGCAAGGAATATTATTCTACTAAAAATTATTCTACACCGGTTCCTCCGCACATTATTAAACAACCGGAAGAAACTAGAATTCCCCGTAGAAACCGAGTTTCTGCCGGTTTTTTAGGTTCGTTTTCCCTTAAGAAACTAAAAATTCCTCACGGAAATTATTTGTAGAATAATTTCGTGCAGAAGAATATTCCTTGCGACTTCTTTTCTGTAAAATAATGTGCGGAGGAACCGGTGTAGAATAATTTTGTGTAGAATAATATTCCGTTTCATTTATCTTGTGTAGAATAATTTCTGTATAATCTTTTGTGTAGAATATGTCATGTGTATAATATACCTGTGTAGAATCGAATCCTCCAATAAATAATATGGAACGAGGAAATCAATAAAAAATTGCTTAAAAACAAAATATTGAAATTAGTTGATGAAAAGTTTCAGAGACGTGAAAAATAAATAATTTTTTATTTAAAAACAATTATATTTATACATAATTTTAGTATTTTTCTCTTTGAAAATTATTTATGAACATAATTGTTAATAAATATTGTTTGTAAGGAAATGGTTTATTTTCTCCGTTCCTAAAATTTTTCATTAACTAATTTTAAGATTTTCTTCATTAAAAATTATTTATTGATGTCCTTGTTTAATATTTTTCATTTCGGATCGTTTTACTACGTTTTTCAATCCCTTTAGGGTAGTTGAGTCGTTAGTGCAAAATGATTACGAAAATATAAAATTATTGGTAACGAGAGATATTCATTGTTAAAGGAGTTAGGAATAATTTCAAGACGATTAGGAAGCTGATTATCGAAAAATTAACATTAACGAATTAAAGTAAATTAATTGTAGTCCTAAACTGGTATAACTTTGCGATAAGTTTTTTTTTACCTCTCAATTTTTTAATATCTACAATATACTGAAAGCAACGGATACGAAATAAATTTTATTGAACTTTTTTTTATTTAATTAAAAATTGTTTTTAACACAAGTTAATTTATTAATAACGAGCTTTCTAATTGCCGTGAAATTTTTAGACGACCTCTTAAATAATTCATACAAAAACATAACAAATTGTCAGATTTTCCTTATCATTATTTATTTTAATCCTTAAGAAGGTTGAACTAATGATGATTAAATTCTGAAAATTTGGTATGTTATTGCATGAAGTATTCAGGAGGTCATGTAGAAATTTCACGACGATTAGGAGGCTATTTATTAAACAATTAACATTAACAAGTTTCATAGCGACGCAACTACCTTAAGTCAATTTGAAATCAATACTTGTGTTGAAAATAGCAAATTTGCTTATTACTATTTTATGATCGATTTGCAACACGAATGGACAAGAAATTAATTAAACAAATAAACAAATTTAAAGAAAAAAATGTTCAGATTACTCGATGCAAAAGTTTAGGAACGTGAGAAAAAAAACGTCAAAATTATAATTTCAACTTTTCGGTTTTTCTTTCGTTTTTCTTTAAATTTTCCATGTTCCTAAACTTTTTGATCGACTAAATTTAGCATTTTTCTTTGTAAAAATTGTTTCTTGCAGTTCCCGTTTGATATTTTTCATTAAGTGTTATTTTAATACGTTTTTCGATCCCTTCAAGTAAATTTGAAATTAATACTTGTGTTTAAAACAGTAAACTCGCTGATAACTATCTTATAATCTATTTGAAGTTTTTATTAAAAACGAATTAATAAAACTGTACAATAAAAAGTAAAACTATAGCCATTATTCAAATGTATCACTAATTATCATACTCCATGCGGAGTTAACTTGTTATACCGGGATCTTTGAACTTAACTCGTTATGAAATCGCCAACTTCTATTTTTTCTGCGCACTCCAACAACCAATTCTTCCAGATCGTCTATCCCCCTTATAGAGATGAGATCAAAATTTATACAAATTTTATATCTCTGGGCCACACCGTGTGAGACATCAATACATTTTCGAATTTTCAATCCCGATTTCGTAGCGGTATGCTCTGCTAAATTTTTTTAAACAGGCTCGACCAATACTACTTCCGGTTCGTTCACTGCTTCTTGTGGGGATGAAATCAAAATTTCTACTAATTTTATATCGTTGAGCACACCGTGTGAGACAATATTTTCGAATTTCCGGTCCCGATTTCATCACTAAGTGCTCAGCAGAATTATTCGAAACAGGCTCGACCACAACTACTTCCGATTTCACCCTACCCTTGTAAGGATGAAATCGAAACTTCTACGAATTTTATATCGTTGGGCACACCGTGTGAGACAATATTGTCGAATTTTCAGTCCCGGTTTCATCACTGTGTGTTCAGCGAAATTATTCGATACAGGCTCGAACAAGACTACTTTCGGTTCGTTCACCGTCCCCTTGTGGGGATGAAATCGAAATTTCTACGAATTTTATATCATTGAGCACACCGTGTAGGACGATATTTTCGAATTTCCCGTCCCGATTTCATCACTGTGTGCTCTGCAGAATTGTTCGATGCACGCTCGATCAAGACTACTTCCGGTTCGTTCACCGTTCCCTTGTGGGAAGGAAATCGAAATTTCTACGAATTTTATATCGTTGAGCACACCGTGTGAGACAATATTTTCGAATTCCTGGTCCCGATTTCATCACTGTATGCTCAGCAGAATTATTCGATACAGGCTCGACCAAGACCACTTCCGGTTCGTTCACCGTCCCCTTGTGGGGATAAAATCGAAATTTCTACGTATTTTATATCATTGAGCACACCATGTGGGACAATATTTTCGAATTTCCGGTCCTGATTTCATCACTGTGTGCTCTGCAGAATTGTTCGATGCAGGATCAACCAAGACTACTTCCGGTTCGTTCACCGTCTTCTTGTGGGGATGAAATCGAAATTTCTACGAATTTTATATCGTTGAGCACACCGTGTGAGACAATATTTTCGAATTCCCGGTCCTGATTTCATCACTGTGTGCTCTGCAGAATTATTCGATACAGGCTTGACCAAGACTACTTCCGGTTCGTCCACCGTCTTCTTGTGGGGATGAGATCGAAATTTCTACGAATTTTATATCGTTCAGCAAACCATGTGAGACGATATTTTCCAATTTCCCGTCCCGAATTCATCACTGTGTGCTCAGCAGAATTATTCGATACAGGCTCGACCAAGACTACTTCCGGTTCGTTCACCGTTCCCTTGTGGGGATGGAATCGAAATTTCTACGAATTTTATATCGTTGATCACACCGTGTGAGAAAATATTTTCTAATTTCCCGTCCCGATTTCATCACTGTGTGCTCAGCAGAATTATTCGATACAGGATCGACCAAGACTACTTCCGGTTCGTGCACCGTCCCCTCGTGGGGATGAAATCGCTATTTCTACGAATTTTATATCGTTGAGCACACCGTTTCAGACAATATTCTCGAATTTCTGATCCCAATTTCATCACTGTGTGCTCTGTAGAATTATTCGATGCAGGCTCGACCAAGACTACTTCCGGTTCGTTCACCGTCCCCTTGTGGGGATGTAATCGAAATTTCTACGAATTTCATATCGTTGGGCACACCGTGTGAGACAATATTTCCGAATTTCCGATCCCGATTTTATCACTATGTGCTCTGCAGAATTGTTCGATGCACGCTCGACCAAGACTACTTCCGGTTCGTTCACCGTCCCCTTGTCGGGATGAAATCGAAATTTCTACGAATTTTATATCGTTGGGCACATCGTGTGAGACAATATTTCCGAATTTCCAATCCCGATTTCATCACTGTGTGCTCAGCAGAATTATTCGATACAGGCTCGACCAAGACTACTTCCGGTTCGTTCACCGTCCCCTTGTGGGGATGAAATCGAAATTTCTACGAATTTTATATCGTTGGGCACACCTTGTGAGACAATATTGCCGAATTTCCAGTCCCGGTTTCATCACTGTGTGCTCAGCAGAATTATTCGATACAGGCTCGACCAAGACTACTTCCGGTTCGTTCACCGTTCCCTTGTGGGGATGGAATCGAAATTTCTACGAATTTTATATCGTTGAGCACACCGTGTAGGACGATATTTTCGAATTTCCCGTCCCGATTTCATCACTGTGTGCTCTGCAGAATTCTTCGATACAGGCTCGACCAAGCCTACTTCCGGTTCGTTCACCGTCCCCTTGTGGGGATGAAATCGAAATTTCTACGAATTTTATATCATTGAGCACACCGTGTGGGACAATATTTTCGAATTTCCTATCCCGATTTCATCACTGTGTGCTCAGCAGAATTCTTCGATACAGGCTTGACCAAGACTACTTCCAGTTCGTCCACCGTCTTCTTGTGGGGATGAGATCGAAATTTCTACGAATTTTATATCGTTCAGCACACCATGTGAGACGATATTTCCGAATTTCCCGTCCCGATTTCATCACTGTGTGCTCAGCAGAATTCTTCGATACAGGCTCGACCAAGACTACTTCCGGTTCGTTCACCGTTCCCTTGTGGGGATAGAATCGAAATTTCTACAAATTTTATATCGTTGGGCACACCGTGTGAGACAATATTTCCGAATTTCCGATCCCGATTTTATCACTATGTGCTCTGCAGAATTGTTCGATGCACGCTCGACCAAGACTACTTCCGGTTCGTTCACCGTCCCCTTGTGGGGATGAAATCGAAATTTCTACGAATTTTATATCGTTGGGCACATCGTGTGAGACAATATTTCCGAATTTCCAATCCCGATTTCATCACTGTGTGCTCAGCAGAATTATTCGATACAGGCTCGACCGAGACTACTTCCGGTTCGTTCACCGTCCCCTTGTGGGGATGAAATCGAAATTTCTACGAATTTTATATCGTTGGGCACACCTTGTGAGACAATATTGCCGAATTTCCAGTCCCGGTTTCATCACTGTGTGCTCAGCAGAATTATTCGATACAGGCTCGACCAAGACTACTTCCGGTTCGTTCACCGTTCCCTTGTGGGGATGGAATCGAAATTTCTACGAATTTTATATCGTTGATCACACTGTGTGAGAAAATATTTTCTAATTTCCCGTCCTGATTTCATCACTGTGTGCTCAGCAGAATTATTCGATACAGGATCGACCAAGACTACTTCCGGTCCGTGCACCGTCCCCTCGTGGGGATGAAATCGCTATTTCTACGAATTTTATATCGTTGAGCACACCGTTTCAGACAATATTCTCGAATTTCTGATCCCAATTTCATCACTGTGTGCTCTGTAGAATTATTCGATGCAGGCTCGACCAAGACTACTTCCGGTTCGTTCACCGTCCCCTTGTGGGGATGTAATCGAAATTTCTACGAATTTCATATCGTTGGGCACACCGTGTGAGACAATATTTCCGAATTTCCGATCCCGATTTTATCACTATGTGCTCTGCAGAATTGTTCGATGCACGCTCGACCAAGACTACTTCCGGTTCGTTCACCGTCCCCTTGTGGGGATGAAATCGAAATTTCTACGAATTTTATATCGTTGGGCACATCGTGTGAGACAATATTTCCGAATTTCCAATCCCGATTTCATCACTGTGTGCTCAGCAGAATTATTCGATACAGGCTCGACCAAGACTACTTCCGGTTCGTTCACCGTCCCCTTGTGGGGATGAAATCGAAATTTCTACGAATTTTATATCGTTGGGCACACCTTGTGAGACAATATTGCCGAATTTCCAGTCCCGGTTTCATCACTGTGTGCTCAGCAGAATTATTCGATACAGGCTCGACCAAGACTACTTCCGGTTCGTTCACCGTTCCCTTGTGGGGATGGAATCGAAATTTCTACGAATTTTATATCGTTAAGCACACCGTGTAGGACGATATTTTCGAATTTCCCGTCCCGATTTCATCACTGTGTGCTCTGCAGAATTCTTCGATACAGGCTCGACCAAGCCTACTTCCGGTTCGTTCACCGTCCCCTTGTGGGGATGAAATCGGAATTTCTACGAATTTTATATCATTGAGCACACCGTGTGGGACAATATTTTCGAATTTCCTATCCCGATTTCATCACTGTGTGCTCAGCAGAATTCTTCGATACAGGCTTGACCAAGACTACTTCCGGTTCGTCCACCGTCTTCTTGTGGGGATGAGATCGAAATTTCTACGAATTTTATATCGTTCAGCACACCATGTGAGACGATATTTCCGAATTTCCCGTCCCGATTTCATCACTGTGTGCTCAGCAGAATTCTTCGATACAGGCTCGACCAAGACTACTTCCGGTTCGTTCACCGTTCCCTTGTGGGGATAGAATCGAAATTTCTACGAATTTTATATCGTTGGGCACATCGTGTGAGACAATATTTCCGAATTTCCAATCCCGATTTCATCACTGTGTGCTCAGCAGAATTATTCGATACAGGCTCGACCAAGACTACTTCCGGTTCGTTCACCGTCCCCTTGTGGGGATGAAATCGAAATTTCTACGAATTTTATATCGTTGGGCACACCTTGTGAGACAATATTGCCGAATTTCCAGTCCCGGTTTCATCACTGTGTGCTCAGCAGAATTATTCGATACAGGCTCGACCAAGACTACTTCCGGTTCGTTCACCGTTCCCTTGTGGGGATGGAATCGAAATTTCTACGAATTTTATATCGTTGAGCACACCGTGTAGGACGATATTTTCGAATTTCCCGTCCCGATTTCATCACTGTGTGCTCTGCAGAATTCTTCGATACAGGCTCGACCAAGCCTACTTCCGGTTCGTTCACCGTCCCCTTGTGGGGATGAAATCGAAATTTCTACGAATTTTATATCATTGAGCACACCGTGTGGGACAATATTTTCGAATTCCCGGTCCTGATTTCATCACTGTGTGCTCTGCAGAATTATTCGATACAGGCTTGACCAAGACTACTTCCGGTTCGTCCACCGTCTTCTTGTGGGGATGAGATCGAAATTTCTACGAATTTTATATCGTTCAGCAAACCATGTGAGACGATATTTTCCAATTTCCCGTCCCGAATTCATCACTGTGTGCTCAGCAGAATTATTCGATACAGGCTCGACCAAGACTACTTCCGGTTCGTTCACCGTTCCCTTGTGGGGATGGAATCGAAATTTCTACGAATTTTATATCGTTGATCACACCGTGTGAGAAAATATTTTCTAATTTCCCGTCCCGATTTCATCACTGTGTGCTCAGCAGAATTATTCGATACAGGATCGACCAAGACTACTTCCGGTTCGTGCACCGTCCCCTCGTGGGGATGAAATCGCTATTTCTACGAATTTTATATCGTTGAGCACACCGTTTCAGACAGTATTCTCGAATTTCTGATCCCAATTTCATCACTGTGTGCTCTGTAGAATTATTCGATGCAGGCTCGACCAAGACTACTTCCGGTTCGTTCACCGTCCCCTTGTGGGGATGTAATCGAAATTTCTACGAATTTCATATCGTTGGGCACACCGTGTGAGACAATATTTCCGAATTTCCGATCCCGATTTTATCACTATGTGCTCTGCAGAATTGTTCGATGCACGCTCGACCAAGACTACTTCCGGTTCGTTCACCGTCCCCTTGTCGGGATGAAATCGAAATTTCTACGAATTTTATATCGTTGGGCACATCGTGTGAGACAATATTTCCGAATTTCCAATCCCGATTTCATCACTGTGTGCTCAGCAGAATTATTCGATACAGGCTCGACCAAGACTACTTCCGGTTCGTTCACCGTCCCCTTGTGGGGATGAAATCGAAATTTCTACGAATTTTATATCGTTGGGCACACCTTGTGAGACAATATTGCCGAATTTCCAGTCCCGGTTTCATCACTGTGTGCTCAGCAGAATTATTCGATACAGGCTCGACCAAGACTACTTCCGGTTCGTTCACCGTTCCCTTGTGGGGATGGAATCGAAATTTCTACGAATTTTATATCGTTGAGCACACCGTGTAGGACGATATTTTCGAATTTCCCGTCCCGATTTCATCACTGTGTGCTCTGCAGAATTCTTCGATACAGGCTCGACCAAGCCTACTTCCGGTTCGTTCACCGTCCCCTTGTGGGGATGAAATCGGAATTTCTACGAATTTTATATCATTGAGCACACCGTGTGGGACAATATTTTCGAATTTCCTATCCCGATTTCATCACTGTGTGCTCAGCAGAATTCTTCGATACAGGCTTGACCAAGACTACTTCCGGTTCGTCCACCGTCTTCTTGTGGGGATGAGATCGAAATTTCTACGAATTTTATATCGTTCAGCACACCATGTGAGACGATATTTCCGAATTTCCCGTCCCGATTTCATCACTGTGTGCTCAGCAGAATTCTTCGATACAGGCTCGACCAAGACTACTTCCGGTTCGTTCACCGTTCCCTTGTGGGGATAGAATCGAAATTTCTACGAATTTTATATCGTTGGGCACATCGTGTGAGACAATATTTCCGAATTTCCAATCCCGATTTCATCACTGTGTGCTCAGCAGAATTATTCGATACAGGCTCGACCAAGACTACTTCCGGTTCGTTCACCGTCCCCTTGTGGGGATGAAATCGAAATTTCTACGAATTTTATATCGTTGGGCACACCTTGTGAGACAATATTGCCGAATTTCCAGTCCCGGTTTCATCACTGTGTGCTCAGCAGAATTATTCGATACAGGCTCGACCAAGACTACTTCCGGTTCGTTCACCGTTCCCTTGTGGGGATGGAATCGAAATTTCTACGAATTTTATATCGTTGAGCACACCGTGTAGGACGATATTTTCGAATTTCCCGTCCCGATTTCATCACTGTGTGCTCTGCAGAATTCTTCGATACAGGCTCGACCAAGCCTACTTCCGGTTCGTTCACCGTCCCCTTGTGGGGATGAAATCGAAATTTCTACGAATTTTATATCATTGAGCACACCGTGTGGGACAATATTTTCGAATTTCCTATCCCGATTTCATCACTGTGTGCTCAGCAGAATTCTTCGATACAGGCTTGACCAAGACTACTTCCGGTTCGTCCACCGTCTTCTTGTGGGGATGAGATCGAAATTTCTACGAATTTTATATCGTTCAGCACACCATGTGAGACGATATTTCCGAATTTCCCGTCCCGATTTCATCACTGTGTGCTCAGCAGAATTCTTCGATACAGGCTCGACCAAGACTACTTCCGGTTCGTTTACCGTTCCCTTGTGGGGATAGAATCGAAATTTCTACAAATTTTATATCGTTGGGCACACCGTGTGAGACAATATTTCCGAATTTCCGATCCCGATTTTATCACTATGTGCTCTCCAGAATTGTTCGATGCACGCTCGACCAAGACTACTTCCGGTTCGTTCACCGTTCCCTTGTGGGAATGAAATCGAAATTTTTTACGAATTTTATATCGTTCAGCACACCGTTTCAGACAATATTCTCGAATTTCTGATCCTAATTTCATCACTGTGTGCTCTGTAGAATTATTCGATACAGGCTCGACCAAGACTACTTCTGGTTCGTTCACCGTTCCCTTGTGGGGATGAAATCGAAATCTCTACGAATTTCATATCGTTGGGCACACCGTGTGAGACAATATTTCCGAATTTCTGATCCCGATTTCATCACTGTGTGCTCTGCAGAATTCTTCGATACAGGCTCGACCAAGCCTACTTCCGGTTCGTTCACCGTCCCCTTGTGGGGATGAAATCGAAATTTCTACGAATTTTATATCATTGAGCACACCGTGTGGGACAATATTTTCGAATTTCCTATCCCGATTTCATCACTGTGTGCTCAGCAGAATTCTTCGATACAGGCTTGACCAAGACTACTTCCGGTTCGTCCACCGTCTTCTTGTGGGGATGAGATCGAAATTTCTACGAATTTTATATCGTTCAGCACACCATGTGAGACGATATTTCCGAATTTCCCGTCCCGATTTCATCACTGTGTGCTCAGCAGAATTCTTCGATACAGGCTCGACCAAGACTACTTCCGGTTCGTTCACCGTTCCCTTGTGGGGATGGAATCGAAATTTCTACAAATTTTATATCGTTGGGCACACCATGTGAGACAATATTTCCGAATTTCCGATCCCGATTTTATCACTATGTGCTCTCCAGAATTGTTCGATGCACGCTCGACCAAGACTACTTCCGGTTCGTTCACCGTTCCCTTGTGGGAATGAAATCGAAATTTTTTACGAATTTTATATCGTTTAGCACACCGTTCCAGACAACATTCTCGAATTTCTGATCCTAATTTCATCACTGTGTGCTCTGTAGAATTATTCGATACAGGCTCGACCAAGACTACTTCTGGTTCGTTCACCGTTCCCTTGTGGGGGTGAAATCGAAATCTCTACGAATTTCATATCGTTGGGCACACCGTGTGAGACAATATTTCCGAATTTCTGATCCCGATTTCATCACTGTGTGCTCTGCAGAATTCTTCGATACAGGCTCGACCAAGCTTACTTCCGGTTCGTTCACCGTCCCCTTGTGGGGATGAAATCGAAATTTCTACGAATTTTATATCGTTGGGCACATCGTGTGAGACAATATTTCCGAATTTCCAATCCCGATTTTATCACTATGTGCTCAGCAGAATTATTCGATACAGGCTTGACCAAGACTACTTCCGGTTCGTCCACCGTCTTCTTGTGGGGATAAGATCGAAATTTCTACGAATTTTATATCGTTCAGCACACCATGTGAGACGATGTTTTCGAATTTCTCGTCCCGATTTCATCACTGTGTGCTCAGCAGAATTCTTCGATACAGGCTCGACCAAGACTACTTCCGGTTCGTTCACCGTTCCCTTGTGGGGATGGTATCGAAATTTCTACGAATTTTATATCGTTGAGCACACCGTGTGAGAAAATATTTTCGAAATTCCCGTCCCGATTTCATCACTGTGTGCTCAGCAGAATTATTCGATACTGGATCGACCAAGACTACTTCCGGTTCGTGCACCGTCCCCTCGTGGGGATGAAATCGCTATTTCTACGAATTTTATATCGTTGAGCACACCGTTTCAGACAATATTCTCGAATTCTGATCCCAATTTCATCACTGTGTGCTCTGTAGAATTATTTGATACAGGCTCGACCAAGACTACTTCTGGTTCGTTCACCGTTCCCTTGTGGGGATGAAATCGAAATCTCTACGAATTTCATATCGTTGGGCACACCGTGTGAGACAATATTTCCGAATTTCTGATCCCGATTTCATCACTGTGTGCTCTGCAGAATTCTTCGATACAGGCTCGACCAAGCCTACTTCCGGTTCGTTCACCGTCCCCTTGTGGGGATGGAAGCGAAATTTCTACGAATTTTATATCGTTGAGCACACCGTGTGAGAAAATATTTTCGAATTTCCCGTCCCGATTTCATCACTGTGTGCTCAGCAGAATTCAATAGTTTTTCGAATTCAATAGTTTTATACCGCAAAAACTTTCCACACTGTTGCCGTATTTTTTTTCGAAGAGAATGGAAAAAAACATTCAAATTTCACTCTTGAAACATCGCGATATCGCAACGCAAACCCGCCAAATAATTACCTTCCACCTTATAATTGTCACTGGATTCATCCGGGCAATTAAGAATTCGATAATTACTTATTCGTCGATCGAGAACTGCAATAGCTCGGAGATGATTCTCATTCAATTCGGTATCGAAGTGGTCTTTTATACAATTAAACCAATTTAGAAATTCGAGAACTCTCATTTCATTTTTATTTCTTATATTTGTCTTTTATTCATACATCAAAATCAATAAATAATTCCGTTAACGATAGAGCATCACATTCCTGTAACTCTTCTTCATTCATCCCACTTAACCCCTTGTTCCAATTTTGATCTCCCGTACGCTGCGTGAGCCTGCCGTGGTCACCTCATTTTAGAGCTGTCATGTATACGCTAGGTTAACAATTTGGTGGTTGAGAATTACGCTTGACACATGAGTCTGAAACTCCTCCGAACTTCAAGACACTTCAACAAATGATGATACACGGTCGGTAAAATCGCTAGATCTCGGTTTGACCAGGCATTAATGCATAGTAGTGTACAAGATTATTATCATAATGGGAAAATAAATTATTGTCGTCATAATTAAAATCTTTATAGGAGAAAAAAATGAAAAATATCACTTATAATGAATTTTGATTTAAAAAAATGAAAAAAATCACTTGTAATAAATTTTGATTTAGAAAAATGAAAAAAAATCACTTGTAATTTTGATATCGATTTCATCGAAGAAAGTTTTCCTTACTTCTGTGTCTCCGTACTCGGCAATCTGTAAAGATAGGATTCCACAATTCGATCGTTGGGAACTGTGAATAACTCTGGAATATATTATAGTAAATGCGGTTGGTAAGAAAGTTCAACTGTAAGCGGGAATTGTTTTCCTCGATTTAAAAAAGAACTCGATGGAAAAGTGCGTGCGTTTTAATGATAACAACCGCACATCCGGCAAATGTATATTGAAAATATATTGCAATCGATATATCAACTTACCAAGTCCAAAGTATATGAATAAATATCATGGCCTGTCTTATTCCTGGAAAGTGTAATGGCCGTAACAATGGATAAATCGCACGAGTAATGTCATGCTTATACTGGAAGAAAAATAATGGAATAAAAAATTACGGAGCTACCGCATGGATATTTTATTTCTGACGCAGCGAATAAGTGACATTGATTCAACACACGCATGTAGAAAATCGTCGCATCCGATTCAAAGTTCTTGCAATCTATCGACATTATTGCAACGGCTGTCTGGAATATGGCGGACGGTTCAGTTGGAGTAAGAATAAAATAAAGGCGAGGTTATACGACAAGGAATAAACGATCGAATTTATAATTAAGGAATTAAACTATTGGGTGTTTCAACAGTGCAGGGAAAAGAATAAACTGTGATATTTTTACAGTTTTCCCATCAATAGCGCCTTCGCTAAGAGAACTGAACATTTTGCTGTGAACATTGCATTTTTTCACAGTTTATTTCAGTATTTATAATTGTTCGAAAAGAAGAAACCACATCAAATTCATCACTGTTTTAAGCAAATTGTTTTTTATAAAATTTTGCGAATCATTTTTTTGCAAGCGCAAAATTTTGTGCACACAAATTATTTTGCAAAATTTGTTAGACAAAATTGTTTCACACAAATAATCTGCAGCATTTTTCTGCAATTTCACAAAATTTTTGGAAAAAGACGGTTGCGCAAAATTTTCGTAGACAGATGGTGCAAAGCAATTGGTTAAAACTATTTTGCGAACCATTTCTTTTTGCAAAAAATTATGCGAAACATTTTTTTGCTGCAAAACAATTTTCAAGCTAATTTTTGTATAAAATTTTGCGAAACAATTTTTTGCAAGCGCAAAATTTTTGGCACATTTTTTTTGAAAAAAATTATGCAAAACATTTTTTGTTGCAAAACAATTTTCAAGCAAATTGTTGGCACAAAATTAATTATGCAAAATTTGTTAGGAAAAATTATTTCACACAATTGATCTGCAACATTTTTCTGCAAAATTTATGCAAACAAATTTTCGTAGAGATGTTGCAAAGCAATTGCTTAAAATCGGTTTTTGAAAAGCTACGAGCATTCAGAAGTGTGAAATTTTTAGAAAAATTTTGTGGCGAAAAGCGTGCAGACAAAAATCTAGAAAATGTTGAACGACTGCTTTTAGTACGTACAAAAAAGTAGAATATTTTTAACAAAATCAAAAATGGTCAGTGTCACGAATCGGTCGGTTCGTAAGGAATGCCTGATATAATCGTCGGTCTCCGCTTTGTGCGGATCTTCGCGTGATCGCGTCCGCCGCTCGTAAGCGAGAAATATTATGATTAAATATAGAGATCAATTTTTAAAAAGCGCTAAATAACTTCTGTGATTTTCAATTGATATTTTTTAACGATAAAAATGTTTTGCGAATAAATTTTTTGCAAGCGCAAAATTTGTTAGACAAAATTGTTTCACACAATTAATCTGCAGCATTTTTCTGCAATCACAAAATTTTTGGAAAAAGACTGTTGCGCAAATCTTTCGTAGATAGATGATGCAAAGCAATTGGTTAAAACTATTTTGTAAACAAAATTTTGCAAAACAATTTTTTTTGCAAAAATTTTGCGAACCATTTCTTTGCAAATATTATGCGAAACATTTTTTTGCTGCACAACAATTTTCAAGCTAATTTTTGTATAAAATTTTGCGAAACAATTTTTTGTTGCAAAACAATTTTCAAGCTCGTAAGCGAGAAATATTATGATTAAATATACCCAGATAGACAGCCATGATTATCACGCCGTGTATACATTTGATGAAGCAAATTTTCCATCATATTGGCTACATGTTCTGATGCATGCCCATGAGTTCATTTAGTATGATGAATTTACAAAACATTTCGATCTCATCATGTCGTTTACAAATGCATCATCCGTTGACTACAAGATAAACTCATAAGCTGGCAAATTTACATTCTGCAATGAATATTTGCAGATGGATATCATATGAAAGCCATTCAATGATTTTTTTGGTGTATTCACTAGGTTAGCATTGAAAGTATACCAGGGGTTGCGAGCGAAACGTTTTGCTCGATTGGGGATTTAATCCTTGAGCGAGCACATCGCATGTATACGAAGGGTTTCGATCTTTACATGGCCCGATTTCGTTGGGCATAGGATGTTTCCCTCTTTGTTTTGCGTTACATTATATAGGTACGATCTTGACGATTGGATGAAATATTAAAATGGCATTTTCACATGAAATACTAAAACATTGAATTTTTAAAAAATTGTTACTGCGAAAATCTCATAGATTACATATTATGATTAGTGTAATCTTTTCAATGGAAACGTTTTTTTTTTTTAATATTCTACTATTGAAATGACGATTGTTTTTGAACGCTTCATTTTCTTTTGTGCATGCAACCGTTAATAGTTAATTACGTTGCGACAATCTTTTTTTTTTTAATTTTAAGCTGACAATTATTTTTTCATCTTTAAATTCTTGGGAAACAGGAGTATTGAAATACAAATTTTTGTTAACATGATTAATTGCGAATTGTCGTAAATTATTTCCGCTAATTTCGTTGTTTTTCTAAATTATCATTTCCTGTTATTCTTTTATTTGGATTTTTGCTTGACAATTATCACCAGTGATGAATGTAACGAAAAGTTATGATACATACAGTCGATAGGTAAGCACTAACGCAAGCCGGGCTTTCGTAAACCGGATCAACAAATAATAACATATATCTATGTATAATATGTGGCACTCGACGGTATTTCTATCAAAATCTTACCTTGATGATTTCGATTTTCCTCTAAACTTTTTATGTAAATAAGGACATTCAAAAAAATTTCCCAAATTTTTTCAGAATTTTTCAGCCACGCGTTTTTTGGGTTTATTATTAAAAAAAAAAACGCGACAACTTTGTGAAATCTGAAAAAATGCGGAAAAATCTAGAAAAATATAACAAATTTTTTGGGCTTTGTTCCATAACGGAAATTTCAACACTCTATGAGTCAAATTCAAAAAATTCAAAAAAAAAAGTTGGCTCATAGAGTTTTGAAATCTCCATTTTGGAACAAAGCCCAAAAATTTTGTTATATTTTATTAGATTATTCTGAATTTTTTCAGATTTTACAAAGAGGTCGCTTAAAAAACAATCCAAAGAACGCGTGACCAAAAATTCTGAAAAAATTCAGGAATATTTTTTTCAAGTGTTGTTTTATATAAAAAATTAAGAGAAAAATCGAAATCATCGAAACAAGATTCCGATCAAAATCTTGCCTAGATCATTTCGATTTTCCTCGAAATTTTTTATATAAAAAAACACATTGGAATCGTTTTTGCCAAAGTATTTCAGAATTTTTTGGTCAGGCGTTCTTTGGATTTTTTTTTTTTTTTTAAAGAGACCTCTTTGTAAAATCTGGAAAAATTCAGAATAATCTAATAAAATATAACAAAATTTTTGGGCTTCGTTCCAAAATGGAGATTTTGGAATTCTATAAATAATTTTTTTTTTTTTTAATTTGACTCATAGAGTATTAAAATCTCCGTTATGGAACAAAACCCAAAAAATTTGTTATATTCATTAGATTTTTCTGAATTTTTGCAGATTTTACAAAGTTGTCCCGTTTAAAAAAAAATAAATAAATAAATCCACAAACGCGTGACTGAAAAATTCTAAAAAAATTTAGTAAAATTTTTTTTAATGTCCTTATTTATATAAAAAATTAAGAGGAAAATCAAAATCATCAAGCTAAGATTTTAATCGAAATACCGTGGAATGCTACATATATTTATATAATATATATATAAGGCATTCAGTGCGATTTCGAACGGTCAAAAAGTTGTCCACTCTAAAAAATTGACATTTTGTCAAATTATTTAATTATATGAAAAAGGCTAGTGTACATTTTTTCAAAATGTTGGGATCGCATTTTTTTGAGTTTTTGAGAATTTCATAATTTTCTGAGTACCGTTATATCTTGAAACTCTATATCTATATACATATGGGGCATTCCATGTCAAATCGACCACTTTTGAACCCGACCCCTTTCGATTTGGCTGAAAATTTTTGTTTTTAAATGTACTTTTCGAAGAAAAATACATAAAAAAATTAAGATATTAAAATCTGTGGAATTTTTTATTTTTTCGAGAAAAATCATCGTTTTCTCGAAACCGCATTTAAAAAAAAATTATTTTTATTACTAAAAAGAAACTTCGTTCAATTCGAGAAAGAATGCCGCCCAAACTGGAGTGGGTGGAATTTTCTTTCTATTTTATTTTATTCATTGAAAAAATGTTTTTTTGCAACTGGCCTTATTTCACAAAACACAACACTTTGTAAATTTTTGAAGATTCATAAAGGACCTCAGAGTGTGAATAATTGGGAAGAAAAAGAAATCAAAAGAGGTAATCGTCTAAAAAATTTTGATTTTTTTTTCAAAAAAGTGAAAGAAAAAATAAAAAACACCTGTAAACAATTTTTTTGTACTTTTTTTCAAAAAATTACATAAAAAATTTAAAATAATGAAAAGAAAGCCATTTGGTCCATTTTTGACCAAGCCACAGGCTTTTCAAAAAGACATCCAACGCATAATCATCTTCAATCCGCCATTTTTTTTATTTTAGGCGTACTTATTACAACGTACAATTTTGATTCAACCGCGGTCAATTTGACATAAGAAGTATTTAATTTTGCCACAAGAATAACATCGGTAAGCTAGGGTATGATAGTCGTTGACTTACCAACCGTCGATTCACTCATTCTTAGCGCCATCTATATTAAGAATCTCGGTACTACGGAGACTACACACGGTCTGCGCTCTCGATACTTTTCGATACTAACCTCGTTTCAGTCAGTTCCAGTGTTTACGAAAAGTTTTGAGTGACATTTTTGTTGGAAATTAGCAATCGCCTTTTTATTATTCGACCCACAATTGCGATTCAAACGTTCATTGTTTCGATTATTACACTTCAGAATTTATGTAATAATTTATAATCATATTTTTTATAACATGGCATCGAAAGAATATTTTGATCGATGTTGCAATCCTTTTGGGTTAGAAAATCACACGAAAAAAACTGGCTTACGTCACGCCACTGCCGATATAAAAATGATATTAAGTCTTCGTGAAAATGATTTACTGTGCACTGAGTGCCGAAAAAGAGCATCGTTGTTACGTAATCAACAACCTGATAGTGACAGTGACACGGATGAAACAGATCTTCATCAAGTCTTACGTAAGATCATTAATTTATTTAACAGTTTGCGACTATCTAAAGTAAACAAGTTTTTGACGATTATACTGACCAGAACATTCTTATTTTTTCAAGGTTCCTTATCGTTTGATAGTGAACCAATAGAACCGCAGTCAAGTTGTGCATCGCAAGTCAGCATTGCCACACAATTGCCAATAATCAATAAAGCATTACAATTATGGCATCAATCACCAATTCCATCAAAAAAATTGAATGACAATCAGTTTTTAAATAACAAGATAAATCAGATTTCTGATAGTTTGAAAAAGCTTCTTCTTTCTCCTACTGGTGAGGAGTCAAATTTTGATGATGACGGTGACAATTTTCGTTCTTTGATTGAAATGTTGCACGCTAAATTTAATGACAAGACAACAGAAAAATCAGTAAAGATACAGATTTTAACTTCATTACCGGCAAAGTGGAGTGAAAGACGTATTTGTGAAACCATGAATACTTCGAGGCATATGGTAAGAGTGGCGAAGCAATTGACTGAAGAAAAAGGCATACTTTCAACACCGGAATAAAAAATGGTTACATATAATGTGAAATCCATATTTCAAATAATATTAAAACATAAATTTCTAAACGGTTTTTTCTTCAACAGGTAAAAAACTTTCAGATCAACTGAAATCAAAAATTTTGAATTTTTATAACGATGATGAGTATAGCGCTCCAATGCCAGGCAAAAAAGATTTTGTTTCGATCCGAAATGATGATGGTGATCGTGTACATGTGCAAAAAAGACTTATCCTTTGCAACTTGAAAGAATTGTACCAATGTTTCCGTGAAATATGCCCTAGCGAGAAAGTTGGGTTTTCAAAATTTGCCTCTTTGCGCCCAAAACACTGCGTCTTAGCAGGAGCTAGTGGAACGCATACCATTTGTGTTTGTACGATCCATCAGAATATCAAGTTGATGATGCTTGGTAATTATCGAATTGATAGTTCATGAAAATTCATATTCATAAATAAATTTTCTATTCATTAAAATACTTTCATTTCAGGTGGCAACTTTCATTCATTAACAAAAAATGATGAAGTAGCTATGAATCATTACAACGATTGTTTGAACGTAATTATATGTGATCCTCCGTCATCTAAATGCTACATGAGTGCGTGTGAAAATTGTCCAGGCATAGATGACTTGAGTAACACTTTGATGACAGTTTTTGATGACAATGAGATAGAGGATATAACTTACAAGCATTGGATTTCAACACCAAGAACGAGCTTAGAAACTGTCATTAAGCCAGTGGGTGAATTTGTGGAAGAATTTCGTCGTGAACTGAAGACTTTATTACCACATTCATTCATCTCAAAAGAGCAAGCCAAGTTTTTAAAAACATTGAAAGAATCGTTGAAAACAGATGAATTTGTCATTATTTGTGATTTTGCAGAGAACTATGCGTTCGTAGTGCAAAATGCGGCATCTGGTTTTCACTGGAATAATGACGCGGCGACCATTTTTCCTGTTGTTATTTATTTTAAAGTGAATAACGAACTTTAACACAGAAGTCTTGTAATTGTATCAGACTGCAATAACCATGATGCGGTTGCTGTACATGTTTTTATCAAAATTATTACGGATTTTGTAAAAAGCATTTCTGAAACTGTAGACAAAATTTATTATTTTTCGGACGGGGCTCCCCAACAATTCAAAAATTTTGTCAACTTATATTACCACGAGAATGATTTTGGTATACCTGCCGAATGGCATTTTTTCGCAACTGCCCATGGAAAAGGGCCGTGTGACGGTATTGGTGGGACAGTCAAACGACTAGCAGTAAGAGCTAGTCTTCAACTAGCGGTTGACAAGCAAATTACCACACCTCGAGAATTATTTGCCTGGGCTTCTGCACCAGATAATCTTCCCAATATGACGGTCAAGTTTGCGTCAGAAGAAGATTACACTAAAGCTGTAAATGATTTGACTGAACGATTCGCAAAAACCAAACCAATTACAGGAGCTCAGAAATTACATAGTATAATTCCTGACAAAGATGGATCCCTTTACGTCCGAAATTATTCAAATTCTGAAGAATATAGAACATGTAAAATATTTAAACGCCAAAGGAAAATAAAATAGTTTTTGAAGTGGTATTAAATGAATGTTTACTAATCGTATTATATAACCAGAAAGTCCCTAGTAGAAATCATTAAGCTAGACCATAAGTTCCGTCGTAAACACCGTTAAAACATTTTCTCACATTCAATTTATAATTTTTTAAAAAATCGTTAAAAGCGTCAAAAATATAGAATAAATGATAAGAATTTTTTTTCAATCAAAGAAGAAATATAAAAAGCAAAGACGGGCCAAAAATTAAAAAGAACAAATAATAGAACAGAATAGAATAAGGGAGTTCTCAATCAAGGAAGAAATATAAAAAGCAAAGACGGGCCAAAATTAAAAAATAGCGGATTCAAGATGCTATGCGTTGGAAATTTTTTTGAAAAGCCAGTGGCTTGGTCAAAAATGGACCAAATGGCTATTTTTATACATTATTTTTGTTTTTGATGTAAGTTCTTGAAAAAAATACAAAAAAATTGTTTATAGGTGTTTTATATTTTTTATTTCACTTTTTTGGAAAAAATCAAAATTTTTTCGGCGATTACCACTTTCGATTTCTTTTCCTTCCCAATTATTCAAACTCTGAGGTCTTTTATAAATCCTCAAAAATTTACAGAGCGTTGTGTTTTGTGAAATAAGGCCACTTGCAAAAAAAAAAAAAAATTTCCAATGAATAATATAAAATAGAAGAAAAATTCCACCGACTTCAGTTTTGGCGGCATTCTTCCTGGAATTGAACGAAGTTTCTTTTTAGTAAAAAAAAATTTTTTTTTTAAATGCGGTTCCGAGAAAACGATGATTTTTCTCGAAAAAGTGAAAAATTCCACAGATATTAATATCTTAGATTTTTTTTGTATTTTTTTTTCGAAAAGTTCATTTAAAGACAAAAATTTTCGAAAAAAAATCGTCCCGATTAGTCAATTTTTGAAGAAGTTATAGCTATTTGAAAAAATAAGTTTTTTTTTGTTTTGAAAAATCCATAACTTTTTATGGGTTTGGTAAAAAAATTTGAAAATTTTACGAAAAATGTTTTTAATGGGGTAGAAAAGAAACAAAAATTTTCAGCCAAATCAAAAGGGGTCGGGTTCAAAAGTGGTCGATTTGACATGGAATGACCCATATATATCCATCATATGTACACCCCGTGATAAAATATATATAGGTATAGACATTGTAGCGATGGACGTACGGAGAGCAAAATTCAGGTAAGGATCGAAACCGCTCGACTCTCGATGAGTTTTACTCCTCGAGGAGTTATACTCCATCGAGCCCATGCGCATTCGATCCTCGATGATCAACACGTTCAATGAGTTCCGACGGGGGATCCCATTGACTCAGTATACCGATATATATATCTCTCTGTATACGTATATTAGACTGATTCACGAAATTAGATTTTTTTTTTTGAAATCTCCGATTAAATACTTTCGGGGAAGTGAAAAAGATGCTTGTTGAAAGCAGAGCTCCGAATGTTGATATATTTAGAAGCCTCCCGTCGTTAATTTAAATTTTAGATTTAAATGTTGCAGGAAAAAAAATTTCAAACCTTGAAATTTTTTACCTCGACTTTGTGTGGTCATTTCTTTAAAAATTAGGTTATTTACGATAATGCAATTCAAACTTTTTTTTCAAGAAAGATTTCACGATGTTTAGTAATAAATTTCAACATTTTTCCGGAAACTAAAAAGAAGGAAAATTTACTCTAAATTTAATTTTAACTTTGCATAACTTTCGAAGGAGTGAGTTTTTCAAAAAAATCTTGAGAGACCTTTTCTGTAAAGCGTTCCATTCCCTATAAGAATATGTATCGCAGATTTTGGTACAGGGAATTGAAGTCGAGGTATGACATTTGAAAGTATAAACATTTTTTTTCCTGTATTATTTAAATGGAAATTCGTGATGAGAGATCTCAAAATATTAATATTAAGATCTCTGCTTATATACGCATATATACGCCCGTTCATTCCTGTGCGCCCCGCGTTAATGTATATAGGTATAGGTACAGTAATGATGACCATACGGAGAGTAAAATTCAGGTAAGGATCGAAACGTGCCGCCTCGTGAAAGGTTTCGATCCTCACACTCGGTTACCTATATATATCTCTGTCTCGCTCCCTCGATCTATTTATCTCTCTCTCTATATCTATATACATATATATCCTCGCTTATTCCTGTACACCCTGTGATAATATATATAGGTATAGACATTATAGCTTATATATAATATATATAAGCAGAGCTTTTAATATTACTATTTTGAGGTCTCTCATCGTGAATTTTTATTTTCCATTTGAATAATACAGGAAAAAAAAATTCGAAATTTTATACCTCAGCTTTAAGTCAATGTACGAAAATTTGGGATGGTTTTTTTTTATGGAATGGAATGCTCTACAAAAAAAGTCTCAAGATTTTTCAGAAAAATCCTCCAAAAGTTATCTAAAATTATCCAATTATCCAATTATCCAATTATCCAATTTCAATGTCTATACCTATATATATTATCACGGGGTGTACAGGAATAAGCGTGGATATATATGTATATAGATATAGAGAGAGAGATATAGAGCGAGGGAGCGAGACAGAGATATATATAGGTATACCGAGTCACAGTGGGGCAGAATCCCGAAAAGCTGGCCAAAAATCGAATTTTTGATTTGTATATATTCGTCTATATACGTTCAGATCTTGTTTACTGATAGTCCTAAGGATGAAATTCCGGACCAGGCAGGTTATACCTGCTCTAGGGTCGCCTCGACATCAGTCGACATTCAGCCGCCGTTCGGTACGCATTAAACAAGCGTACGCGTCGAAAAATTCTGGCCTGTTTCAAAGTGCTGTAAAACGGACGAAACTGTCTCAATTTTAATTCTGCAAAATGGAATAACTTTCTGAAGGTATGTAGAAAATATAATTATGCATAGTTATTATGTCGCTGAAGCTGGCAGACGGAGCTAGCAGACGCGCGCGCCGGCTTCTGGTTGTGACTGTACTCCCAACGCAAGCCCGTGCGCTCCAAAAAGTAGTACTGCCAAACGGTATGCACGCATTGGAACTTTAATAAATTAAAAAATGAACTTGAAATTCATTTTGTATCTTGCTAAATTCACGTAAATGGTTAATAAAAAGTTGAAAATATATAAACAAGTAATGTAATAATTAATAACGTTGACTCTTCCAATACTAACAAATTGACGAGGATAACGAACGCACATGAACAACGGTTCTCGTAAATTCACAGGAATATACCCTAACCCACAAGAAACAAAATAGGCTATGAGAAACCCCGTGGCCGAAATTGTTAATAACAAATAAAAATTCTTTTTCATTACAAAAAAAAATCCCACGGGCACACGCATGATGCAAGACACTCGTAAATTTACAGGAATATACCCCTAACCATAAAAAACAAAACAAGCTATGAGAAACCCCGGGGCCGAAATTGTTTATAACAAATAAAAATTCTTTTTCATCATTTCAGCACGTATAAATTACAAAAAAAAAATCCTACGGCCATACGCATGACACCAGACACTCGTAAATTTACAGGAATATACTCCGAGCTATAACAAACAAAAAAAGCTATGCAAAACCCCGGGGCCGAAATTGTTTATAAGAAAGAAAAATTCTTTTTCATCATTTCAGCACGTATAAATTACAAAAAAATAATCCCACGGGCACACGCATGACGCGAGACACTCGTAAATTTACGAGAATATATCCCGAGCTATAACAAACAAAACAAGCTATGGAAAACCCCGGGGCCGAAATTGTTTATAACAAATAAAAATTCTTTTTTATCATTTCAGCACGTCTAAATTACTAAAACAATCCTACGGGCACACGCATGACACGAGACACTCGTAAATTTACAGGAATATACCCCGAGCTATAACAAACAAAAAAAGCTATGCAAAACCCCGGGGCCGAAATTGTTTATAACAAATAAAAATTCTTCATCATTTCAGCACGTCCAAATTACAAAAAAAATCCTACGGGCACACGCATGACACGAGACACTCGTAAATTTACAGGAATATACCCCGAGCTATAACAAACAAAACAAGCTATGAGAAACCCCGGGGCCGGAATTGTTTATAACAAAGGAAAATTCTATTTCATCATTTCAGCACGTCTAAATTACAAAAAAAAATCCTACGGGCACACGCATGACGCAAGACACTCGTAAATTTACAGGAATATACCCCTAACCATAATAAACAAAACAAGCTATGAGAAACCCCGGGGCCGAAATTGTTTATAACAAATAAAAATTCTTTTTCATCATTTCAGCACGTATAAATTACAAAAAAAAAAAATCCTACGGGCACACGCATGACACCAGACACTCGTGAATTTACAGGAATATACCCCGAGCTGTAACAAACAAAACAAGCTATGGAAAACCCCGGGGCCGAAATGGTTTATAACAAATAAAAATTCTTTTTCATCATTTCAGCACGTCTAAATTACAAAAAAAAATCCCACGGGCACACGCATGACGCGAGACACTCGTAAATTTACAAGAATATACCCCTAACCATAACAAACAAAACAAGCTATGTGAAACCCCGGGGCCGAAATTGTTTATAACAAATAAAAAAATTCTTTTTCATCATTTCAGCACGTATAAATTACAAAAAAAAGTCCTACGGACACACGCATGACACGAGACACTCGTAAATTTACAGGAATATACCCCAAGCTATAACAAACAAAACAAGCTATGGAAAACCTCGAGGCCGAAATTGTTTACAACAAATAAAAATTCTTTTTCATCATTTCAGCACGTATAAATTAAAAAAAAGTCCTACGGGCACACGCATGACACGAGACACTCGTTAATTTACAGGAATATACCCCGAGCTATAACAAACAAAACAGGCTATGGAAAACCCCGGGGCCGAAATTGTTCATAACAAATAAAAATTCTTTTTCTCCATTTCAGCACGTATAAATTACAAAAAAAAATCCTATGGGCACACGCATGACACGAGACACTCATAAATTTACAGGAATATACCCCAAGCCATAACAAACGAAATAAGCTATAAAAAACCCCAGAGCCGAAATTGTTTATAACAAATAAAAATTGTTTTTCATCATTTCAGCACGTATAAATTACAAAAAAAAAATCCTACGGGCACACGCATGACACGAGACACTCGTAAATTTACAGGAATATACCCCGAGCCATAAAAAACAAAATAAGCTATGAGAAACCCCGGGGCCGAAATTGTTTATAACAAATAAAAATTCTTTTTCATCATTTCAGCACGTCTAAATTACAAAAAAAAACCCACGGGCACACGCATGACGCAAGACACTCGTAAATTTACAGGAATATACCCCTAAATACAACAAACAAAACAAGCTATGTAAAACCACGGGGCCGAAAGTGTTTATAACAAATTAAAATTCCTTTCCATCATTTCAGCACGTCTAAATTACAAAAAAAAATCCTACGGGCACACGCATGACGGGAGACACTTGTAAATTTACAGGAATATACCCCTAACCATAACAAACAAAATAAGCTATGAGAAACCCCGGGGCTGAAATTGTTTATAACAAATAAAAACTCTTTTTCATCGATTCAGCTCGTCTAAATTACAAAAAAAAAATCCCACGGGCCCACGCATGACGTGAGACACTCGTAAATTTACAGGAATGTACCCCTAACCATAACAAACAAAACAAGCTATAAGAAACCCCGGGGCCGGAATTGTTTAAAACAAATAAAAATTCTTTTTCATCATTTCAGCACGTAAAAATTACAAATAAAAAATCCTACGGGCACACGCATGACACGAGACACTCGTAAATTTTCAGGAATATACCCCGAGTTATAACAAACAAAACAAGCTATGGAGAACCGCGGGGCCGAAATCGTTTACAACAAATAAAAATTCTTTTTCATCATTTCAGCACGTATAAATTACAAAAAAGAATCCTACGGGCACACGCATGACACCAGACACTCATAAATTTACAAGAATATACCCCGAGCTATAACAAACAAAACAAGCTATGGAAAACCCCGGGGCCGAAATTGTTTATAACAAATAAAAATTCTTTTTCATCATTTCAGCACGTCTAAATTACAAAAAAATAATCCCACGGGCACACGCATGACGCGAGACACTCGTAAATTTACGAGAATATACCCCGAGCTATAACAAACAAAACAAGCTATGGAAAACCCCGGTGCCGATCTTGTTTATAACAAATAAAAATTCTTTTTCATCATTTCAGCACGTCTAAATTACTAAAAAAAATCCTACGGGCATACGCATGACACCAGACACTCGTAAATTTACAGGAATATACCCCGAGCTGTAACAAACAAAACAAGCAATGGAAAACCCCGGGGCCGAAAATGTTTACAACAAATAAAATTTTTTTTTCATCATTTCAGCATGTATAAATTACAAAAAAAAATCCTACGGGCACACGCATGACACGAGACACTCGTAAATTTACAGGAATATACCCCCAGCTATAACAAACAAAACAAGCTATGGAAAACCCCGGGGCCGAAATTGTTTGTAACAAATAAAAATTCTTCATCATTTCAGCACGTCTAAGTAACAAAAAAAAATCCTACGGGCACACGCATGACACGAGACACGCGTAAATTTACAGGAATATACCCCGAGCTATAACAAACAAAAAAAGCTATGCAAAACCCCGGGGCCGAAATTGTTTATAACAAATAAAAATTCTTTCCTTTCATTTCAGCACGTCTAAATTACAAAAAAAAATCCTACAGGCACACGCATGACACGAGGCACTCGTAAATTTACAGGAATATAGCATGTCCCATAAAAAACAAAACAGGCTATGAGAAACCCCGAGGCTAGAATTGTTTATAACAAATAAAAATTATTCACCAACGCGTCTCACTGAAAAAAAATTCATCTGATGAAAAAGATCCAAATGATGAAAAAGAATTTTTATTTGTTGTAAACAATTTCGGCCCCGGGGTTTCTCATGGTTTGTTTTGTTTGCTATGGTTAGAGGTATATTCCTGTAAATTTACGAGTGTCTCGCATCATGCGTGTGCCCGTAGGATTTTTTTTTGTAATTTAGACGTGCAGAAATGATGGAAAGAAATTTTTATTTGTTATAAACAATTTCGGCCCCAGGGTTTCTCATAGCTTGTTTTGTTTGTTATGGTTGGGGGTATATTCCTGTAAATTTACGAGTGACTCGCGTCATGCGTGTGCCCGTGGGGTTTTTTTTAGTAATTTAGACGTGCTGAAATGATGAAAAAGAATTTTTATTCGTTATAAACCATTTCAGCCCCGGGGTTTTTCATAGTTTGTTTTGTTTGTTATAGCTCGGGGTATATTCCTGTAAATTTACGAGTGTCTCGCACCATGCGTGTGCCCGTAGGATTTTTTTTTGTAATTTATACGTGCTGAAATGATAAAAAAGAATTTTTATTTGTTATAAACAATTTCGGCCCCGAGGTTTTCCATAGCTTGTTTTGTTTGTTATAGCTCGGGGTATATTATCGTAAATTGACGAGTATCTCGCGTCATGCGTGTGCCCGTGGGATTATTTTTTTTATAATTTATACGTGCTGAAATGATGAAAAAGAATTTTTATTTGTTATAAACAATTTCGGCCCCGGGGTTTTGCATAGCTTTTTTTGTTTGTTATAGCTCGGGGTATATTCCTGTAAATTTACGCGTGTCTCGTGTCATGCGTGTGCCCGTAGGATTTTTTTTTGTTACTTAGACGTGCTGAAATGATGAAGAATTTTTATTTGTTACAAACAATTTCGGCCCCGGGGTTTTCCATAGCTTGTTTTGTTTGTTATAGCTGGAGGTATATTCCTGTAAATTTACGAGTGTCTCGTGTCATGCGTGTGCCCGTAGGATTTTTTTTTGTAATTTATACATGCTGAAATGATGAAAAAAAATTTTTATTTGTTGTAAACATTTTCGGCCCCGGGGTTTTCCATAGCTCGTTTTGTTTGTTACAGCTCGGGGTATATTCCTGTAAATTTACGAGTGTCTGGTGTCATGCGTATGCCCGTAGGATTTTTTTTAGTAATTTAGACGTGCTGAAATGATGAAAAAGAATTTTTATTTGTTATAAACAAGATCGGCACCGGGGTTTTCCATAGCTTTTTTTGTTTGTTATAGCTCGGGGTATATTCTCGTAAATTTACGAGTGTCTCGCGTCATGCGTGTGCCCGTGGGATTATTTTTTTGTAATTTATACGTGCTGAAATGATGAAAAAGAATTTTTATTTGTTATAAAAAATTTTGGCCTCGGGGTTTTGCATAGCTTTTTTTGTTTGTTATAGCTCGGGGTATATTCCTGTAAATTTACGAGTGTCTCGTGTCATGCGTGTGCCCGTAGGATTTTTTTTTAGTAATTTAGACGTGCTGAAATGATGAAAAAGAATTTTTATTTGTTATAAACAATTTCGGCCCCGGGGTTTTCCATAGCTTGTTTTGTTTGTTGTATTTAGGGGTATATTCCTGTAAATTTACGAGTGTCTCGCGTCATGCGTGTGCCCGTAGGATTTTTTTTAGTAATTTAGACGTGCTGAAATGATGAAAAAGAATTTTTATTTGTTATAAACAATTTCGGCCCCGGGGTTTTCCATAGCTTGTTTTGTTTGTTATAGCTCGGGGTATATTCTCGTAAATTTACGAGTGTCTCGCGTCATGCGTGTGCCCGTGGGATTATTTTTTTGTGATTTATACGTGCTGAAATGATGAAAAAGAATTTTTATTTGTTATAAACAATTTCGGCCCCAGGGTTTTGCATAGCTTTTTTTGTTTGTTATAGCTCGGGGTATATTCCTGTAAATTTACGAGTGTCTCGTGTCATGCGTGTGCCCGTAGGATTTTTTTTTGTTATTTAGACGTGCTGAAATGATGAAGAATTTTTATTTGTTACAAACAATTTCGGCCCCGGGGTTTTCCACAGCTTGTTTTGTTTGTTATAGCTGGGGGTATATTCCTGTAAATTTACGAGTGTCTCGTGTCATGCGTGTGCCCGTAGGATTTTTTTTGTAATTTATACATGCTGAAATGATGAAAAAAAATTTGTATTTGTTGTAAACAATTTCAGCCCCGGGGTTTTCCATAGCTTGTTTTGTTTGTTACAGCTCGGGGTATATTCCTGTAAATTTACGAGTGAGTGGTGTCATGCGTGTGCCCGTAGGATTTTTTTTTGTAATTTATACGTGCTGAAATGATGAAAAAGAATTTTTATTTGTTATAAACAATTTCGGCCCCGGGGTTTTTCATAGCTTGTTTTGTTTGTTATGGTTAGGGGTATATTCCTGTAAATTCACGAGTGTCTCGCGTCATGCGTGTTCCCGTAGGATTTTTTTTTTGTAATTCAGACGTGCTGAAATGATGAAAAAGAATTTTTCTTTGTTATAAACAATTCCGGCCCCGGGGTTTCTCATAGCTTGTTTTGTTTGTTATGGTTAGGGGTATATTCCTGTAAATTTACGAGTGTCTCGCGTCATGCGTGTGCCCGTGGGATTTTTTTTAGTAATTTAGACGTGCTGAAATGATGAAAAAGAATTTTTATTTGTTATAAACAATTTCGGCTCCGGGGTTTTTCATAGCTTGTTTTGTTTGTTATAGCTCGGGGTATATTCTCGTAAATTTACGAGTATCTCGCGTCATGCGTGTGCCCGTGGGATTATTTTTTTGTAATTTATACGTGCTGAAATGATGAAAAAGTATTTTTATTTGTTATAAACAATTACGGCCCCGGGGTTTTGCATAGCTTTTTTTGTTTGTTATAGCTCGGGGTATATTCCTGTAAATTTACGAGTGTCTCGTGTCATGCGTGTGCCCGTAGGATTTTTTTTCCAATTTATACGTGCTGAAATGATGAAAAAGAATTTTTATTTGTTATAAACTATTTCGGCCCCGGGGTTTTCCATAGCTTGTTTTGTTTGTTATAGCTCGGGGTATATTCTCGTAAATTTACGAGTGTCTCGCGTCATGCGTGTGCCCGTGGGATTATTTTTTTGTAATTTATACGTGCTGAAATGATGGAAAAGAATTTTTTTTTCTTATAAACAATTTCGGCCCCGGGGTTTTGCATAGTTTTTTTTGTTTGTTATAGCTCGGGGTATATTCCTGTAAATTTACGAGTGTCTAGTGTCATGCGTGTGGCCGTAGGATTTTTTTTTGTAATTTATACGTGCTGAAATGATGAAAAAGAATTTTTATTTGTTATAAACAATTTCGGCCTCGGGGTTTTCCATAGCTTGTTTTGTTTGTTATAGCTTGGGGTATATTCCTGTAAATTTACGAGTGTCTTGTGTCATGCGTGTGCCCGTAGGATTTTTTTTTTGTAATTTAGACGTGCTGAAATGATGAAAAAGAATTTTTATTTGTTATAAACAATTTCGGCCCCGGGGTTTCTCATAGCTTGTTTTGTTTGTTATTGTTAGGGGTATATCCCTGTAAATTTACGAGAACCGTTGTTCATGTGCGTTTGTTATCCTCGTCAATTTGTTCGTATTGGAAGAGTCAACGATATTAATTATTACATCACTTGTTTATATATTTCCAACCTTTGATTAACCATTTACGTGAATTTAGCAAGATACAAAATGAATTTCAAGTTCATTTTTTAATTTATTAAAGTTCCAATGCATGCATACCGTTTGGCATTACTACTTTTTGGAGCGGACGGGCTTGCGTTGGGAGTACAGTCACAACCAGAAGCCGGCGCGCGCGTCTGCTAGCTCCGTCTGCCAGCTTCAGCGACATTAGTTATTGCTTATTTTATGTTTGAAATATCTAAATTTTGCAACAAGTAAACATAAAAAATTGTACATTTTTTTTTCGAAAATCAGTTTTCTAAAGTAGTTTTAAAAATGTCTTTGCGAGTCTCGACCTTGTTTCGACAAGAAACTGATAGTGTCTAGTATTAAATATAATTAATATACTAAAAAACTGGCTGCTCAGGAGTGCTCAACGAATAGTTAGACTAATTTTTAGGGAGAAATACGTGGCGCGACATTAACGGACGTGTGAATGTAATCCATTGATTATTACGTTACAGCGCGTTGGTATATTTTCTGTCTATTAACATAGATTAATATTTATTTATCAATTCCATTTGTAGTATGTTCATTTATTGATTAATATTCATAGATCATTTAAATTTTAATACAGTAATTTATTATTCTAAATGTACGCTTTACGAAAATCTCAAAATTTTATAAAATATTCCTGCAAGAACTCTCAGTAGCTAGAACTGTGTTTCCCCCATGTTTGTACGGCGCGCCAAGCATCAGGACATTGCCCCAGAGACCGGCGAAATTTTTACATAAAGAAGCTATAGAATTGTTAAAACAATCTGAAGTCACCAGACAAGAGACAAGGAACGATTCCGATTTGGATACAAGTGGGTCAACATCAGAATCCGAATCGAATGATTCCAGCATTGAAGATGACATACACGATTTTTGTTACTAGAAGTAAATAACAATTATTTGATTTATTGCAAATTTTGTACTCAAGAAATTGTTCATAAATAAAAACATGGCTCAAGAGATTTTCTACTCATTTAAGCCTAAAAATATTATAAAACATTTTCTATTAAAAAATATTAAAAAATTGAAAATTTTTGTGGAATCGTCCATATATCGCGTCTGCTTTTTTGAAAATTAACATTCCTATAACAAATTCGTAATCAGCGATCCCAAAAACCCTTAAGAAAAATGATTGGGTATTTTTTACTGAATTATTTGACTAATTGCTCGAATTATGTCCGCCATTTTGGGTCAGCCATTTTGAAAATCGTAATTCTGATAACAGATTCGTATTCAGCGACCCCAAAAACCCCCGAGAAGAGAATTTGAGATTATTTTCGACACTTCCCGCATTTTGGCCAGCTTTTTGGGATTCTGCCCCACTGTGCGAGTGTGAGGATCGAAACCTTTCACGAGGCGAGACGTTTCGATCCTTACCTGAATTTTGCTCTCCGTATGGTCATCATTACTATACCTATACCTATATACATTAACACGGGGCGCACAGGAATGAACGGGCGTATATATACGTATATAAGCAGAGATCTTAATATTAATATTTTGAGATCTCTCATCACGAATTTCCACTTAAATAATACAGGAAAAAAAATGTTAATACTTTGAAATGTCATACCTCGACTTCAATTCCCTGTACCGAAATCTGCGATACATATTCTTATAGGGAATGGAACGCTTTACAAAAAAGGTCTCAGAAGATTTTTTGAAAAACTCACTCCTTTGAAAGTTATGCAAAGTTAAAATTAAATTTAGAGTAAATTTCCCTTTTTTTTAGTTTCCGGAAAAATGTTGAAATTTATTACTAAACATCGTGAAATCTTTCTTGAAAAAAAAGTGTCGCAATTTTATATTGCGAAATCTCGCCAGGATTCTCGCAAAGCTTTTTTTAAAAGATCAGAGACACGTCCGTTCTTTTCGTGAGGTTCAAACGTTCTAACGCTCTTGTTTATTTTTATTACAAAAGAATAACGCTGCTTAGTAGCAACGTTGCCAAGCATGGTTACATGAACTATATATATATATAGTATGATCAATGAATAAAGTAGATTTGCTTCAATTCGGCCGTCCTGATAATATTCGTCGTCCTCGACGATGATTCCCAAGTTATTCTTCTGGAATTTTCTTTAGCCTATCGATCGCGATAATCCCTTTGTAAAAACGTTGACTTTGTTTTTCGCCCTCTATGTCTTGAATAAGATATCGATCGTTTCCTATTTCCTTCACTACCTCGTATGGTCCACGGTATTTTTCAGTCAATTTTCTGCTTTCTCCCGTTGCTGGCGCTTCATAACGAACGAGAACTAGCTGTCCCGTTTTCAATTTTTCTGGAATTTTTCTTTTCTTATTAAATTGATCGCTAAGTATTTTCTCATTTTCTTGCAATAATTCCGCAACATTTTCTCGTTCTTCTTCCGTTTCAAATTCCTGATTAAGCTCTTTTATTTCCCGTGTTAGTAATGATTCTTCTTTGCCAACGAGTTTATAATTGAATATAATTTCCGCAGGTGTTTGCTTCGTTATTCGATGAGTGCTATTGTTGATGGCCCATTGAACGTCGTAAATTTTGTTATCCCAGTCGCTATGCTCGATGTCCTTTGTTATAGTGGGTAAACAGTTAAGTATTACGCTATTCACTCTTTCAATTTGACCATTAGCCCTCGGAGTTCCGGCAGCAATTTTCACGTGATTTATCTCGTACTCATCGCAAAATTTCTCAAATTTTGCTGAGGTATACGCTGCTCCTTGATCACTGATAATACGTCTCGGTTTTCCATAATGACTCATTAATTTTTGTAAATTTACAATTGTCTCCTCTGCTCCCGTAGTCTCGACGGCTTCAAGAATAACATATTTACTGTGTCCACAAATTACTCCTAGTACGTATTTATTGTCGCGCGTCGTCTTGATAAAAGGTCCTAAATGATCGACGTGTATTGTCTCGAATGGAACACTTCCTTTTCCAATCGGGTGTAAAAATCCAGGTTTCTTTCCCATTCGCGTTTTATGATACAGACAATTGATACATCGATTGATGTAACTCGTCACGTAGTCCCGCATTGCTGGAAAGTAATACGTTTCTTTAAGTTTTGATAAGGTCTTATCAATGCCCAAATGAGCAAGACTTTTGTGAGCCGTTGCTACGACTTCGTGCTTCAATTCGTTGGGTACATATAACCGCCATCGCCCCTTCGTGACCCGATACACTCTACAATTACACATAGTAAACTTCTTATGAATTTCAGCATCGCCTTCTTCCAGTTTGTCGTATCGCGAGAATTTCTGGGCTAGCTCGCTGCATGGCCGCTATCCAGTCCGTATTGATGTGAATCCCAAGAATCGGTATTCCCACGATCGGCATTTCTTTCGCCGGATCTACTGGAAATCTACTCAATCCATCCGCCACGCAGTTTTGTTCGCCCTTGAGATATTCGATGTGATAGTTATATTCGGAAAGCCTCACGAACCATCTCCCGATTCGAGGATTCAAGTCTCTTTTATTTTCCAATAGCTTTAGGCTATTACAGTCAGTTTTAATCGTGAATTTGATCCCAATGAGATATACGCGAGATCTCTCTAAGGCGCAAACAATCGCCAACGCCTCCAATTCATACGAATGATATTTAGATTCGTCGTGTGTTGTTTTTCGACTGAAATAACAGATTGGGTGCATCCTGTTATCTTCTTGTTTCTGCATTAATACTGCCCCGAGTCCGTATTGACTGGCATCCGTATGTACCTCAGTCTCTGCTTTTACGCTATATATGGACAATATCGGTCTCAACGAAAGCTTCAATTTTATTTCATTAAAAGCGTCTTCTTGTTCCGCTCGCCAAAAGAACGTTTCCTTTTTAGTTAATAAATCCGTTAGTGGTTTTGCAATAGTCGCAAACCCTTTTACGAATCTCCGAAAAAAACTGGCTAAACCGATAAAGCTTCGTACGGCTTTGACGCTTGTTGGTGTAGGAAAAGATTTGATGCTCTCAATTTTTCGTGAACCAGGTTCCACGCCGCACTCGGAGATTTCAAATCCCAAGTAATCCACTTTATTTTTAAAGAAGTGACATTTTTTTAAATTCAAGGTCACTCCTGCCGATTGTAGAACGATAAATATTTTTTTTAACTTCTCCATACCTTCGTCGAATGTTCGACTTGCCGTTATTATGTCGTCCAAATATGCCATTGCTGCATCACTATCCAAAGATGCGAGAATAATATTGATGGTTCTTTGAAAAACGGCTGGTGCGTTGCATAAACCAAATGGCATTCGTTTAAATTGATAATGTCCGTTTGGTGTTACGAACGCCGTTTTATCTCTCGAGTCTCGTGATATCGGTACTTGATAGTATCCACTGAACAAATCCAGACTTGTAGAATATCGATGTCCTTTCAATCTGTCAATCTGATCATCGATCAGAGGCATCGGATATTTATCCTTTATCGTAACCTTATTTAGCGCCCTGTAATCAACGCACATCCTGATTTCGCCTGTCTTCTTGCGTACGAGTATAATCGGACTCGCGTATTGTGACATGCTTTCTTCGATCACGTCCGCGTCCTTCAGATCCGCTATCATATCTTTCACCTGTTCCTTCTCGTGAAACGACAGTCGATATGGCCGATAACAGACTGGTTTTTCCGTGGTTAAACGAATTTCCATTTCCGTTACATTTGTTCTTCCCATTTGTTGTACATTTTTAGCAATGATTTCTCGATACTCATTTATCAATTTTACCAATTGGGCGTGCTCGTCGTTATCCAGATCGGAATCAACTTCCTCTTCGTTAATCTCGTCGGTATGAATTTGACGCGAGAATTCTTCTTCCGTACATACTTCTCCACGGGTGATTGTTTCTCCTTTTTTGAAAATCATCTGATTGTTACTAAGGTTCATTATCGGGATGATTGATCGACCATCTTCGTTTGAACTGATGACACAACGTGGTATCATATTCCCCGTATTACGCATACCTCCTTCGATGTAAAAATTATTATGGGGTATATTCCCAATGACGTTGACGTGTCCCAAATAATTTTTCGAAATCACGACTTCTTCTTCGGCTACGAATCTCGTTCTGCTGGGTTCTTCCGTCTCTATTTTAAATAATTCATTCAAGTCGTTTGCTATCTTAAGAGATCCTTTCGTGTTCAGTATATATACTTCCTGCTGTTCTGTGTATGAATGTCCAATTAACAACGGGACGACTTGTGCTTCGATCGGTACTATAAATACGTTGCATTTCGCTTTGACACTGTCGATTTCGATCTCAACTGTCATAGCCCCTATTGGGGTGACTTTTCCTCCTCCATAACCTGAAAGTGGATCAAATGTTCCTTCAAAATAAGTGAGACTCATCTTTTCAGCGTAATCTTTTCGTAGAACCGTTACAGAACTTCCCAAATCCATGTAGCATCTGATTTCTTTGCCATTAATCAGAGCTTTCTTAAAAAATTTGGAATGAGAGTTCCCTTCGATGTGTAAAATTTTCTCTTTCTCGACTTTTCTTACCTCTCTTCCTCGTTCTTTCTTTTCTGTCAGTCCAGGACAATTCCGTGCATAATGTCCCGCGTTTCCACACTTGAAACATATTATATCGTCAATTTTGCGTACTTTGTTTTCTTGTGTCATCGGGGTTTCTTCGGGTCCACGAATTTGAAAAGGTCTGTTTTCTTGGCGCTGATTGTCTCGTTTTATCATCGTTGCTTTCGGCATAAAACGTTCTCTTATGAAACTGTCTCCGCTCTTCAAATCTCGCAATAAATCGGTTGGTAGATCGTAATGTGATAATGGTCCCAAGTAAGATCGATATTGATGATTCATCAAACCATCGACAATCCACTCGATCGTCTCACGAGGTCCCATTCGAGCCTTGTTGCACTTCGATAACTTCTCGTAAAAATACTCGACGATATTCTGACCAATTCTACGTTTGTAGTTCTGAGCTTCTAGAACTTTTTTAATGCCGGTATCTTCGATTAAAAATGTTTGTTTTAATAGTACCTTCCATTCTTCCCATGTTCTATTAGCTCTTTCAAGACTGTCCTTCCAAGTTTTCGCAACTCCTTCGAGTTTCGATAAAGCGTAGTGTTTGGTGCTTAAATCATCCCAACCATACATGTCGGCATATTCTTCAATCTTGTCTATCCATTGATGAATATCTATCGTTCCATTCACTGGATCAAAATCGGGTAAGACGTTTGACAGATTCGTGAATCCCCGCGATCGGTTTTGGGAATTATTTGTCAAGCTCAGTCTTGTTAAATCCGGAAAATCAGTGTTTAAATCAAATAATGGAGTGTCGCGTTGGAAATTATCACGAATTCGTTCTTCTCCATGATTTTCGATGGCGTTTGCCATCATCGACGGTGGATTTCGAATTTGATGATTCTCTTGTACGTTACTTTCAATGTCGTCCGCGATTCTCGATAGTTGTCCTGTTATACGCTGCATGTTTTGATTATTTTCGTTCAATTCTCGAATATTTTCCTCATTATTTGGTGCATGTACAATCGCTTGTACTTGAATTGTTTTTGGTCGGCCTCTCTTTCTTCTCTTCTCCGGTGGACTTACAATGGACGAATCCACGATGAAAAATAAAATTCACTGATTCTCAAAAAAAAAAAAAATACGATTTTTCGGATAGCGTTCAGCGTTGTTCGAGAAATTCCGTTATCCCGATACAATTAATGAATCCCAGATTCATATACAGTTAATCAACGCGTTTATCGAGTTTTATCCCTCTTCTGAAAATTGTCGCAATTGTATATTGCGAAATCTCGCCAGGATTCTCGCAAAGCTTTTTTTAAAAGATCAGAGACACGTCCGTTCTTTTCGTGAGGTTCAAACGTTCTAACGCTCTTGTTTATTTTTATTACAAAAGAATAACGCTGCTTAGTAGCAACGTTGCCAAGCATGGTTACATGAACTATATATATATATAGTATGATCAATGAATAAAGTAGATTTGCTTCAAAAGTTTAAATTGCATTATCGTAAATAACCTAATTTTTAAAGAAATGACCAACAGTAGTTCACACAAAGTCGAGGTAAAAAATTTCAAAGTTTGAAATTTTTTTTCCTGCAACATTTAAATCTAAAATTTAAATTAACGATGAGAGACTTCTAAATATATCAACATTCGGAGCTCTGCTTTCAACAGGCATCTTTTTCACTTCCCCGAAAGTATTTAATCGGAGATTAAAAAAAAAAAATCTAATTTCGTGAATCAGTCTAATATATACGTATACAGAGAGATATATATAGGTATACTGATTCAATCGGATCTCCCGTCGGAACTCATTGAACGGGTCGATCGCCGAGGATCGAATGCGCATGGGCTCGATGGAGTATAACTCCTCGAGGAGTAAAACTCGTCGAGAGTCGAGCGGTTCCGATCCTTACCTGAATTTTGCTCTCCGTACGGTCATCGCTACAATGTCTATACCTAGATATATTATCACGGGGTGTACAGGAATAAGCGTGGATATATATGTATATAGATATAGAGAGAGATATAGAGCGAGGGAGGCGAGACGTTTCGATCCTTATCAGAATATTGCTCTCCGTATGGTCATAGTTACTATGCTTTTAAAAAATGAGACTATTTTTTTAATTCGCAATCTCCAATTAATTACCTTCAGGGAAGTAAAAAAAGATTCCTGTTTAAAACAGAGCTCCGAATATTCATATTTAGAGGTCTCTCGTCGAAAATTTATTTTTTATATTTAGATGACACAGGAAAAAAAAAGTCGAATTTTTAAATTTTCCACCTCGGCTTCAAATCAATATACCAAAACGAGCGATGCATGTTCTTGTAGGAAATTGAACGCTTTACAGAAAACTTTCCTTATGATTTTTCGATAAACACTCTCCTTCAAAAGTTATTCACGGTCTAATAGATATGTATATTAGCGTCGCATGAATATTTCATGATAGATATGTATATTGCATAGATGTATGCAATATGATGCCAATATGAGCTACATTTGTCTATCTGGGTAGAGATCAATTTTTAAAAAGCGCTAAATAACTTCTGTATTTTTCAATTGATATTTTTTAACGATGAAAATCTTTTGCGAATCAATTTTTTGCAAGCGCAAAATTTGTTAGACAAAATTGTTTCACACAATTAATCTGCAGCATTTTTCTGCAATTTCACAAAATTTTTGGACAAAGACTGTTGCGCAAAATTTTCGTAGACAGATGGTGCAAAGCAATTGCTTAAAATCGGTTTTTGCAAAATTACGCGCATTTAAAAAATGTGTTAAATTTTGAAAAAAATTTGTGGCGAAAAGCGTGCAGACAAAAATCTAGAAAATTCTGAACGACTGCTTTTAGTACGTACAAAAAAGTAGAATAGTTTTAACAAGATAAAAAATGGTCAGTGTCACGAATTGGTCGGTTCGTAAGGAATGCCTGATATACTCCTCGGTCTCCGCTTTGTGTGGATCTTCGCGTGATTGCGTCCGTCGCTCGTAAGCGAGAAATATCATGATTAAATATAAACATCAATTTCAAAAAAGCGCTAGATAACTTCTATATTTTTCAATTGATATTTTTTAACGATAAAAATGTTTGCGAATCAATTTTTTGCAAGCGCAAAATTTTTTGCGCACAAATTATTTTGCAAAATTTGTTAGACGAAATTGTTTCACACAATTAATCCGTAACATTTTTCTGCAATTTCACAAAATTTTTGGAAAAAGACTGTTGCGCAAAATTTTCGTAGACAGGTGGTGCAAAGCAATTGGTTAAAACTATTTTGTGAACAAAATTTTGCAAAACAATTTTGGTTGCAAAAATTTTGCGAACCATTTCTTTTTGCAAAAAGTTATGCGAAACATTTTTTTGCTGCAAAACAATTTTCAAGCTAATTTTTGTATAAAATTTTGCGAAACAATTTTTTGCACATTTTTTTTGCAAAAAATTATGCGAAACATTTTTCGTTGCAAAACAATTTTCAAGCAAATTTTTTGCACAAAATTAATTATGCAAAATTTGTTAGGAAAAATTATTTTACACAATTGATCTGCAACATTTTTCTGCAAAATTTATGCAAGCAAATTTTCATAGAGATGTTGCAAACAATTGCTTAAAATCGGTTTTCGAAATGTTACGAGCATTTAAAAAATGTGTGAAATTTTGAAAAAAAAATGTGTGGCGAAAAGCGTGCAGACAAAAATGTAGAAAATTCTGAACGACTGCTTTTAGTACGTACAAAAAAGTAGAATATTTTTAACAAAATCAAAAATGGTCAGTGTCACGAATTGGTCGGTTCGTAAGGAATGCCTGATATACTCCTCGGTCTCCGCTTTGTGCGGATCTTCGCGTGATCGCGTCCGCCGCTCGTAAGCGAGAAATATTATGATTAAATATAGAGATTAATTTTCAAAAAGCGCTAAATAACTTCTGTATTTTTCAATTGATATTTTTTAACGATAAAAATGTTTTTATTTCATAGATGAAAATGGTTCATTTTATCCTGGATGAAATGCATCGGCCTGAAAATTCTGAAAGACTGCTTTCGGTATGCACAAAAAATAAAAAAATTTTAACATTTTTGAATACTATTCTTATAGCCTCTTCTCTGCTGCTAGCTTAACACCAAAGAGACGCATCGGGCCTGTAAAATATACAGCGCTGGGCCCTTATACTGATTCGCCGGTAATCGCGTATATTTTAAGCAATCGTTACGCTTTTCTAGGCCTCAGGCCCTGGCACACGCCGCCATGCAATGTTTATCAACGCACATTCCAGAGCTCTTACTAGTTTCACGCAGACGCTACGCTGCACGTATCCATTTTACCTATGTATCTATTGCGATGCGTGGATCTTCAAGCTCACGGTCGTGGAGCAATATTATTTACATAGATATGCGTGTACAGTTTTGCTGACAAAGATCTGAGGGAGATGGAACATCTTCAATGATGGGAGGTATTATGCTTTTGACCGCTTCAGTTTCAGCGAAGCCTTTACACGGTCGAGAACAGCGAGTTAAAAATTCGAAAAATGTTTCCGCGCTTTTGTGTAGCTTTTTTGCCACATCGTTTTTGGTGTAAAGTAGTGGCTGCCGTGAGCGGCAGCTGTGTACAGCTACGCAACCAGCTTATGTTCGAGGCGTATGAGCAATTAATGCAATTGCTTCATGTGTTTTATCGTGTCGAGCAGAAAGGGCGACCCTTGGAAGCTCACGAGCGAGTGCCGAGTGGGATGTGCGTGATTGTGCGCTCCTATGCAATTTATCGGGGAGAAATAATTTATTCCGATGAAACTGGGTATACGGAGGTGCTAATGGTGGATTTCGGTGAAACCGCTTTTTTCCACGCGCATGAGTTTTTAAAAATTGAGCTCGTCTTTGCAGCGGTACCAGCTCTTGTAGTGGAGTGCTGTTTACGCGGCATGGGTGGTTTGGATAATGCGGGAGCTCGGGCTGTTTTGGAGAATGTGTGCATTGCTGCCGGTATAATGACATGCGTTACGGAGTCGCGCGAAGGCGAGATGAGTGCGCCGTATATCCGTCTGCTACTCGACGATCTTCGGGATGTCGGGGTTATCGTTCACGAAATCCTCAACGGCGAAGACGCTATCTAGGAAGGCTTCATTGACTCTGTGGTTACGGAGTAAAGGAGATGTGTGTGCGTGTGTGTGTGTGTGTGTGTGAACCTACCGTAAATAAATAAATAAGAAAATAATAAAATTACATCGTGCGAGTAGTTAAAAAGTTTTTCTGCGCGAACATTGGGCGAAAAAAATCGATAAACAAGATAATAAAAAAAATAATAAATAAGTAAATAAATAATACAAATTTAAATAAATTAAAAAATACATTGCACGAGTTGCTAAAAAAAAATTTCTGCCTGAACATTGAGTTGAAATAAATAAGAAAATAATAAAAATTTAAATGGATAGTGTAAATTGCGAAATTGCGCGAAAATAATGGAAAAAAATGACTCAAAATATTTTCTGCGTGAGCATTGGACGAAAAAAAAAATGAGAAAATCATAAAAATAATAAAATAAAAATACATTGCGCGAGTAGTTAAAATTACAACAATACATAGCGCGAGTAGTTTAAAAAAAAAAAAAAAAATTAAAATAAATAGTGTAAAATTGCGAGATGGCGCAAAAATGGAAGAAAAAAATTCTGCGTGAACATTGCGTGAAAAAAACATGGCCCCTGAGAGATAGCGGTAGAGGAGGAAAACGTGGTGAGTAACATAAAAAATTGTATGGGTGTGTGTGTGTGTGTGTGTCAGTTTTATATAAGAATGTGCCACTATGGTGCCCTTAGCTGCCCCCTCTCTGCCCCCTCGCTGACGTTCTCTACACCGCGACGACTTTTCTTGACCACCTTGGTGGTGGGGGAAAACTGTCGTGGTGGGGGAAGCTGCATTATAGGGGTAGGAGTGGGGGGCCCCTGAGTGGTACACTTACTACTTACGTAATATTAGATTGGAAATGGAAAAATAAACCCGTCGATTTATGGGAAACCCGTTCCGCCGGCATTGTAATTACCGAATTCATTACTGCATCGATTTGATATCATTGATATTAAAGTCGCTTGTAAATTTGAATGTGAAGATTTCAATGAGATTTTTAAGATAATCTCGATGAAAACGTTATTACATAGCAGAAGACAGACGGCCGCGAACTAGTTGGGTACACTTGACACTTAGACCATGTACTACATGGACTGAGCATAGTCGTATACTTTCTGTAGAAAGAAGTGAAGCCGAGAAGGGCGCTGCCATCTTTGGACAAGTAAGGCTATAAGCCGATAGGGATGTATGAATATTCTTATGTGCCCTATGCAATTCAGGGACGTACATTTCTTTTTCTTCTTAAAATTTAGGTTTTAAACACAAATTCCGTGAATTTGAATGAAAAATGTTTTAATTATCAATTTTGAAACATCAGGCTACAAGGTTATCATACTTGCGCGCCCTTCCATTTTCAAGGTTATGTAAGCAAGTCAACTGCTTGGAAGTCAACCAAGATCTAGTCGATGCGAGTCGATCTAGTCTTTTGAAGTCAGCTGTTTCGGCTTATAGGCCTCATTTTTCCAACATGGCGACGCCCTTCTCGGCTTCACCCCCCACTCCTGCTATGCTCAGTCCATGTAGTACATGGTCTAAGACTTGACTACGTCGGCGTCGCACATGAGCGCGCTCTTGACAATATAAACATACACACACCAACACATACAGTGGGTAAAAAAAGTATTCGTACACCTAATGTTTTTAAAATTACGTTTAAAAAAAAGAAAAGAATTTCAACCAATTATCGTATTTAATAGCTTATCCTCCATACATTTCATATCGGTATCGAATACAAAAATTACTTTAAGTCTCTTATTTTTTTCCAGAGGATAGTTTGAAACAGACGAGGTGTACAAATACTTTTTTTATCCACTGTATATATCATCAAGAATGTCTGAAGTAAGGTTAGGTCTGTCTTGCTGTGATCGTGAGCACGGTCACACATACAGGTCTGGAAACTCTAGTGGTGGGGGGTGACCCACTTAGTGTGACCATCTTGTAGTTGACATTATTCCCACCTGCAGCGCTGCACGTTAGAGATTTTTCAAAAAAGCGAATAAACAATTCCTAACTAAGAAATTTGCAAGAAATAACAACGAGAGTAATGCTCGGTTTATGTAGCGGCTGTAACGTAACTTTAAAAAATTGAAAGTATTTATTGCCCTTGTGGTGTTTATGCAGAATTAGGGTCCATATTCGGCAAACTCGGCGTAGATGGCGCTTTTGCGGATCTTTTGTTCTTGGATCTTTTGCCCGCGCAAAAACAAATTCGATTTTTAATTTACCATTAAAAATAACCATTTTTTTGGCAATGACGTACGCAACACTTTGTCATTTTTAATTCATTTGTTTTTCCAAATAATATTTATTGGACCCGAGTACGGATACAACGCACATGAGAGGTTGCAATAAAGTAAGGTTATGTTGGCCGGCTATACTTATGATACTGACAGTCGGTAAATATGGATAACTAATATATCTACGCTTATATTTGTGCAATAATAAAAATATATTTATGTTGTCCATAATTTGACAATGCGTAAATTGTCGATTAAGAAGAGAAACGAGTGAATTGATAATAAATTCATTAACGTATGTTATTAAAAGTCAATTTGAGAATTAAATCTTCCTGCTTCTGTGGAACCAGTAGCAGTGCTGCTCTCAAGTACGCAAGGGTCCCAGTAAATACCCTAATTGTTAGCTTATTTGAAAAATCCTTGCAGTGCAGCGGCACGCACGGTCAGATGGCGAACCTGCGAAACAGCCACACTAAGCGGGTCGCGGTCACCACCGAAAAAACAATAGAGTTTCCAGACCTGTTTGTACGACCGTGATCGTAGGCAAGTATATTTATGTATATGGCTGGATCCATGATTGCTCGAAGAGCATTTCGGGGTCAAAATTTTGAGTTCCTTGCCATTCTCACATCTTATTATATGTTATAAGAAGTGACGATTTACCAAATTACAGCCTCTTTACTCTAGAGGTTTTCGAGAAAAAAAATATTATGTATTTCCATGTTTAGGAAAGTTAACTTTGTTACTTCCTTGCTCGCTCCTTACGGACAATTGAAAAAAATTATTAAAAAATATTATCCCACGTGAAAAAGTCCAAATTTTCCGAAAAAAAATATCAGTTTTATTTTGAGGGTAGTAACTACCCCATAAAAACGTGTTTAAATTAAAAAATCTGTGTTTTGAAGGCGAGCACCGTAAAAAAAAATATTTTTTATTTTTTCTTCGGAAAGCTTATGCCATTTTCCACAAATGAAAAAATGAACAGAGTGAGATGAGCAGAGGATCATCGTTGAAATAATTTTTTAATTTTTTTTTCGATTTTTTTAAACGTTTACTTTTTTTCTAAAACTACATTCAATTCAACGTAAGAAAAGTTCTATAGCTATTTTTGCTACTAATAATATGATCCGAGATATGATCTTTTAAATATTGGACATTTTATGCATGAATAAAATTCGTATTTCGGGAACTACCGGTTGTAGCCAACATTATTATAGGACCTTTTCTATGTGAAATTGGCTCATACTTCCGAAAAAATACTACAATTGAAAAAACGATGATTCGCTCTTGTCACTGTCATCAACAATTTATTTTTTTCAAGAATTATATTTTTTTCATATCTTAAGCTAATCAGACGTGAGAAAAATCTAAATGTAGTTTGAGTTATTAATCCTACATTCCGAAATATGAATTTTTTGTCATTAAATTGAAAAAATAAAATTTGTTGTAATAGTTTTCTCAAAACTTTAACTAATTTGACGTAAGAAAAGTTTTGATTTAAATTCAACTTATTATTATTATTACATATTATTAGGGGGTTATCGACAAAAGAAATAATGAAAAATCAATAACTACCGTGTTTTACGGTATTCAGACTTTTTAAAACAGTCCACTTTATCGTTGCACATTGATTTTAATCATCCTTAATTTGGCATTGCGTGTTTCGCAATAATTAAAGGCTTATCGACAAATTCAAATATTGAAAACCAATAACTACCGTGTTTTACGATATTCAGACTTTTCAAAAGCGTCTACTTAATCATTGCACGATGAATTTTATCATCCTTAATGAGCATTGCGATTTTCGCAATTATTAAGGGGTTGTGGGCAAAATAAATATTGAAAAATCAATAACTTCCGTGTTTATCGGTATTCAGACCTTACGAATGTATCCACTTTATCATTGCACAATGGATTTCATCATCTCCAATTCGGCATTGCGATTTTCTTAATTATTAAGGGTTTATTGACAAAACAAATATTAAAAAATCAATAACTACCGTGTTTTACGGTATTTAGTATTTTCAAAAGCGTCTACTTTATCATTGCACAATGATTTTCATCACCCCTTATTTGGCATTGTGATTTTCGCAATTATTAAGGAGGTATGGACAAAAAAAATATTGAAAAATCAATAACTACCGCGTTTTACGGTATTCAGACTTTTCGAAAGGGTCCACTTTATCATTGCACAATAATCCTCATCATCCTTTGATTGGCATTGCAATTTTTGCAATTTTTAAGGGGTTATGGACAAAAAAAAATATTGAAAAATCAATAACTACCGCGTTTTACGGAATTCAGTATTTTAAAAAGTGTCCACTTTATCATTGCACAATGATTTTCATCAACCTCAATGCGGCATTGCGATTTTCGCAACTATTAAGGGGTTATGGACAAAAGAAATATTGAAAAATCGATAACGACTGTGTTTATCGGGATTCAGACTTTTCAAATGCGTCCCCTTTATCATCACACAATGATTTTCATCATCCTCAATTCATTTTTGCGATTTTCGCAATTTTTAAGAGGTTATCGATAAAATAAATATTGAAAAATCGATAACTACCGCGTTTTACAGTATCAGACTTTTCAAAAGCGTCCACTTCAACATTGCACAATGAGTATTATCATCTTCAATTTGACATTGCAATTTTCGCAATTATTAAGGGGTTATCGACAAAAGAAATATTGAAAAATCAGTTCCTACCACGTTTTACGGTATTCAGACTCTTCAAAAGCGTCCCCTTTATCATTGCACAATGATTCTTATCACTCTTAATTTGGCATTGCGATTTTCGCAATTATTAAGGGGTTATCGACAAATCAAATATTGGAAAATCGATAACTACCGTGTTTTACGGTAATTAAACTTTTTAAAAGCGTCCACATTATCATTCCACAATGATTTCCATCATTCTTAATTTGGCATTGCGATTTTCGCAATTATTAAGGAGTTATGGACAAAATAAATATTGAAAAATAAACAACTACGGTGTTCATCGGTATTCAGACTTTTCAAAAGCGTCCACTCCATCACTGCACAATGATTTTTATCATTCTCAATTTAGCATTGCGATTTTCGCAATTATTAAGGGGTTTTCGACAAAACGAATATTGAAAAATCAATAACTCCCGTGTTTTACGGTATTTAGACCTTCGAAAGCGTCCACTTTATCATTGCACAATGATTTTCATCATCCATATCTTTGCATTGCGATTTCTGCATCAATTAAGGGGTTATGGACAAATTGAATATTGAAAAATCGAGAACTACCGTGTTTATCGGGATTTAGATTTTTCAAAAGCGTCCACTTTTTCATTGTACAATGATTTTTATGATCCTCATTTGTGCATTCCGATTTCCGCAATAATTAAGGGGTTATGGACGAATTGAATATTAAAAAATCGAGAACTACCGTGTTTATCTGGATTCAGACTTTTTCAAAAAGTAAATTTTGTCATTTTTCAATATTTTTCATCATTATTTCTGTTGCCCTGTGGATTTCGCAATTGTTAAGGGGTTATGCACGAATGAAATTTCAAAACACCGATAACTCTCGTGTCGGTTGAGATTCTGAATTTTTGAAAACGTAAATATTTTGATTTTTCAATTTTTCTTTACCATCTTTATATTTGCATGGTAATTTTTTCAATTTTTCAGGGGGTACGAACGAGATGAATTCTTAAAAACCAATAACTACCGTGTTTATCGGGATTCAGACTTTTTCAAAAACTTTTTTAATAACTTTTTTAATAACTAGCGTGGTTTGCATCGTACTGAATTTGCTAACACGGCACTTCTATCTGTCGACACTTTTGCCGATCAGTATCATTTTTGCACTTCTTTCCCTTGTTCTCAATAAAAGATGCGCCGATGACAATTTTTCCATTCCTCCACAGGACATACTATTAAGATTTTATTAAAGAAATCATTGATTTTCATGCCTCCCATCACTTAGCCGGTGAGTTTCGCCGAATGATTCGCAGAAACTCACCATTGTCCGACTTTCAAAACGTGGAGGTGGATGGGTGGGCGCATGGTGCAACACCTTTGAAAGTTGTGTGTTTGCGTGCGTGCGTTTCGGTGTGTTTTTGTGTTTGTGAGTTTGCGTGTGGGTGTGCCCCACGAATCTCGACGGCAGCGTCTACCGTTCGATTAATATTTGATAGACCCCCCTCGAGCCCGAATTACCTTGCAACACCAGCGAAGTATACTACTTATCGTCGAGGTCATCTGCTCTTGGAGAACGTTTCGTCATTCGTCGAGCGTCGCAGCTGTAAGCTCGTCGAGCGTTCGTGGAGCCGGTGTTCTGGCCCGAATCTTCCCCTTAAGAATAGCCCAAACATTTCCAATGGAATTTAAATCTAGGCTATTCGCGGGCCAAATAAACCGATTAATCGCCATTCCACGCCAATACGAATTGACGATTTTTGCTTGATGACACGGAGCATTATCGTCAACCAGCAAAAATTCGTCGCCAATGACTTCGGCTTGTGGAACAACGATCGGTTATAAAATTGTCGTAATGTACCGTTGTCCATTAACGGTTTGGTTGCAGAATACAACCAATTTCGTTCGGGAATTGGTTGTTATCCCGCTCCAAACCGTTATCGAACCTCCGCCGAATGCCCTCGATATTTCTCTATTTTTCTCAGCTATTCTCGTCCCGTGCCGTCTGTACTCGAATGGTTCTCGAGTTTGAATAGAGCATTATCTTCGACTTATCCGTGAATAAACAATTCCTCCATTCATTCATCTCCAATCCCTAATGAGTCGCGGCGAAATTTCGATGTCGCTCACGATGTCTCTGGGTGAGGAATCGACCCCAAAAATCCGCCAGGTGGCTCCTCTCGCACAAGCAAACCTGCCTCTCGACGCCTATATCCTTTCCAAGCTCGTCTATGTTTGATATCCTTATTTTTCAGTATGGATATTTAATACATTGAACATTGCGGCAAAACGCAAAATGGTCGAAACCCCGAAAAGGATTCCCATAAAAAAGGGTCTTCTTACACGCTTTTATTTAACTCACACTGTTTGTTGTCTGCGTCAAATTTTGTAATCGATTTTTCGACGACTTCCAGTCGACCGATTGACTTCAAATTTGGCAGGTGTGCATAGTTCCGGTGACAATGCAATATTATCGCAAAAAATTTGCAAATTTTTTGCAAAATAAATATGTTTCGCAGAATTTCTTCCAAAAAATTGTCTTGGAAATTTGTTTGCAGCAAAAAATGTTTCGCAAAAAAAAATTGCAAATTTTTTGCAAAAAAAAATTGCAAATAATTTGCAAAAAAAAATATTTTTTGCAGAATTTTTTCCAAAAAATTTTCTTGGAAATTTGGAAATAGTTTGCAGCAAAAGATGTTTCGCAGAATTTTTTGCAAAAAAAATGTTTCCATAGAAACCATAGAATAACTTGCATGTACAATAACTTGACCATATTAAAACTTGACAATGTAATAATAATATAACTATTTACTATTTGTTTGATATGATATGACACAGGGCTCTCGGATATTTGACAAGACTAAAAAGTATAAAATAATATTATGTAAAAATAATTTTTTTTAAAAACCCGCTTTTATTTATGCGTAAAAAGTGTACTAAAAAGTACAAAATAATTTTTCCTTTGCTACTAAATGTGAACCAAAATCTTTATGACTAAAAATAAAAGCGTGGGGTGCTCAGGATCCACTTCTCTACTGCATACGCACTTGTATCTTGGATTATGATGAGCGCCCCACGCTTTTATTTTGAGTCATAAAGATTTTGGTTCACATTTAGTAGCAAAGGAAAAATTATTTTGTACTTTTTAGTACACTTTTTACGCATAAATAAAAGCGTGTTTTTAAAAACATTTATTTTTATATAATATTTTTCTTTTCCCTTCTGTTGTAGAAAAGACGAAGCTTTACGAAATTGTAGACTTCATATGTGTAGAGTGTAGCTATATATTCTAAGATTGAAATGTTTAAAAATATACATCGTGTAAGTATTTAAAAAAAATTGTTTCATTTGAATACATATTTGTTCAGTTTGAAATAATATTTATTAATATTAAATAAGAATTTATTAGATCGCAATATATTTTCCTAGTAAGTCATTAAAAAAAAAAAATCGTTGACCTAAATAGAGTTATATTAGGCCGGCCTACAACTAAAAACATTGATTTGGCTTGACTAGGATTTAGTTAAATGTACTAGATCTTTTTTCTGAGTGCAGTTAGACATTTATTTCGATTTACTTCGAAGTCGTTATAATCTTATAAAGTATATATTTGTCATGTCTACGTCAACAGTATGAATATGGTAAGATGTACTACGTACGGAAAAGCAGTGCATGATAGAATGGCTAAAATCGAACAAGCGAGTTAAGCGAATAACCATGTCGTATGGTAAACCCTACTATCATGTAGTGCATTTTCCAAAACACGGTATGTATGTTACAACTACGTGAATCAATTTCTTGTTCTTTTGATACCGTATGGTGGGTGACGGCAAAGTCACAATGATTTTTCTAAGAATTCATTGCCATTCGATAGTTTCAAGTACCATCCCACACGGAACCGAGTGTCCATTGGACGTCCATCTATTATCCATAGATCCTTAACACGTCTACATCCACGATGGACGTAATGCGGACATCCATTGAACATCCATGGTATACTTTTGATTGGACAAAACGCAATGGATCACACAGGACGTATATTGTATGTCCACGACACGTACTATTTCTTGAGCTACAAATATACACAACACGGCCATCCATGGTATGTCCATAGGTAGACATTAAATAGCTTTTAATTCAGGATAGTAATTGAACATCCATTGGACGTTCCAGGTTCGTAAACGAAAATCACATTCGGAGGACGTCAATTGAACGTCTATCGGATGTTCCATGTAGGATTTCATATAGACGTGAACCTGGAACGTCCAATAGATGTCCAATTACTATACTGAATTAAGAGCTATTGAATGTCTACCTATGGGCATACCATAGATGGCCGTGTTGTGTATAGTTGTAGCTTAAGAAATAGTACGTGTGTGAACATACAATATACGTCCTGTGTGATCCATCGCGTGTTGTCCAATCAAAAGCGTTCGTCCTTCAGATGTACATTTAAGTATTTCGGGCAGCTTTGATATGGGTACGCCGATTGACCGTCGTATGTACGTACAAATTACGTCTATCGAAGGATAACGCGGAAGTTTATTCGACGTCCACGACACATATTTTTGGAGCGACAAATATATTCCGCGCGTAACTTAACAGCCAGGGGACGTCCAATAATTATTTAAGTTGGATGAAAATTTCATTCCGGGGAAGTCCATAGGACATTCCTTAAACCACTATCGGAGATGCGAAACGACAGCGATTCTATGTGCTGAAAACGTTTCGTATACGTACCCTTAGATATTTTTTAGAGGTGCCTATAGACCACATAAAGTGACATTTAATGTACGTATTTAAAACGAATGCCAATATTGCAAAAGATATCTAATGATCATCTATTATACGTCCCTTTATTTAAACGCTATTGATTACACATTATCCATTAATTATAAATTTCATTACGATTATACATTATTCAAGGCCTGTGAAACAAAGATATATAAGTACATCAGCAAACTACAACGTATAAGGTTTTTACATGCATAAGTTTCTCATAAGTCAAGTTAGTGTAGGTAGGTAGGTAGGTAGGTAGGAGATTAGAAAAGTTAAGCAGCACCCCTTGAATCCAATACTTGGATGGGTGACCGCAGTGTGAAAAATCGAAAACTATTTTTTTTTCTTTTTTTCTGTAAAATATGGATATCTCGTAGGCCCCGAATATTATATAATCAGTTACAAAGTTTATAATTAATTAATAATGTGTAGTTAATAACGATTAAATTATTTAAATAAAGGGACGTATAATGGATGATCATTGGACATCTTTCGGATCACTGGTTTATTCGTCTTAAATACGTAAATCAGACGTCATTTTTTGGGGTCTAGTCCGTCTAAAAACCGTCTCAAGGTACGTATAAGGGATGTTCCCAGTACATAGAACAGGTGCCGTTTCGCACTTCTTTTAGCAGTGATAGGGATACTCATAGACGTCCCTGGGATGGAGCATTCATCCACCATGTATGGATATTGGACGTCCCATGGCCCTAATGTTCCGTGTGGGATACGTTTAGTTGCTCGATACATTGTCTGCTCAAACATAAGGAGATGTTGGGTGGAACCCAGGAAATTCGGTTACCCGTACTACAATTTTATAGGTTAGGGTTACCATAAATTGTTGACGAACCCTGTGAGAAACATTAGATGGTAAAATATGGTTTGACAGACCATTCTTTTCTCTCGGTGTAACATTACATAGATAGCTACTGCTTCTCATAAGCGTTTCGAAGAAGCCGTTCATAGTAACCATACAGATAGTTAAAAATAAAATAAAATAACGCAACTTTAAATTAACACAAAAATATACTGCGAGTGTCAATGTTTGAGTCTTTTTTACGACTCAATGGATGTATTTGGCCAACCATGCACGTTTTGTAAAGTTCTTTGCAATAGTACACATCATGATCAGTTATGCTGTATGTTTGTAAGTACCATTCCAGTGGTATGGCTGAATCAACTGTACAAGTATGTTAGCGCTTATTATTATTATATTATTGCTTGCCCAGTCATAGAATATGGTTACCCATACTATAACCCCTTTTACCATAGCGGATATTTGAGCTCACCATGGTTTTTTCTCTCAGTGCACACACGCACGCACACAAACACACGACTTCCAAAGGTGCGCCTGCCCATCCACCTCCACGTGGTGAAAGTCGGACAACGGTGAGTTTCTGCGAATCGTTCGGTGAAACTCACCGGCTAAGTGATAGAGGGCTTGAAAATCAATGATTTCTTTAATAAAATTTTAATAGGTTATATCCTGTGGAGGAATGGAAAATTTGTCATCAGCGCGCATGCCTTATTGAGAACAAGGAAAAAAAGTGCTAAAATGATGCTGATCGGCAAGGTTGTCAACAGATAGAAGTGCCGTGTTAGCAAAGTCAGGAAGATGCAAACCACGCCAGTTATTGAAAAAGTTATTAAAAAAGTTTTTGAAAAAGTCTGAATCCCGATAAACACGCTAGTTCTTGATTTAGAATTCATCTCGTTCGTACCCCCTTAAACATTGCAAAAATTACTATGCAAAAATGAAGATGGGAAAGAATATTAGAAAATCAAAATATTTACGTTCTCGAAAATTCAGAATCTCAACCGACTCGGGAGTTATCGCTTTTTTTAAATTTCATTCGTGCACAACACCTTAACAATTGCGAAATCGGCAGGACAAAAAAAATGATAATGAAAAATATTGCAAAATAACAATAGTGACTTTTTGAAAAAGTCTGAATCCCGATGAACACGGTAGTTATTGATTTTTGAAGTCTTATTTTGTTTATACCCCCTCCATAATTGCAAGAATCGCAATGCAATAATAGGGATGATGAAAACCATTGTACAATGAGAAAGTAAACGCTTTTGAAAAGTCTGAATCCAGTGTGACGAGACTTTTCTTAACGCATGAAAAGCCGACTCTTCGTGTCACAAAACAGCTCACGAGATCACTCAAGGATTGGGCGCCAGCTATCGCAATAAATTACGATAGCAAAATTTATATTTCCTTGAGTTCTCTCGTGAGTTCAACAATTTCTTTGCTTGGCTAGCTGCCCTTGAGGATGGTAGAGGGGCGCGGTTAGGGACCGTTGGATCTTCTCAAATAAATACTCTGTTCCAGCACCTTTCGGAAAACACAATCATTACTTTATTTAACTCAAATTAATACGTCGTCTCGCAGAAGGCGAGACGAAAACGAAATTCACAAATTCAAAATGTCCAAAATTCCCTTTTTGCATCTCATATCCTTAATTTCTAATAACAAGCTCGCGTCTCGCTTCTATACAATCTTACAACACGTTATTCTACTCACGAAAACTCTGATACATCTCAATACGACGCGTTAACTCTCTTACAACAATTCTCGTATTTTTCTGTTACCCTTCACTTCGCGTCTCGAGAGCTCACGCAGTGCGACCGATTCTCATGAAAGTGACCGTACCTCGGCGACTTCCCCTTTTGAACTCGCGTCCACCCGTCTGTCTCTCGACGACCGAATTTCCCGGAAATCACTTCCAATTTCACGATAATCAGTAACACAACTATTCGATAACGTCTTTTCCTGGATTCCCCGGACCGAGAATTTAACATGAACTAGAACTAATTAACCTAGTGGACCCTCACCTCCGCGTAATAACCAAAATGAATCCCTCTCGGCGATTCTAACATTTAAATAAACCAGAACGGTACGCGCTACGATATTGGTCGCGGTAAAGACTCGAATTAGCGGGCGTTAACGTGCCGTCACGACAATATCGCTTCGTTTTGGGACTCTTTTACCCTTGAAAATGCCTCTACTCGCGATTTTCCTCAATTCCACAACCAAAACGAGCAAAACGACAGTCCTACCGGTTTGTTTTCAGCAGAATGGTCCCGTAAGGTAGCAGGAGCTCAATCTTTGATATATTCGGCGGATGCGCTTTCTTGAGCAACGGTCCTCGATAACGCCACGGTAACAACGTCCTTCCTCGTTCAACACTTCGGCAGGAGTCCCCGAGAGAACTTCTACGATCGTCCTCGTAAGCTCGGTTTCCCCCCGCCCTTGGTTAATAAGTATCGAATGTTAGCGCGATTTGATAATCGATTGCGCGATTGATTCGAGGCGGCGGGTAGATCGATGGCGTGAGCGATAGAACGAGAGCGCGATCGATTCTCTCCCAAATTACGAACGAGTGACAATAATAGTAATAATCTCCGAACGGTGATAATTCTCCGGCGATGAGAAGCCGTGCGACGGCGATGGATTTTGGCGCTCTCTCAGCGATGATGCCGAGAGCGACAACGAAGAATGATGTTGGTATGCGTGGCTCTCGTCGATGGTGGTGAGAGAGGCTCACGTATATGAGCTGCGAGGCTCGGTGGTGTTGGTGACGAGAGCGTTGAATATTGCTCTCGTTCGCCTCGATGCTCTCCCATTTGATTTCCTTGACGGTGAGAATATCCTCGATGACGTCAGGTCGGTAACGACGGGAACCGTCGTTCGCTCAAGAGAATTTTCGGAAATACAAACATGAATTAAAATCTAACGACAAATTTACAATTTGGCCCTGTTGGTTGCGTTCGAGAGGGACTCAGCCGTGGAGCGAGGTTGTTCCACGTACGTTATCGAGTCATTTGTGACGCGTGCAAAAATACGTCGTCACAACACCTCCCCCCTATGAAAAGGCCGACCCGGCCGTATAAGACCGAAGCTTTGCTCGTGCAGATTTTAACTGACGCAGAATTTTTTACAACAAAAGGGAAAAAAAATTCTTTTGTCGCAACAGCGAGTTTCAGCACGAACGGTACCAACAGAGCTTTTTATTTTCATATTTTATTACAGCGAATAAACAAAGCATCATTTCAATGAACGGCGAGCGGGATTCAATTATCATTACAATACGAAAACATGCAACATCAATTAGGCTATCCCTCGGATGACACAATTATGGGTGTAATTACGAGGGTCTCGTCTCACGCGATAGCGAACCGGATACATGATTTTATTTTCAATCGTTATTGAAGTCGCGGGACCTCCGAGAGCGTCTTGGATTTCATAGACCAAAATAAATGCAAGAAAAAAAAGGATTGTCTTGATTTTCTCGAGTGTCTCCGTGATAACGCGTCGCAGGTGTAGTGGCGACGTTCACGCGCAAAACGATAACATTCGTTGCTTTTACGAATTCGAAATACCACAAAAAAAAAATTCATAAGCAAATTTAGGATGGGAAGCCAAAACGATAAAAATCTACCAAATGGCGGTAAACGACCGCTTGTCATATATTAAATTCCCGAAATCACGTCGGTTCGATAACGCTGGTCACGTAATTTTAAAACAAAATTTTCTCTATCCATTCGCGTCAAAGTTTCTAATTCTCCGGCGCGAATCGACGACAAGGTTCTCGGCACCTGTCACTTTGTCAAGGCACTAAGACCATTTCAGCAACGGATAGCTATCTATTTTCTTTTTCGCGGAAACAATTTGACCGAATTTGGTAATCGACGGCATAACTCACGGTTTGAAAATCTTATACTCGGTGAGTGTCACTTCGCGAGGATTCGACTGTACGCGCGTCATGTCAGCGCTCTCTCTCTCTTACTTGCGCGGTAGATCGTACTCATGCGCGCGAGACTCATACGCGAGGCACGAAGCTGCGCGAAGCAAGCTGGGGATATACGGTACGGGTATGCGCGAGAGCCCTTCACACCCGCTGGCGCGCTGCTCACGAATGAGATTCACCGATAAACGCGCACACTTGCGGTTCACCGACACGAAACACGTGGGGGAGTGCGTCGACGCGACAAAACGAGATTTTCGATGCACTTTGAGTTTCTCCGGTATAATTTGCGGGGCGAGAGTAATTGCTCTCTAAATAATCGAATAGTATCATAAGGAAGAAATATCAATGGCGAAATATATGAATCACACAATAAATATCAATGATGAAATAGATATATCAACGATACAAAAAAAAAATATATTCCGCTTAAAAGCACGCATGCAACGTTTTGCGCGAGAGGAAAAAATTAAAAAAAAAATCCAAAATGAATTATCACGCGATATACAAGACTTAATAAGTTAGAATAAATTATTCACGAACGCGAGTATTGCGTGCTATTATTTACAACAAAAAAAAAAAATTTAATAAAAAATTTCACAGCACGAAATATAGAGAGGTACGCGAGACAATATTACTGTCGATTATTCCGAAAAAATTTCAATCAAAATATTCCCAGCACGAAAGATCTCGAGTGAAGCTCGGGATCACCCTTTCGCGTACTCGACGACAGAGCCGACAACGTAAACAAACAAAATTAATTAGTTATTCTAAATCACGATTCTCTCTCGAGCAAGACACAAATTTAAATAATCACTGTACACGATAGTTAACCAACAATTACTTTAACGGACGAACTTTGCTTGCCATTTTTAATATATTTCTTTTTCTTTGTGTTTTTGGCCACGATAACGAGAGCGTACGACGAAGTGTCCAGCCAGCGAGATCTAGGTAAACTGATGCTCTCGCTGCCCACACACGCGCACGCAAAGGACGAGTCACACACACGGACGGACACACTATTCCCACTGTCGTGCGGCGCACGACCAAAACAAAGCAAAAACTTTATGACTCGAGAATAACGGCTTTTCGAACGTACCAAATTTTCTCTCGAATATCCGACGAAATAATATTTCACAATTCTTCACGTATCTTCTATCTCTTTCTATCTTTCGTTACTTATTCGCGAATATTAAAATTTCACTTTCTTACTCGATAATTCTCCTTTTAACGCGAGACATTCAATTCTTCCTATAAATTCTATCTTTAGTTTTTCATTCTCGAATATGCGAAAATTCTTTTTCTTGTCCGATAACTTTTTCTTTTAACCACGATGCGTTAAAATTTTCCCTATTCCGTTTCTTTTACTAACTCTTACTTCTATCTAATTTTACTCTTCATTCAAAATTTCTATGCGAAACGAGAACTCATTAAATTCAAAAAATTTCAAAATTTACTTTCTACTCAAAACTAACTCACTGAAAATTTCTAAACTTTTTCCAACGGTCGGGCCCCACGTCGGGCGCCAAATTTGTGACGAGACTTTTCTTAACGCATGAAAAGCCGACTCTTCGTGTCACAAAACAGCTCACGAGATCACTCAAGGATTGGGCGCCAGCTATCGCAATAAATTACGATAGCAAAATTTATATTTCCTTGAGTTCTCTCGTGAGTTCAACACGTTCTTTGCTTGGCTAGCTGCCCTTGAGGATGGTAGAGGGGCGCGGTTAGGGACCGTTGGATCTTCTCAAATAAATACTCTGTTCCAGCACCTTTCGGGAAACACAATCATTACTTTATTTAACTCAAATTAATACGTCGTCTCGCAGAAGGCGAGACGAAAACGAAATTCACAAATTCAAAATGTCCAAAATTCCCTTTTTGCATCTCATATCCTTAATTTCTAATAACAAGCTCGCGTCTCGCTTCTATACAATCTTACAACACGTTATTCTACTCACGAAAACTCTGATACATCTCAATACGACGCGTTAACTCTCTTACAACAATTCTCGTATTTTTCTGTTACCCTTCACTTCGCGTCTCGAGAGCTCACGCAGTGCGACCGATTCTCATGAAAGTGACCGTACCTCGGCGACTTCCCCTTTTGAACTCGCGTCCACCCGTCTGTCTCTCGACGACCGAATTTCCCGGAAATCACTTCCAATTTCACGATAATCAGTAACACAACTATTCGATAACGTCTTTTCCTGGATTCCCCGGACCGAGAATTTAACATGAACTAGAACTAATTAACCTAGTGGACCCTCACCTCCGCGTAATAACCAAAATGAATCCCTCTCGGCGATTCTAACATTTAAATAAACCAGAACGGTACGCGCTACGATATTGGTCGCGGTAAAGACTCGAATTAGCGGGCGTTAACGTGCCGTCACGACAATATCGCTTCGTTTTGGGACTCTTTTACCCTTGAAAATGCCTCTACTCGCGATTTTCCTCAATTCCACAACCAAAACGAGCAAAACGACAGTCCTACCGGTTTGTTTTCAGCAGAATGGTCCCGTAAGGTAGCAGGAGCTCAATCTTTGATATATTCGGCGGATGCGCTTTCTTGAGCAACGGTCCTCGATAACGCCACGGTAACAACGTCCTTCCTCGTTCAACACTTCGGCAGGAGTCCCCGAGAGAACTTCTACGATCGTCCTCGTAAGCTCGGTTTCCCCCCGCCCTTGGTTAATAAGTATCGAATGTTAGCGCGATTTGATAATCGATTGCGCGATTGATTCGAGGCGGCGGGTAGATCGATGGCGTGAGCGATAGAACGAGAGCGCGATCGATTCTCTCCCAAATTACGAACGAGTGACAATAATAGTAATAATCTCCGAACGGTGATAATTCTCCGGCGATGAGAAGCCGTGCGACGGCGATGGATTTTGGCGCTCTCTCAGCGATGATGCCGAGAGCGACAACGAAGAATGATGTTGGTATGCGTGGCTCTCGTCGATGGTGGTGAGAGAGGCTCACGTATATGAGCTGCGAGGCTCGGTGGTGTTGGTGACGAGAGCGTTGAATATTGCTCTCGTTCGCCTCGATGCTCTCCCATTTGATTTCCTTGACGGTGAGAATATCCTCGATGACGTCAGGTCGGTAACGACGGGAACCGTCGTTCGCTCAAGAGAATTTTCGGAAATACAAACATGAATTAAAATCTAACGACAAATTTACAATTTGGCCCTGTTGGTTGCGTTCGAGAGGGACTCAGCCGTGGAGCGAGGTTGTTCCACGTACGTTATCGAGTCATTTGTGACGCGTGCAAAAATACGACGTCACACCAGATAAACACGGTAGTTCTTGATTTTTTAATATTCAATTCGCCCATAACCCCTTAATTATTGCGGGAATCAGAATGCACAAATAGGGATAATAAAAATCATTGCACAATCGAAAAGTATACGCTTTTGAAAAATCTGAATTCCGATAAACACAGTAGTTATCGATTTTTTAATATTCAATTTGTCCATAACCCCTTAAATTTAGCGAAAATTGCAATACAAAAATAAGAATCATAAAAATCATTGTACAATAAGCAAGTAGACGCTTTTGAAGAATCTGAATCTCGATAAACACGGCAGTTCTCGATTTTTCAATATTCAATTTGTCCATAACCACTTAATTATTGCGGAAATCGCAATGCCAAAATAAAAATCATAAGAATTATTGTACAATGAGGAAGTGGACGCTTATGAAAAATCTGAATCCCGATAAATACGGTAGTTCTCAATTTTTCAATATTCAATTTTTCCGAAACCCGTTAATTATTGAGAAAATCGCAATGCACAAATGAGGATCATGAGAATCAATTCGCAATGAAAAAGTGGACGCTTTTGAAAAATCTGAATCCCGATGTACACGGTAAATTTCGATTTGTCAAAATTCAATTTGTCCATAACCTCTTTATTATTGCGGATATCACAATTCAAAGATATGAATAATAAGAATCATTGTGCAATGATAAAGTGGACGCTTTTCAAAAGTGTGAATACCGTTGAACACGGTAGTTATTGATTTTTCAATATTCGTTTTGTCGATAACCCCTTAATAATTGCGAAAATCGCAATGCCAAATTCAGAATAATGAAAATCATTGTGCATCGATATGCTGGACGCTTTTGAAAAGTCTGAATACCGACGAACACCGTAGTTATTTATTTTTCAATATTTTCTTCGTCCATAACCCCTTAATAATTGCGAAAATCGCAATGCCAAATTAAGGATGATGAAAATCATTGTGCAATGATAAAGTGGACGCTTTTCAAAAGTGTGAATACCGTTGAACACGGTAGTTATTGATTTTTCAATATTCGTTTTGTCGATAACCCCTTAATACTTGCGAAAATCGCAATGCCAAATTCAGAATAATGAAAATCATTGTGCATCGATATGCTGGACGGTTTTGAAAAGTCTGAATACCGACGAACACCGTAGTTATTTATTTTTCAATATTTCTTTCGTCCATAACCCCTTAATAATTGCGAAAATCGCAATGCCAAATTAAGGATGATGAAAATCATTGTGCAATGATAAAGTGGACGCTTCTGGAAAGTCTGAATACCGTAAAACGCAGTAGTTACTGATTTTTCAGTATTTCTTTCGTCCATAACCCCTTGATAATTGCGAGAGCCGCAATGCTAAATTAAGAAAAATAAAAATCATTGTGCAATGATAATGTGGATGCTTTTGAAAAGTTCGAATACCGTGAAACACGGTGATTATTGATTTTTCAATATTTCATTTGTCGATAACCCCTTAATAATTGCGAAAATCGCAATGCCAAATTAAGGGCGATAAGAATCATAGTGCAATTATGAAGCGGACGCTTTTGAAAAGTCTGAATACCGTATAACGCAGTAGTTATTAATTTTTCAATATTCCTTTTGTCGATAACCCCTTCAAAATTGCGAAAATCGCAATGCCAAATTAAGGATGATACAAATCATTGTGCGATGATAAAGTGGACGCATTTGAAAAGTCTGAATCCTGATAAACACCATCGTTCTCGATTTTTAAACATTTTTTTTGTCAATAACCCCTTAATAATTGCAAAATTCGCAATGCCAAATTGAGGATGATGAAAATCATTGTACAATGATAAAGTGGACGCTTTTGAAAAAGCTGAATTCCGTAAAACGCGCTGATTATTGATTTTTTAATATTTGTTTCGTCGATAACCCCTTAATAATTGCGAAAATCGCAATGCCAAGTTGAAGATGATGAAACTCATTGTGCAATGACACTTTGAAAAAGACTGAATACCGATAAACACGGTAGTTTCTGATTTTTCAATAATTATCTTGCCCATAACCCCTCGATAATTGCAAAAATCGCAATGCTAAATTAAGGATGATAAAAATGATTGTGCAATGATGAAGTGGACGCTTTTGGAAAGTCTGAATACCGTAAAACGCGGTAGTAACTGATTTTTCAATATTTCTTTTGTCTCTAACCCTTTAATAATTGCGAAAATTTCAATGCCAAATTGAGGATGATAAAAATTATTGTATGATGATAAAGTGGACGCAATTTATCGATATTTCTTTTGTCCATAACCCTTTAATAATTGCGAAAGCCGCAATGCTAAATTAAGGATGATGAAAATCATTGTGCAATGATAAAGTGGACGCTTTTGAAAATACTGAATACCGTGAAACACGGTAGTTATTGATTTTCCAATATTTGATTTGTCGATAACCCCTCAATAATTGCGAAAATCGCAATGCCAAATTAAGGATTATGAAAATCGTTGTGCAATGATAAAGTGGACGCTTTTGAAAAGTCTGAATACCGATAAACATGGTAGTCATTGATTTTTCAATATTCATTTTGTTCATAACCCCTTAACAATTGCGAAAACCGCAATGCCAAACAAACGGTCTCGAAAAAAATCTTAAAATTATAAAAATGTTTTTTTTTTTCCAATATTAATCATTCCGAAATCGCTCCATCTTGCCCCAATAGTGACAAAACGTTTAGTTAGCCGGCGAGTGTAAAAACAATTGAGCATCGACTCCAGGCTCGATCTGTTTTTATTTCGGCATTTCCATGCCATTCTTCCGTGCCTTCCCGCTGGTGCACAGGTCGATTCGGGTATTGCACGTCCATACGCTTTGTTCGTTGAATCTTTCCCTCAACAATGCACCAATTCATATTTTCGAGATAAAGCTCTTTCATTGCGAAAAATGCAAATAACCGACACGGTGCGTTCGGGACAACCCTGGATCTTGTTACGTCTTGTCGTAACGTCCATAAATTTGCTTTTTTAACGAAATCATCACCAAAAACATGATTAAAAATCTGAAGATTTGCGAGAGGAAGTTTCGTCGTTTTCGATGGTATTCCGTTCAATTCGATGATAGAAAATAGAAATTCATATTACCAACGGAAAATCCGAAGAAAATGGCCATCGGTAAAATCGGGTAACATGGAAGGAAGAACCAGGAACGAAGATTTCTACAAAAGCCATAAAGTCAAACACTCTAACGTCGCCTTCCTAACTGATGTACCCTGCACCAGCCTATCGATCCAAGAGATAGATCCTTGGATACGAAAATGCTCTTATCATTAGAAAAAATAATAATAATAAGGCAAAAAGTATTTTGCTCTGTCGTAGAAACGACGAGAGGCACTGGATCCACCCTCTCGGAAAACAAGCTCACACAAGGGAATGATCTTCCTTTCTCTTTTCTCAAACCGATATATCCATATGTATATATATTTATATATACGTGCATGTGCATATACCTACATTAAACTCAGAACAAGAACGAACGGAATGGTTCTAAATAACGATGAATTTTCCAATCTCATGGTAAAACAGAATTTGAAAATAAATAATTAATTTAATCAGATAACTAACTTTCAGGATAAATTCGCAATAAGGCTGAGTAGCAAAATGGACAAATGAAATTAAACAATAATTAAAATAAACAATGAAATAGAACAATAATTAAATAAATAATGAAATAGAACAATAATTAAATAAATAACGAATAAATAATGAATTAATAATTAGATAAACAAATGAAATGGTTGAAAATATATTTATATCTCTTAATAAAATCAAATAATAAAAATAGAATTAAGAACGAGATCCAAATTTAATAATAAGTTAGACTGATTTAAATACAATAAGCATTTAAATACAACCTACCTATTCAGTAATTATTTGCTTCAAATCAAAAATCGTCAAACGAATATAAATTATATCTCGAGGAACTAATCAATACAAATCTATAATTGCAAAACGAAATCTTGCACTATACTTAGAATTACGAACTCATCCGATAAATAATGTAAAGTTAAATCCAATAATAACCCAAAGAGAAACAAGTTAAAACTTACATTGTTTAATGAAAATAATTGTGTTGAAATATAAAGGAAAGAAAGAAGCCAAACGCCCAGAGGCAAGACCCAGTTACATAGGGCCCCCACCCCTCTTTCGACGTTCCACGGGGCTTTTGCGGCGAAACGAGAGACTTGGCTCTAGCCGCTATCCGGAGATCACTCGAATGCCTCCCCACTCCAACCCCTCGTCCTAACCACCCTCCTTTTTCACCCACCCTGATATTTCCCCTGTCTCTTTCTCGGAGGAAAAGAGGGCACGAAGAGGACTTGAGATTTCTTTAGTCATACGCCGTAGTCATCCACCTTTCATTCTTTCCTAGTCGGACTCATACGAAAAGGCCTGTGCGACCACATTCTAAAAAAAATTTGCAATATGAAAAACCAAGGAAAAACGATGTTTCAGACTCAGATTCAATTTTTTCAAGAATGTTTAAACATTATCACTTTAAAAATCATTAATCGTCTAACAAATTATTTATAATAATTGAATTGTAATTTTAACACGCGAAATTACCGCATGAAAAGATTCCTAATTAATTTAAGACTGATTATTTCATACATTTTTATTCCGAAATAAGTAATGGCATAATTAGAAATAGTTAACAAACAATAGAACGAAAAGAAAGAACAACCAATTTAACAAAACGCACAAAATATTAACTACAAAGGAAAAGAGACTTTATCAATGATAGAATAAGCGCATAAAAATATTTATAATGTTAAAATTATTGTTACTTATAAGGAATTAACATTGTCTACGAACTAAGAATGTAAAAAGGGTGGGGCACATGCATATGCCTGTATATGTGTTCAGGGATACCGACACCCACTCAGCAATCTACGCTAGCGCCCTCACCGTGCCCCAATCTCTAAGGGAAGCTTGCGAAAGCGGGGAATAGATTTCATGAGGGAAAATGCATCCTCTATCTTTCTCACACCATCCCCACCAAAAATTGATCGGGGTGGCGTGGATCGCTGGGTATATAAAGCGCGGAAAAAGCGCTCTCGGGGGATTTCTTCGATTTTTTCCGACCTGGAAACTTCTAAACTCATCGTCCTCACCGAGACCATTCTTGAGTTGAACTTGTGAAATTTTCGACAAAAACGTTCTTGGTTCGGGATTTTTCCGAAACAATTCGCTTTTGGACTTAGAATTTTTCACTCGATATTTCGAAGGAAGTTGGTTTTTTTTCTGTTTGGAATTTCAAGTCTTGAGTTTCTGAATTGAAATAAAATCGACTTCTCATTTTATTCTCGAATTTTCGAATCGACTCTTTGAATGTCGGAAAAGACTTTGGATCTCGTTTTATTTTACTTCGTTTTATTTTGTCTAGTTATTATTATCTGTTCAATAATTTTCATTTATTTTACTTTAACGACCGCAATCCACGAATTATTGGAAAAAGTACAAATCGCGCTTATTGTTAAATAAATCGCGGAATTTAAGACTGATCTTATTGTGCAAACCGTTCTTTTATTCTTTCAATAATTTTTGAATAAAATTGGATCTCGAAAAAAATAAAATCTGTGCATCAACATTTTCTTCGATTTCGTCATCCACCTGCCACGCCCTTGAGCACTCGCCGATTTCTTCATCGTCTCACGTCCGGGTCATCACCGTGGCTACCAATGGTATCACCTTTTCCATCAGGAGAGCATCTGTCCTTGTAAGTGAAATTCTACTTAATTATAAAATCATTTTCGTGATTGCGTTAAACGTTCTATTTCCGGGAAATTATAAATTCAGTGAACGTCATCAATTCGGACAGAAATTAATTAATGGAAATAAACCATTTAGTCGTTTATTGGGAAGAAGCCCAATATTAATCAAGTGAATCCTAACCATCGATTGTCCTTACGGCGTTGGCGACATAATTCATTCAAGGTTCGATTTTTAATTAACGTTGTTAAATAACGTGGATCAGGAAAATTTTATTTGTGCATATTGATAAAAGTTTCACGTCTCGTTTTCCCTTCCGTTCATTTTATTAATGCAACGCACTATCTAATATCCACTGGTATCCATTCGCTATTACTATCGATTCAGTGCGAAAAATCGTGAAAAGTAATAAAAAGTTAATATCGTGGGAAAGTAAAATTCAGGGGAAGCTTAATTACAAATTGACCAATTTGAGACTCTTGCAACCAGTGACTCGTTCGAAACCGCGAATAATTACATAAAACGTGATGTGAAATTCTCCCAGCCCCGCGAGCGATAGTTTTTCCCAAATAATTTCCTCCCAATTGTGACGGACGTGTGCGTCTCAGGGCTACCGTAGCCCTATACCAAGAAATCATAATTTTTGCAATTGTGGCGGACGAGTGCGTCTCAGGGCTGCTGTAGCCCTACACCAAGAAGTCATAATTTCCTCCCAATTATGACGGAGGGGTGCGTCTCAGGGCTACCGTAGCCTTACACCAAGAAGTCATAATTACCCCCCTCTTGCGGAGGATTGGTGCGTCTCAGGGCTACCGTAGCCCTACACCAAGAATTCGCATTTGGGTAATCAATCCAATGAACAACAATTCTTCTCTACCTCGCAAAAAGAAACGATCGCACAGGGCTGGAAGAAGGTATCAAATAAATAAACTCCACGCGGTAGCAACAAATCCGTGGCCGAGTAGATTGAAGGGGCGCACTGTGGGCAGAATCACAGAAAAATCGGCAAAACCGAGTGTTCTCATTTCGTATTTCTATGTATGTCATTTCAAAGACCAGGTATTTGTACGCCCTATTGTAAAAGGACCGGTCCCTACCCTTCGCGGTACTCGACTTACGACAGTCTGAACTCGACCGTTCGAGAGTGAAGAACGTAGCGATTTTGTACGCTGAAATTTTCGATTCGCGCAAAGTGAAATATATTTTGTTCTACGCTACCGATTTCAAATCGGTAAAATGCGAGATAATCTTGAAGGTATGTAGAATATTATCATGTCAAATAGTTTTTTGAAATTTGAAATATTGTATGTATAAAAGAGTGTTCAATGTATGCATTTTAAGCAAGCTTGTAAATTTATTTTTCCAAAAGAAGTATAAAAATAGTTGTGATCCCAGGAGATCCCAGACTTTTGAACATTGTAGCCTATTGATAATGTTATTAAGATTAGAATTTATAAAAAAAATTCTGCAGATTGTTGCATATCTGGCTTTGGGAACCGGAATTCTCATGTCGCGCAACGCTTGGCTTCTTTGTTCAGGCTGGGCGCATAGTCCCCAGCAGGTAAACGTATACCTGCTGGGGACAATAGCCGGTCCTTGTGGAATATAAAATAATTTTCTACCCAGTGATCTATTCGTAAAGAGTCATGATTCATGTAACGGGTGTTCAAAATGTTACAATAATTTATTCTATCATTTACAATTAGATTAAAATTTTTCCCATGAACACATTCATTTTTAGTAAATGTTTATCATACTTGTTTTATTCTAGGTTCACGTGCCATGGATTACACGTGCACTTATCAGGATATTTTTGGAATGATTGAGGAGAAATTTAAATTGTGCCTGGATGAGCAACTTCAGATTTTTGAGGAAAAAATTACTCTTGAGTCATCCGAATCTTTCACGATTGACAACAATGAAAAGGATTCATTAAAAAAATTACTTTGTAATATCAAAAGTAGATGGCTCGAAGTGCACAGAAGCCACGATGCATTTAAAAAAAAAAATGAAAAATGGTTGCAAACTTCAATAACTATTTTGGTAATTAATTTTATTGATGTTTCGAAAACTCGAGTTATGGGTCAAGATGTATAGTATAACACTCGGGCTATTTTTTTCAGAATTGTACGAAACCAATTGGAGAGCCATCAACTTCAGGTGTATCTGGGCAACCTCGAAAATTGAGTTTCGAAGAGTCGAGTGAACGTACCAAGAAAAGAAGGGCTTTAGGAGTCAGTGAAAAGCATTGCGTGGAGGAATTAAGTTTGGCCACCAGGATGAGACTCAGTTCTGCAGGATTAAACGATGCTGCCACTATTTTAAAAAACATCACAACAAAATCTCCCTCAAGAGCTGCGAGATACCGAACAGCATATGAATCGTCGATAGATCCACGGCTAGTTGAGATGTCTGGAGATGAAGCACTGATAGATTTTGTAAATGCAAAACTAACAAAACAGCAATACATAGACATCAGGCGATCCTTGAGAAATAAAAAAGTTGCTATTTATCCATCGTACGCAAAAGTCGTTGCTGCTAAAAACCGTTGTTACCCTTCAGATATAACGGTAACTGAGACTTTAGCCGAAGTGAAATTACAGTCTTTGATTGATCACACTTGCGACAGAATTCTAAAGTTGCAAACTGACGTGATTAACTCTTTGCGCCCTGAAGAATCGATGAATTTAAGACTAATTTGTAAATGGGGTTGTGATGGAAGCTCTGGGCACAGTGACTACAAACAAAAGTTTACGAATGCTGAGAGTTCTGATGCGAGTATATTTTTAACGTCTTTAGCTCCATTGCAAATTTGAGGATCGGATATCTCAAAAAAAGAATTCGTCCTTTGGAAAAATCCCAGGCCCTCATCTCCACGGTATTGTCGCCCTATTAGAATTCAATTTTTAAAAGAAACTGTGTCGTCAACGATTCAGGAACGGCAACACGTTTATAATCAGATCGAGTCTCTCACCCCTTTTACGACATTTATTGACAGGAAGGAAGTTACTGTTAAATACGAGCTGTATTTCACTATGATTGACGGCAAAGTTTGCAACTCCGTGACAAATACAAAATCCGCAATGCGTTGCTATATATGTAATCTCACATCATCGCAATTTAATGACATAGAGCTGATGAAAACTGTAGACGTTGACAGAACTCGACTCGAACTTGGATTATCAACGTTGCATGCGTGGATCCGTTTTTTTGAGTGCTTCTTGCACATCGGCTATAAAATCGGTGTTCACAAGTGGCAAACTCGAAAAGATGAAGAAAAAAAAGTAGTTGCTGAGCGAAAACGAGTTATTCAAGCCGCATTCAAGAAAGAGTTGCATCTTGATGTTGATAAACCGAAACAAGGGTTTGGTAGCAGTAACGACGGAAACACTGCGCGACGTTTTTTCGAAAATACTCAAATTTCATCAAGAATTTTGGGTTTGGACGAGAATATTATGAAAAGATTCCACATAATATTGCAAGTTCTTTCAAGTGGCTTTGCCGTAAATGTAACTGCTTTCAAACAATATAGTCTTGAAACCGCCGAAATGTTCGTAACTTTGTATTCTTGGTACTGCATGCCAACTACGGTTTACAAAGTTTTGATTCACGGTCCTTTGATAATTGAATGGTCCCCGCTTCCTATCGGGCAAATGTCAGAAGACGCACAGGAAGCCTGTAACAAGGATATTAAAAAATATCGCGAGTGTTTTGCTCGAAAACACTCGAGAACAGCGACCATGCAAGACGTTTTCAATCGACTCCTCTTAACTTCAGATCCGTACATATCGAGCATGGGCAAGCAGTATCCGAAAAAAGCAAAAAGTTTATCACCAGAAGCATTGCAACTTTTGCTCTGTACCGATAGTTCTCGCGATTAGTATGGTTTAGGTGAATTAATGGAATACACGAGTGACGAATCAGAATCCACCAATTCCTCTGACGACGGCGATCGCGATTCCGACGCTGACGATTATGATTAATATTGAAATCAGGAATAATTATTAATAATTGATATTATTATTATTATTATTAATTATTAATTATTCTATGTAACGCACGTATTATTTTCGGTAAAATTTAATTCGTTAAGTGTCGATTGCTGTTTCAAATGTATTTAGCAATAAAATTCGTTAAAAATGATTTATAACTAATTTTCCGAAATTATTTGAAAACTTTCCCTCACTTCCAGACAATCGTTTTGTTTTCCCCAAATCTCATTCAAAATTTATAAAAAACAACCTTCAAAACACAAATATTGATTTCTGATAGCAAAAGTTGCTTATGAGTAAGATAAAAATATATTTTCGGTTCGCCATTTTGTTTTTTTTTTTCGAAATTTTGATTCAGGATTTTCAATAAGTGACTTTTAAACCGCAAATTTACCGATCCCTACACAAATCGGATGCTTTTTAGTAATGCAGATAGTCACTTCCGGTCCGCCATTTTGTTTTTTCGAAATTTTGATTAGAGATTTTCAATAAGTGACTTTTAAACCGCAAATTTACCGACCCCTACTCAAATCGGATTCTTTTTAGTAACGCAGATAGTCACTTCCGGTCCGCCATTTTGTTTTTTCGAAATTTTGATTCAAGATTTTCAATAAGTGACTTTTAAACCGCAAATTTACCGATCCCTACTCAAATCGGATGCTTTTTAGTAACGCAGATAGTCACTTCCGGTCTGCCATTTTGTTTTTTCAAAATTTGGATTTGAGATTTTTAATCAGTGACTTTTGAACCGCTAATTTACCGATCCCTACTCAAATCGGATTCTTTTTAGTAACGCAGATAGTCACTTCCGGTCCGCCATTTTGTTTTTTCGAAATTTTGATTCCAGATTTGAAATCAGCGAGGTTAAAAACTTAAGAATCACCATTGCATTTTTCAGTACGCACATCGGCCTAGTTTTGCCGATTTTTCTGTGAATCTACCCACAGTGGGGCGTGCGGAGTCTCAAACGTCAATTCTCGGGCTTGAAACTTTTTTCAAACAAATAGAATCAGCGAAGAAACCGAAAAAGCCTAAAATCATTGCTGTCGAAACCATTAAACATCCAATAATTATTTACAAACTAAGGCCGATCGATTTTTCCCAATCACCCCATCATTCAATAAAAGTAACGATCAAGATCCTCGTGGTAAAGTTATGTAACAGCAAATTATATCGTAGCGAAAGTTCCGAAAATTCAATAGACATCAACGCGACCCAGAATTAAACAGTGATTCCAAGCTCATTTCCCGAGTAATTTACCGAAAGGTTAGACTCAAAAACAGGGGCAGACGTGTTCGAGATTGATTCCGGGAGTAGTACTGAAATTTATTTCCACTACTAGAGAGTCTCAATCAAATTCAGCACGTCATACGTCGAAAATTATTAATAGTTCGTGAAAACTCCCATCTTTGACGTAACAATCTCATCCCCGAGGAGTTTTTCTGCAACACGACCTATACCGTGTAGTCAGCTATGACGAAACACGACTCTCCGATAAATTTCAGGTTAACCGATCAAGAATATTGCACGTTATCATCGAAAAACCGTTTCAACTTCCCGGGGTTATATCATCTACTGGAGTTGACTAATTTTTTTTTTCAATCCTGGTTGCCGCGAGTTGCTCTTTCGAATGGTCTCAGTTGGAAAGCCATCCGACAATGGCGTATATCCTTTTCCGGGGTGTCCCGGAATCCGCGATTTGTACGTCTTGACTCCATCGTCTCGCACTCGGTTAATTTTTTACCGATTGCATTCTAACTAGTCTTATTCGAAAGATAATAAAATTTACTCGAATGTACTTTTTTGAATTTTCAAAATCGGTCAAAAATTCGCCAAAATCGCGAAAAAACTGTCTATCCCACTTCATTTGGCGAGTACTGTAATATGCAATATTTCGTCTATTTTTTCGATTTCCACTATACTTTTTATGCTTAACTCATCCTCGATGGGTTCGTTGTTCGCTGTTGGGCGCCAAATTTACGTTTGCGATGATGTACACGAATTTTTGTTGAAAAATCAAGAGACTTTATTAAAGTTACATCCTCCTCCTCGCCATATTGTTTTCACACTGGTATTTTTCTCACGAGAGGAGCTCCAATCGCCGACACCATCTATCGGCTTTCTTCCCTCAATACCTGCCCCTTCATCGATCACCGACCAGTCTGTTTCCTTTCTTATCGACCGAATATCGTCGGTCAGCGGCATCTGTGAGTTCCGCGTTTGGCCTGGCTTTCCGTCCGTTTTCCAGCCCGTCCCTCTTCACCTCGCTCTTTTTCACCTTAATAATTTCCGGCACTAAACAACGCCCGCAAATTAATATCTTCCACCAACACTTCCTCTTTGCTCTCGTCTCCTCTCCTTCTCTTTGCTTCACTTTTTGATCTCCTTATCGCCCTTCACCTCTCCAAAATCACTATTAATCGCCGCTACTTACCATTAGATTCACGCTTGTTGTCACTTGCCGCCATCTTTTCTCAATTCAATGTATTTTTATATTTGATTTGATGAAGTGTATTCCAATTTTCCTGAAAATTCTTCAACAATGAAACATTTGGTCCATCAGTACCTGGTATTTTTGTAGTAAAAACACAATGTAGCATCAAATATGTTAATTTTAAGCCAATCGCGATTAATTGATAACTTTATAGCAAAAAAAAATAATAAAAAACGATGAATTTGACCATGAACAAAACCTTAACCTTGAATAACTTTTGAAGGAATGAACTTATCAAAAAAACATAAGAGACCTTTTTTGTAGAGCGTTCAATTTCTTATCAAAATATGCATCGTTTATTATTACAGCTGCATTTGTTTCAGAGAAAAAAAAATGTAATGCAAAAAGTGCAAAAATTGCATTTTATTTAAGTGGGAAATGTATCATGATTTAGGCACGGGTCAATATGAAAATTAAGCGTTTATTTCTGTTCGATATTTTTTTTATAGTAAAAACTAAAAACTCAGGGGGCGCATGCAAAAAAAACCAAATTGGGAAATAACGGACACCCTACTCTTCACATTAATTACGCAGGCGGCCCCACTCTTCTATTTTTATTCCATCAAGCTATGTATTAGAAAAATATGTTAAAAATTTTTTGAAGTTATGCTGACCTTTACACTTCCCTTAAGAACACTTGATAGAATAAATTTTACGACAGTAGAATATATTTATTGTATTATCTATTGGCACTGAATTCATATTGTGTGCTTTTTAAATGTATTTATTACAAATCGAAATTATCATCAACGCTGTAAATATGCAGATGCCATGTAACTTTTTGTTGAGGTTGTCGCGGAGGTACTACCTTAAAAACACTGTCTTGAGCAAAACGTGTTCAAAGTTTCAAAAGCACATTACACATAGTAATTACGGGTTTACCAATATTCCTATAACTTCGAAAATATATGTCGGGTTGACATGAAATTTTCTTTGCATATACTTAAATATATGTACATAACGAGAATGAAATGAAAATAAGGATTTTTTTAAATCCTGACTGCGTATAACCCTTTAGAAATATTCGTATCAGTGAGGAAAATGGGCTCCACAATATTTTATACATAATATAAAACAAGCTGAAACAGGGCAGAGGTTTCTTTTTTTTTAAATAAAACATGAGGACCTTCCATACCTTTATTCTGATGGTTTTTTTTTTCATTCCGCTTAATACCTCAGCTCAGTATCTCAGTCATCTATTTTTCTCAAAATATCCGAATAATCGCATACATATACTTAAATAATATTCATTGATCGGTAATGAACCGACGAGTTTTGGTGAAGGTGAAAATAAGTTTAGGGCTAATGTATTGTTTACCATCCGAGTAAGCCAGAAAGACGCGAAATGAGAAGAGGCTATGTATATATGTGTCATTCCAGCCCAAGTGTGTAAACCCGTGACCCTGACCCTCTCGGATTTATTTGATTTTTTTTCATATGATCGCATTGAGTCTAAAATGTACCCTCATAATTTTTTCAGATTTTCCCAAACATCTCTTATTTCAAAAATTTATTTTATTTTATTTCAAAATCCCTTATTTAAAAACAAAAACGCCGTTTTTTTTAAATCTGAAAAAATTCTGAAAAAACCGTGACAATATATACAAATTTTCAAGCTATCACCCGTAGTGGGCAGATTTTTTTTCTGTGTTTTACAAGCTATTAACGTTCTCAAAATTCCAAAAAATTCTCAAATAGCTCACCTTGAGCAGATACGGAATTATTTTGGTACTCAAATTGAGTATCTGCTTAAGGTGGGCTATTTGAGATTTTTTTGGAATTTTGAGAACGTGAATAGCTTGTAAAACACAGAGAAAAATCTGTCCACTGCGGATGATGGCTTGAAAATTTTTATATATTATCATGGTTTTTTCAGAATTTTTTTAGATTTTTAAAAAATGGCATTTTCAAAAAATAATTTTTTTTTTTAATCCATCAAGTAAAACACAGAAAAAAAATTTGCCCACTACGGGTGATAGCTTGAAAATTTTTATATATTGTCACGGTTTTTTCAAAATTTTTTTAGATTTTTAAAAAATGGCGTTTTCAAAACAAAAAAGAATTTTGGAATAAGGGATGTTTGGAAAAATCCGAAAAAATTATGAGGGTGTATTTTAGACTCAATGCGATCATATGAAAAAAAATCAAAAAACTCCGAGAGGGTCAGGGTCACGGGTTTACACACTTGGGCTTCAATGACACATATACTTATAAGTGACTCTTCCGCATTTTTCACCTAGTTACTCAAAGCGTTCACGCAGTATTAATATACAGCCACAATATTATAGATGTTGGTTAATTAATTCATTTTTGGTTTTCGTTTGGTTTTTGGTTCAATTCGTTTTTGGTTTTCTTCGTTCCAATTCTGACAAAGCATATATTATTACGCATTCCGATTTACATTTTTTTCTTCAATTTCTAACGATAAAACCACGTTCTTTTAATGTATTCACTGTCAAATCTTACTACATGCAACATTATGCAGAACGCTCAATGATTTTTCGTTCAATTCTTAACAGGCTGAAAAGCGTATCAATATACGCGTTTTTTTGTTTGTGGTAATTGACATTCCCAATACTAAACGACGTGTCTGAAAAAAGAGATAGCGAGGGTATTTTCGACGTGTTCGTTTTTTTTAACATATGCGAAATATTAAATCAAGAAATGTCAAGATAAAATTCTACGAGAACCGTATAACACGTGCGTTCAAAAACGGACACCATTAATTTCTGGGATAATTGCTTTGCACAGCATTATCTTCTCGTCTTGCAATCCATGACTGAAATAATTCTCTCGACATTATTATTATTATTATTATTAATATTATTATTATTATTATTATTATTATTATTATTATTATCATTTTACAATACCGTAAAATGATACAATACCGCCTGCTACGGATATGATGCATATAATATTTTCGATTTTATGACGCGATTCTTATTTAAAACTATACTGTATGTGTTATACTATGGTAAAAGAGACGAAGAACGATTATTTAGATGTTTATTTTTTTTAATCATTTCCATTCACTTTCATGTCAAACCAACATATAGGGATCGGCAAGTGAATAAATATTATTCAATCATTTGAACAGAACGGATCTTTGCCGACAAGAATGATCGCCTGTCGATGAAATTCACATAAAATGGATTACAATTATCGATGATCCATTTCTCGCCTTTGATATTCTTATACAAGTATAATACTTTCATATACTTTCACGCTTAGACGCGATGTCAACGCATAAACGTCATGTATAATCAGTACACCCTTGAAGATTATATCTCAGATTATCTTTTTAATTTTTTTAAATTAAAAATTTTGAATACTCACGTACAATGATGACCGTATTATTTCACATCACTTTGAATTTGAGCACCTGTACGCCCCGGAGTCGTTTCAGAGATGTAATTTATAATAGAAAATGAATTTAAGGAGTTTTGTCATCAATCGTATTTTGTTATCAGTTTGCGTATTATAATATGCAGCAATGATAGCTCACGAGTGAGCGTATTTCGCTGTTTGTTAATGTCGTTTCGGTCGTCACACTTTTTGTGTATTGAGGTATTTCAGCTCATCTCAACCACTTTTACATGTTGTATTTTTTTATTTGGCTCAAACTTTTTTCTATTATTGTACCTCTTAATGGAACTTCACTTGATTTTTTTAAAAGTTTTTTAGCCATGCATTTACAAGATATGATTTTTTGTTGAAATTGAAAATGTTAATTTTGTTTAATTTTAATTTTTTAATTTTTAAATTTTTTTTTCAAATTTGCTCAGAAACTTTGACTTTTTTAACTATTTTTAACGCTGGGTTGATCTTGGGCAGATTTTTCCTTACATTTTTTTTCATAATTTAAAACCATTTTTTTTCCATCAAAAGCAAAAAAACGTTTTTGTTCAAAAGGTGGGACACGTTCAATTTTTTCAAAAAATTTGCTAGTAACTATATTAACTATTTTAACTATATTAACTATTTTTAGACTATATTAACTATTTTTAAGACTAGTTTCATCGTGGGGATATTTCCCCTTCTATTTTATTCATAATTAAAAATAGTCTTTTTTTCAGGATCAGTGAAAAAGCGTTGATTTCAAAAGGTCGGACACTTTTAATTTTTTTCACAAAATTTGCTATGAAACTTCGACTATTTTAACTATTTTCAAGATCAGTTTCATCGTCGGGATTTTTTCCTTATATTTTTTTTTATTATTAAAAAAAATCTGCTCACGATGAAACTAGCATTGAAAATGGTCAAAATAGTCAAAGTTTCATCGCAAATTTTTCGAAAAAGATTTAAAGTGTCCGACTTTTTGAAATTAACGCTTTTTTACTGATCCTGAAAAAAGACTATTTTTAATTATGAATAAAATAGAAGGGAAAATATCTCTAGTCTTAAAAATAATTAATATAGTCAAAGTTCACTAGCGATTTTTTTGAAAACAAATCAACGTGTCCCACCTTTTGAAAAAAACGTGCTAAAAAAATTCGCTATGAAACTTTGACTATTTCGACCATTTTTAATGCTAGTTTAATCGTGAGCAGATTTTTCCTTCTATTTTGTTCATAATTGAGAACAATTTTTTTTCATGACAAGCAGAAAAGCGTTTTTTTCAAAAGCGATACGTTTAATTTTTTTTTTTAATTTGCAAGGAAACTTCGATTATTTTAACTATTTTTAAGACCAGTTTCATCGTCGGGACTTAAAAATAGTTAAAAATGCCAAAGTTTCCTTGCAAATTAAAAAAAAAATTAAACGTGTCCCACCTTTTGAAAAAAACGTTTTTTGCTTGTGATGGAAAAAAATAGTTTTAAATTATGAAAATAAAATGTTAGGAAAAATCTGCCCAAGATCAGCCTAGCGTTAAAAATAGTTAAAGTTTCTCAGAAAATTTTTTGAAAAAATCTAAGTGTCCGACTTTTTGAAATTAATATTTTTTTTGCTTTAAGCGGTAAAACGATATAGAAGATGAGTATCGTTACATTTTTTATATCTTTTATCAAAAAGTGCAATAAAAAACGAACATTTAACAAAAAAAAAGCTTGACTTGGTCAATTTTTCGCAAAGTTACAAGCATTTGAAAAAAAAAATAATCGATTTTCAACAAAAAATCATATCTTGTAAATGCATGGATAAAAAAATTTGAAAAAAATCAAGTAAAGTTCCATAAATAGGTACAATAATAGAAAAAAGCTTGAGCCAAATAAAAAAATACAACATGTAAAAGTGGTTGAGATGAGCTGGAATACCTCATATGCTTATTGCAGATTCGATGTGATTTCGTAATGAATACTTCTTACGATTTCATAGCTAGGTCGGGTTTTAGAAAAACAGGTGACGTGAAATATAATCAACAATTATATCAATACACATACATATGCGTACACAGACATAGGCATGGAATATTTGTACGATGCGTGAGCATAATATGAAGTTATTTGCATCTGCGAAAATTTAAAAACACATTTTCGGCGTTTTTGTTTCGCAAAATTGTTGGAAAAGATGAAAGCTTTATATGCTGGAAAAAGTAGTCATGGTCATATCGTAATGTGCATCGATTTGCTAAAATTTTAAGTCATGGGAAAAGTGCTTTCTTTTCAGTCCCATTACATTGGTCTATTTTTTTGGATCATTGGAAGTTTTATCTTTTGTTCTTCTGATAATATCATTGTTCCTGTATATGAATACTTTTCCTCGATTGACATTCGTATGGTACTTTTTTAGTAGATTTAATTGACCTACCAAATTATCTATTGCTCTGGGTAGATTCAGGAGTACGGTTGGTTTTCAATAACCAATCATAAACCAACTTTCTAGTCTCCGCAAGAAATGGTTTCAATTTCAGTCAATTATTAAAATTCGACTGAAAATTAACCCTCTTCCGGACAGCCTGAAATATGATTGAATTCAAACTAGCTGTCTGGCCTTCGCGAGTAGTGGCTGGAACTTGCGTTGGTTCTCGACAATCGAAAACAAAAATCCTTCCGGCTTAACTGCTTGGGTGCAGTCTATTTTCGATAATCAGCCATAAACCAACATTCTAGCCTACGCGAGAGTTGATTTGAACGTGGGATAATTATCAAAACTCGACCTTTTTAAAAACGTATTCTGGGTGAAAGTATGATAGATTTTCAATCACCGACCGCAAATCAACCTGCAAGCCTACCTGTGATGTGGTTGAAAGGCCATAGCCGGCTAAGTAGGGGTGAGTGGCCCCCACGCGCATTCGTTCCAAATTTTGGCCAAAAGTTGCGTTTGGTGGATTACAAACTCACCCCAAATTTCAACCATGTAGCTGCACTAAGAACAAACATAAAAATACAACTAGTATTTTTGGAGAAGATTTTTTTCCTTAGGATCTATTGAACCGATTTTTATGAAAAACATATATGTTGTTAATATATTCAAGGCCATTTACAGAAAAAATCAAGAACCCAATCCCACAAACGGAACTACCCGAAAAAAATTATTTTAGTTTTCGTGATTTTTTTTCGGTTACTCGCTCACGAAATACAATTACTAATTTTTTTGTATTTAACAATCGGACCTCTGTCTATAACATATAATTTTTTTAAGTCAATCGAAGAAGTGGAGCATAGTTAAAAAAAATAAAACACGTTTTTTGCACATTCTTTTTGTTTGCTATGTCATGATAACTACAAAAAAATTCCGTACAGTTATTATCGAGCGCAGTAGAGTTCTCTTGTCAGTTTTATCGAAAACTTTACCACCAAAGCATGAAGCTTTACGCAAAGCTTTTCTATGATAGTTTATCCCCGTTTTCGGCTACTTGGCAGCATCCGGCAATCGCAAGAGGCGACGCGCTGCATTTAAGAGGATGTGAAAGACCTGTATTACCGTCGTTGCAGACTCGAATTTTCAAACAAATGCCATTTCCAAATTATTCAACCAAATGGGCTGAAAATTTAGGATGTCATTACGGTAATAGTATTCTAGGGCCTAAAACTCAGAAAATTTCGACAGCGCAACAAAAAATACAGTTTAATTATCAGGTAGAATCTGTAATGCAGAAATGGACTTCTCGATGTTTGCAGTCTTCAATCGCGAATATTCTCAGTTTTAGGCGCTAGAGCAAAGAAAAACGCAGATACTGGGCACTTCAAAATTGCTGTACGTGACAAATTGCAGAAATGGCATTGGTTCGAAAATTGTATAGTAAATGCTGATAAATAGCTAAACTACCTTTGTAATCTCGAAGGGCGAGACACGAAGTATAATAGAGCTATATTTATGTGTTTATACACATAGCTATGAGCATATATAGATATATCACTAAACGTATAACGGGATCGAATTTCGTCGGTTAAGTGGAGAGAATTTTCGTGACGTACGCGACCGCTAGATGGCAGGGTATGAAAATCCGATCTTGTTATCCGTTTAGTGATATATCTATATATGCTCATGGCTATATGTATAAGCACATAAATATAGCTCTATTCATCGGCATTTATTATAGAATTTTCGAACAAATGCCATTTCTGCAATTTGTCACGTACAGCAATTTTGAAGTGCCCAGTATTTGCGTTTTTTCTTGCTCTAGAGCCTAAAACTGAGAATGTTCGCAATTGAACAATGCAAACATCGGGAAATCCATTTCTGCATTACAAATTCCACCTGATAATAAAACTGTAATTTTTTTTCGGCCATCGAAATTTTCTGAGTTTTAGGCCCTAGAATACTATTACCGTAATGACGTCCTAAAATTTCAGCCCACTTGGTTGAATAATTTGGAAATGGCATTTGTTCGAATATTCGAGTCTGCAACGATAATAATACAGGTCTATCACATCCTCTTAAATGCAGCGCATCGCGTCTTGCGATTGCCGGACGCTGCCAAGTAGCCGAAAACGGGGATAAATTGTCATAGAAAAGCTTTGCGTTAGGCTTCATGCTTTTGTGGTAAAGTTTTCGATAAAACTGACAAGAGAACTCTACTGCGCTCGATAATAACTGTACGGAATTTTTTTTGTAGTTATCATGACATCGAAAACAAAAAGAATGTGCAAAAAAAGTGTACTTTATTTTTTTTAACTATGCCCCACCTCTTCGATCGACTTGGAAAAATTATATTTTATAGAAAGAGGTCCAATTGTTTAATACAAAAAAATTGGTAATTGTATTTCGTGAGCGAGTAACCGAAAAAAAATCACGAAAACTAAAATAATTTTTTTCGGGTAGTTCCGTTTGTGGAATTGAGTTCTTGATTTTTTCTGTAAATGGCCTTGAATATATTAACAACATATATTTTTTTCATGAAATCGGTTTGATAGATCCTAAGAAAAAAATCTTCTCCAAAAATACTAGTTGTATTCTTATGTTTGTTCCTAGTGCAGCTATATGGTTGAAATTTGGGGTAAGTTTGTAATCCATCAAACGCAACTTTTGGTCAAAATTTGGAACGAATGCACGTGGGGGCCGCTCACCCCTACTTAGTCGGCTATGGCCTTTGGAATGTTTATGAAATCTTGACAGTAGGTGTCGATTACATAAATTATAATTGGAGACTTTGAACTTGGTTGAATCTATTAATACCGCTGTTCAAAGTCTATTCGAAGAAGAATGGTGAAGGAGTTGGCATGGTGGACGAATCGACCGGTAAGTTTTCTGGTTGATATGAATCACCAATCCACAATCCGATGGTTGGATGGCCTGCAAGGGTCTTCATCAGACCCGATGATTTATACAGTTTACAAATTTGCCATATGCAAATTCTCGTAAGAATTATACAGAATTGGTACGAAGTATTATTGCCACTAGTCCTAAGGAGGTGAATTTTAATAGCTACTCGCATACTTTATTTGGCAAAACTGAAGTAGCGGACTACGGCTTGAAGTAAGCTCCTATTTTTCTGATATTTAGTTAGTCGGCATCGTATACTTCAGTTGACCCTCTTATTTTTATTCTATTAGTATATGTGACCACTTGAGACAAAATTCCTCTTTTACTTTGAGACCAAGATACTTGTTGTCTGTCAATATTCTTACATGCTCGCAACAAAGTCCTTCGAGTTCGTACATTAGTTGAGCGATTCCCTGGTGTCACAAGGATACCCACATAAAATGACTCGTCGATGGAAACTGATTCACATAATTGTCAAAATAGTCAACAGAGTAACTATGAACTGAAAATTATGAATTTTTATGAAATTGAGCATTTCATCGATCGGTCATGCACGATTTTGTGGTACACGTTATATTGGTGCATATTGGAAATTAACTCAGACCTATTTGGACAATCTTCTGGTGGTGAGCTAAAAATTGAATCTTAAATAACGACTGTCAACACTGATATCATTTTTCGTATACTTTGATATTTGCAAGGGTAGAGCGTGAACCTCGGATCACCGATTTTAATGGCCTTTTGCCAGAGTAAAGTACTACTGGTATAGTAATCTATCCTGTGAAGAATAAGATTTAACGCTCAATTGTTTCCGAGAAATTGCTGATCGAAACAGGGCATATTAAATGAATGTGTATCGCTGCAAACACCATCGCCACAGCAGCGCAGCCAAGTAGTGAGAGCCTCTCACTACCACACTGGTGGCTTGGATTCGATCTCACTCCAGATATTTTTAAACAAAATTTTCAATAATTTTTCGTCGTCACGGTGAAAATTCATGTTTAATTATTGAAAATGCAAGAAATAAAAAATTCATTTAGCACACCCTAGCGGATGGATGCAACCATCGCATCATGGTTACAATTCGGTGATTGTCTGTTGGTTATGATTGGGTTTTTTAAAAATAAGTAAACCTAAAAGTAAAATGAACCAGTGGACTGGAATCGGTTTGATGAGAGTTACAAATGGGTCGCAGAACGAACCGGAAAGCAACCGTCTGTGAACGGCATGCAACCATTCGTTCCGAAACTCGCTGTGAGAAGTCGCAGTACGACGAATGCTCACTCCCATACGGATTATGCGAAGAGTACGCTTATCTAGACGAGCGTGTAGAAAGATTTTTTCTCCATGTCCTTATGAAATGAAATCGACCTTCATGGTCAATCGTATATATATAAATATATATATATATATATGAGGTATTCCAGCCCAAGTGTGTAAACCCGTGACCCTGACTCTCTCGGAGTTTTTTGATTTTTTTTCATATGATCGCATTGAGTCTAAAATACAACCTCATAACTTTTTCGGATTTCTCCAAACATCCCTTATTCCAAAAATTTTTTTTATTTTGAAAACGCCATTTTTTTTTAATCTAAAAAAAATCTGAAAAAACTGTGATAATATATAAAAAATTTCGAGCTATCACCTGTCATGGGTAGTTTGTTTTCTGTATTTTACAAGCTATTAACGGTCTCAAAATTCCGAAAAATTCTCAAGTAGCTCACCTTGAGCAGATACTGAATTATTTTAGTACTCACATTAATGTCGTTGATGATTTTTAAATAATGCAATACGAATTTGAGTAACAAAATAATTCAGTATCTGCTCAAGCTGAGCTATTTGAGAATTTTTTGGAATTTTTAGAACGTTAATAGCTTGTAAAAGACAGAACAAAATGCGCTCACTACGGGTGATAGCTTAAACTTTTTTTTAAATATTATCACGGTTTTTTCAGAATTTTCTTAGATTTTTCAAAAATGGGGTTTGAAATTTTTTTTTTTTCGAAATAAAGGATGTTTGGAAAAATCTAAAAAAATGATGAGGGTGTATTTTAGGCTCAATGCGATCATATGAAAAAAATCAAATAAATCCGAGAGGGTCAGGGTCACGGGTTTACACACTTGGGCTGGAATACCTCACATGTAATGGTTTATTTTCGGTTCTTTATCGGTCTTGTTTCGGTTCTGAATTGGTTCTTTTCCAGTTTATTTCGAGTTATACTGCCGTTGTTTTCCGGTTATTTTGATCAAACTACAACCTTCTGCGAACGATCATTTGGTCACTACAATCGTTCTTTTTTGGTTCCTTTTAGGACGTGTTTATATGAAGAGGTTCGTTTTTGTTTCAGACGTACCAGTCCTTTTGAGGTTACTTATGGTTGCATCGATTCGCTAGGGCAGTACAGATCACCAGTATTAAATTTCAAGCTTTGTAATTTTGTCCTTTTATGTAATTTAAAATGGATATTTTCCACATCCGGTTTCTTCGGTTCTCCGATGTCTTTGTTTAAAAAAAATGTGCATTCAGCACATTCACATTGATATAATGCGTGTGGTGCGAACAGAACATATGTTTTCCGTCTTTTTATGATAAGTATTAATCGCAAGTATGCCTAAAGTTTGTAGAAAATGACTGCCCATTTACAGCTTCAGCACTTACTTCTCGAAAAGAAATACATCTCTACCAGGATATGACACATATTCATAGTTTTCGGTCCAGTTGATCAGGACACCAAAAACTATGGAGCAAGTTGATCTGGAGATCGAAAACTATGAATCTCTCAACCTGGACACCGAAAAACTATGAAGCTGTCGACCTGGTCAAATAAAATGTAATAATAATAATAATAATAATAATAATAATAATAATAATAATAATAATAATAATAATAATAATAATAATAAAACGGAAACGACATCGTGTTACGATCCTCATTGGTGCATCTGCTTGGATGTGTTTATTTTGACGTTTGAAATCTCGAGTAACGCTCGCACGCAATGCCATCTAAAATTTGACATGTACTACTTCGCTGTCTGTCATTGACAGCCATGATTTTAGTAAATTCTAGATGGGAGACAACCAGAGCGATATTTGATTGAGGCTTATGGCATTTGGGGCTTATGACACCCTACCATTTATTCTGGTAGGCTCGTTAATCGGTAGTGATTACACGGTAGTGTTTTATTGTGGTAGAGATGAATTTCAGTTGGAGAAATAAATGCTAGAGCTCTAAATGTGCTGAAAATGACAGTAACAGCTACGCATATAGATTGTCACACTTTGGGATGTTTCTGTGAATTAAATGATGTTGTGTATTTCTTAGCAGCTTTTTGATTGATTCATATTACCGGACAAAAAAAGCAAAAAAGTATTCAAAGTGGGGTCGACCCCGAGCTGCCAGTGGGGTTATCAAACGCTCTCATTGGTGGACTCCTCTGCCTTAGCGATTCTGATTGCAACGGTACGGGTTGTTGTGCCATTTTTTTTGAATCAGCAATTTCTTGAGAACAATCGAGCGATGGGTCTAATTCTATACCGGATTTATTATTGTGATTGGGAAGTACTCTCCTGAAGGGAAATCAAAGTCGGTGATCCGAGGCTCGCGCCTTTCTCTTGTTAGATCGTAGAACAAAGAATCTACCTTCCCCCCTTCTGTATAGAGAATAGAGAATATCTGCTATCGAGTCAGATTAGTCCACGATTACATTCCTTCGATCGAATGTAGAGATTTACTAGCGAAATTATTAAAAATTCTAGGTGCATGTTTATGGCCAGACGAGAGAGCGATTATAACGTTATATTGAGAATAATAAACTGCCCATCCAGGGCATCGAAAACTGTTTAACGAGTAAAATGAGCAGGAAAGTAAGAAACATGCGAAATTTAAATCCTTCCTATTTTCATATTATTTTTTGATTTAGTCGGCTCTTATCGTTTTTCGGAAAATTAGGTTAATCAAATGCGCAGTCTGAGCACCTTTATTATTTTATATGATAAACGATCATTCCTATCGTACACATTATTATAGAACACGGCGGCCCCAGATCGTTTCATTTCTAAACCATATTCGACATCAGATCTTCCTTTATTTCTCTATGATCCTTTAAAACATTGTACTAACTATATAAACATTTTTTTCACGCTTTAATGTTAAGCACCCGATGTATCGTCCATCTTTCCTCCCTCCTAACTACAAGTCGTGACGCCTATTTACTGTTTTTAATTATTGTTATTATTCCAACAATGATGACGATGATGGCATGATACAAATGAAAATCTCGAATCTTATAGATACGACGATCTTAACGATTATAATGATTGAGAATATATGCCGTTTTTACAACATTATGACTTTTTTCAAACATTATTCGTTAGCTCTATACAACGCATATCTTTCGACCTGTCAAATGAGATGGAATGTTGAAAAGTTTATTCTGCATCTATCACTTAATAAAAATTGAGATGGGGCGATCGAATTGCATTTTTTTTTGGAAATCCTGTGTAGGCGTTTAATCAAGAATTGAGTATATTTGACGGTCGAGACAGCTCCGTAGATTTTATCTTTCAAGGTTCACTGCGACCGAGAATGCGGGTGAACGTCTGTTTGATCATTGATTAAATTTTCGAATTTACTGCAGTCATTTATGTTTTCATTGTCCTAACGCCATATTCTTTTCATTTTCGAGTGGGGCGTTCGTTATTGCAGATTTTCATAAAAATGTCATGTAATTTAGCAACATGCCGCTTGTCATCTATGAGTCGGAAAAAAAATTCAGTAGAGGAAAATCCAGTATTTACGATGCTAAATAGTACATGTGGGATTCACTATTTTTGGCAATGGAGACCACTAACAAAAAAATCGCATTTTTTATTTTGTTTTCATCCCCGTTAAGATAATGAGCAAATAGTCACTTCGAATTGGTCTTTTCGAAACTACTTTTCTTCCAACAACTGTAGTCTAGCTCTACCAGTCTTTTTACCGTGTTCGTACGGAGACATTTTCCTTAATTATTATTTTTCTTGTTCTTTAGTTGTAGTAAATCACCAAAATGATCGCAAAGAATAGTCCTGTGTGTACATTTATACGTTTTTGTATGTCATTTGAGTTCTACATTTTTTTCTTAGAAAATCAACTATACATACTTTTTCCCTTCAAATTTGAGCCATGAAATCTTGTCTCTAGACTTCCACCTGTACGCGGTCTACTTTTTACTTTTTCCATATACCTTTCTTTCTAACTTTTATATGGCACAAATCAATTTGGCGCGCGAGCGTTGATGGTGAATTACTCGGGTATATATCCGTGGATTCCGTGGAAGACTGTATGAGGGCCATAATTCATTTCTTCGCTGTTGAGAAAACTCGATCGAGAACATCCACCACATCCACATATCCATATGGAATATGAGGCCGATTTACATTGTCCTTTGAAAATTAGGAATTTTTTAAGAAATCACCATTATCCGATATCATGCGATTTAATATGATGTGATGCAATGTAGTGTGATGAGACATGATGGGCTCTGATGTGATGTGATGTGATATGATGTGATGTGATGTGATTGCGAAAACATTGTAATGTATCGATATTTAACAAGGGGACCTGGGTCGGGGTCGAAGAGTCGACTAACCAATATTTCGAACGGCCGAAATCCCGAATTTCACGATTACGAGCGTTCGAATAACAAAGCGCCGAAATCCCGATCGCCAGAAAAGAGAAAGTCGAGAGAGCCGCCCCATGCGTAAGAGAGAGAGGAGGCGCATCTCTCTCTCTTACGCATGGGGCGGCTCCCTCCGCTTTCGCTTTTCTGGCGTTCGGGATTTCGGCGCTTCGTTATTCGAACGCTCGTAATCGTGAAATTCGGGATTTCGGCCGTTCGAAATATTGGTTAGTCGACTCTTCGACCCCAACCCGGGGACCTTGCCAAGCACGCAATTGATTTCGGGACGTCCTTTCAGGGTAGTGTAGGGTTCGGTCCTAGGTGTCACCCCCTGCTGCCGTTCACCCTAGTGGGTCCTCGTTTTCGCGAAATCGACGAACCAAAATTTGTGTGACGATTTTTGAACCTCGAAAATAACAAGAATTTTCGAAGCGGCGCGATAGCCTCGCGGTTTAGGTCTTCGGCTAGTACGCTGTTCGTTTTATGTTCGATTCCTGCTACCGCTATTTTTTATTTTTCAATCGGAATACTTATAAACGTCATTTTTACAGTTATTCAAGTAAGAGTGTGGTCGGGTTAATTTATTAACAAAATATTTTAAACAAAAATTTTAACACTGTGACGTCGTATTTTTGCACGCGTCACAAATGACTCGATAACGTACGTGGAACAACCTCGCTCCACGGCTGCGTCCCTCTCGAACGCAACCAACAGGGCCAAATTGTAATTTGTCGTTAGATTTTAATTCTTTTTGTATATTTTCAATATTTCTCTTGAGCAAACGACGGTCTCCGTCGTTACCAACATCGACATCGTCAACGAAATTGAACGAAAGAGCACCCCGGTTAACGAGAGCCATATTCAACGCTCTCGTCACCAACACCATCGAGATCCGTAGCTCATGCACGTGAGCCTCTGTCTTCATGATCGACGAGAGCCACGCACACCACCATCATTCGTCGTTGTCGCTCTCGGCATCATCGCTGAGAGAGCGCAAAATTCAGCTTCGCACCTTCTCGGACGTCAGCTCAACGAGAACGTCATTATTATTATTTTCCCTCGTTCTTGAGAGAGAATCGCTATCGTCATCGATCCCGCGCTTGACTATCGATCGTCTCCCACTCCGAACGTATCGCGCTAATCGATTAGGATCGCGCTTAGTTCGATCATTATTAATCATGGGTGGGGGTGAACCGAGCTTACGAGGACGATTGCGGAAGTTCTCTCGAAGACTTGAGCCGCCGTACCGAACGGGGAAGGACATTGGAATCGCGCCGTTATCGAGTACCGAGCAAGAGAAGCGCGTCTGCCGAATATATCAAAGATTGGGTTCCCGCTGCATTACGGGACCATTCCGCTGAAAACAAACCGGTAAGAACGTCGTTTTGCTCGTTTTGGTTGTGGAATTGAGGAAAATCGCAAGTAGAGGCATTTTCGAAGGTAAAAGTGTTCCAAAACGCAGCAATATTGTCTCGACGACGAGTTAACACGCGCGGCCAAATTAGAGTCTTGTCCGCGAGTAAAATCCTTCGCGAGTTACCGTTCGCGTATTAAATTAAGGGGTAAGGCCACTGTAAATTTATTGAAAAATCGATTTTTTTTATTGGCTTCAAAAATAGTTTAAACCCTCTAGAATAAGGAAAAAAAGGTCCCGTGCGAGAAAATTTTTTTTTCCTTAGGAAATAGAGGTCGCCGCCAAGCGCGTCAAAACTTACTCCGAAACGACTACCTGCGGCAAACATAACGGGAAAAAGGGACGGCACAATAGGCCCCCCCCCCCTATTGCTCCCAACCGCCTGTATTGTTGTTCCACGTGTCCTTTCGAGCCTTTTGAGCATTATGAAGAAAAATTCCGTTAGTTTAGCGACAGCAAGCGCACAGTAAAGAGCGATTGATTGTTCATAAGCGACGATTTTTGCGTGTTTTCCGTGGTTTTTTTACGATTTCACTGTAAAATTTACGAACGCGTTAGTTGAAATGAGTGATCGAGTGTATCTTGGAAAAAAAGGTACGAAAACCTCGTATCCAACGCGACGTCGGTCAGGCGGGATGAAACGACGACCCATGAATCAATATGAATGTGAGAGCGATGAGCAGGGCGTCAGCGCTTCGGCGAAAAAACTGATGGACTGCAACGAGGAATTCGATGTTAATAGTCAATTCGGCTATAGAATCATCAATTTCTGCGCCGTTTTTTCCGTTATTGCCCAGCACGTGAAGTGCAAAACGTGCGGATCTGACATTGCGTTTCGAGAAAGAAGTCCTCGCGGTTTAGGCTTCAAAATTGTGATCGCTTGCCCAAAATGTCCCGATGTGGATATTTCGAGTTCCAAATTCATTCGCAATGCATATGAAATAAATCGTAGAATCGTGCTTGCAATGCGACTGATTGGAATAGGATTACATGGAATCAAAAAATTTTGCGCGTTCATGGATGTGCCGCAGCCAATTTTTCATTCATTTTATGATAAATTGGTCAACACGATAGCAACCGCAACGAAAGCAGTGAGAGATGCAAGCATGAAGAAAGCAGCGCAAGAAGAGAAGGAGGAAAGCCAGAAAAATGGAAAAACTGACGGAATAACGGTTTCCGGCGATGGTTCATGGCGAAAACGCGGATTTTCATCGCTTTTTGGAGTCACGTCATTGATCGGCTGGTTAACTGGAAAAATAATCGACGTCGAAGTGAAATCAAAGTATTGCAAATCATGCGAGCACTGGAAGTCCAAAAACGGAACAACGGAATTTGAAGAATGGCAAATAAGTCACGCCGATAAATGCCAAGCCAGTCACGAAGGATCATCGGGAAAAATGGAAGTCGATGCTGTCGTCGAAATGTTCCAACGCTCAGAAGATTTATACGGGGTAAAATACTCTAATTACATCGGAGATGGCGACTCCAAAACATTCTTAGGCATCGTGGATTCTGAACCTTACGAAAATTTTGATGATTATTTTGATACTCAAAATAATAACGAAAGCTTCAACGCTATCGTTTGGAGTTTGGCCCCCAAATCATCTTCAAGCGGAAAAACTGTCCTAGATATCGCGACGGATATCGCTGTTTGCACATTCAATGGCGGCCTTACCAACGTCTTGCAAATATTCAAGATGTTGGAGGTGGAAATTGGTGTACAGTTATATAATTTCTGCATCGAAGCCGACGCCAAACGCATTACGCACGCGGAGACATCTCTGAGCGACGCGGCAAAAAGTGCGCGCAGGCTCCAAAAATCCACCAGGAAAGACGAAGAAGACGAAAATTTGGCCATCGAAGGACAAATGTATGGTGCTGGGATTGCAGACTAATGGTAAATTTTTTTTTTAACTTCTTTTTTTTATTTTTTCCAATAAAAAACTATTCGCAAAACTTTAAACGCGTTTTTCTCGAAACACGGTTTTTCAAAATGGCACGCAGCATCACTCGAACAATTTTAATTTTTTTAACTTGAAATTTTGACCAGATGTGAACATTAACATTATCTTGAGAATGTCGATCGGGATTTTCAATAACTTTATTTATTGATTTTTTATTAACAAAAAACTAGCTGTTTTTTTCGTCAAAAATCAATTTTTTTTCAAACGCACGCCAAATCCACAAAAATTGATACTTTTTGAAATCCGATCGACATTCTCTAGCTATAACCCTCTAGATTGATGGTTTTTTTTTGTTCTAGATTCAAAAGTGCACCAGTGGTGCTGCGTGCCGCGGAGCCCTGCAAGCAAAACATGCCCCGGGAAGATAGCTGTGGAACCGCCATTTTGTTTTTTTTTGCTGTAAAAAAAATTGATAATAAAGTTTAATGTATGCCTGATAACACCCGGAAAAGTTTTTTTTCAATTACCTTCAATTTTGGAAGCAAAAAATTCGTGAAAAAACCTTTTTTTTGGACCGTTACAGTGGCCTTACCCCTTAATAGAATCGCCGAGAGGGATTCAAGTTTCATTCGTACGAAAGCGAGAGTCCTTAGGTTAATTAGATTAATTTGTTCAGATCTCTCGGTCAAAAGAAAACGTGTTCACGAGAAGTAACGGCCATTTTGTGCCAGTGCGTGGAAACGGAGAAAACCGTTGAAATTAGTTATTCGAGCATTAAAGAAAGCGAAACTGAGATCCAGCGAATAGTATATGTTGTTTAAATTGTATAGAAGCGAACGGGAAAAAGCTTGTTAATAGTGAGTAAGGATTGTGTGAGAAAAAGGGAAAATTTTGATATTGTGAATTTGATAATTTTGCATTTTTATTTTCGTTTTCGTCTCGCCTTCTGCGAGACGACGTATGAATTCAGGTAAATAAAAGTAATTATTGTGTTTCCCGAAACTTGCTGCAAAGAGTAATTATTGTAGAATTTCCAACGATCCCTAACCGCGCCCCTCTACCATCCTCAAGGGCAGCTAGCCAGGCAAAGAAAGAACTCACGAGAAAGCTCAAGGAAATATAAATTTTGCTATCGTAATTTATTGCGATAGCTGGCGCCCAATCCTTGAGTGATCTCGTGAGCTGTTTTGTGACACGAAGAGTCAACTTTTCATGCGTTAAGAAAAGTCATGTCACAACACATACACGGAACTCTCAGTATACACACTGCCAGCCAGCGGACAGGGGCTCCACGCCCTCCGTGGAGAGAAAAACTCAAGAGTGTGGCGCATTATATGTGTGATATTTACATTGGCTCTGTGCCAAACGTGTCGAGTTCAAAGTGCTCGCTATCGGGGGAAGTCCCCCAGTACCGGACACTTAAGGTTATTCATTAATAAAACTATTATATATATACACGGACAAAAATACCACCTCGAATTCTAGTCCTGGTTACCAGAATTCTAATATCCACTACTAGAAATATAGTAATTTACTTCCAGTCCGGAATTCTGAGACTTATTACTATACCATATTGTAATCACTATCTTCCATTTAATACTTATCCCTGTATAAATAGTATATTTTACAGTAGCATAGTATGCATTGCAATATGGTATAGTAATAAGTCTGAGAATTCCGGACTGGAAGTAAATTACTATACTTTCTGGTAACTAGGACTAGAGTTCGAGGTGGCATTTTTCTCCGTGTAAGAACTTCGATTTTTTATATTTTTTTTCACAAACTTTGGAGTATTCTTTGGTGTGTAAATGATAGTACAGATTTAAAATAAACGTACAACTAAAAAAATATATTTTCGAATTTAATAGTTAAAATGTTCGAGTTCGAAAAGTGGCACCTTGTACCGGACACTATGAATATTATTTGAAAAAATGGATTAAAAATGGTTAAATTTTGCAATGATCGCAAATATATTCATCGGAACACTCCGGAATATCTGCGCACGCCTTATGAGCCCATTGCTTACAGTTGCCGCACTGGATCCAATCATTATTGTCATCGAGGCTTTTTTCATATTTCCGCGGGCCATATTCCTTTCGTCATTATTTTTAACTGATTTGTTATAGTGAAATACCACCACAACAAAAACAACATATTTTACATAAATATACGAATAACGAAAAAAAATGGCGTCCAGTACTGGAGAAAAATCGAGTGTCCGGTACTAGGGACTTAAAATGCAAGATTAAATAACAAAATGCGTTGCCATTTCACAAACATTTTGAAATTTAACCTTCATTATTTGAAAGAATACTTACCAAAAAGCATTCCAAGCTAAGAAACGGAGCCGCACAACCACTATTTTTTAAACAATGAATGTGTGAAAATTACGGCTGACACGAAATATTAATCGGCTCCAACGAAAATCAACTCTTGACAACGCGCGCATGTGCACTGTGGCTAGCTCGCTAGTGCCACCGTCACCACTGTGCAGTGCAGCCAGATTGCGCGCAGAATGGACCCCCACTCTGCGCCCTCTGCGCGCACAACACAAGCATGATAGCCCGTGTCTGTGAGCGAGCGACGTTCGGGTCGCTTCGACTCGCTTCGGAAAAGCCGAGTATAGTCGAAGTGACAACCGAAGTCCTTCGACCAGTGCAGCCAGATCGGGCGTAAAATCGACCCCCACTCTGCGGCTTTGCACGGTGCCACACAATGATGGCCGCCTGTGTCTGTGAGCGAACGACGTTCGTGTCGCTTCGGGAGAGCCGAGCGCGGCCGAAGCGTCGACCCCTCGCGCGCTGTTGTTCTCCCACCCCATGGCGTCAGATATACCAACACACGTAGAAGTCGCACGTCCGTGTGCGACTACAATGTAAGCCGAAGCCGAAGCTGCCGAGGGCCCGGGCTCCGCGGAAAAACGCGGTGAGACTCGAGGCGTGACGTCACCCGGGATCACGAGCGGGTTTTTTAAAATGAAAATGATTTTTTCCCTCGGTGCTCTCCGTTATCAATGAAAACGGAAAAGTTTATCGGGGAACATTATAAATTATTTTTCAGTTCATACGTCGATTGAAATGTAATAATAATAAATAATAAAAACATTTTTCGTCAAGAAATTATTTACGACTTATTTACAAGCGAAAATTTAATGTCCAGCTAGGATTTTCTCGATTTTTGAAAATTTAAAATTCTCCTAATTCATCATTTTTCAAAATTTTTTTCCGGAATATTTTTTTGGTTCAATTTTTTGAATAAAATACCTTGCACTGATCTTAAAAGATCCTCAAATTTCCCGAGAGGTTTTTTATATTTTTTTTAAAAATGAATTCCTGAATTTTTACAAATCGTGCAAGTCCACGATTAACATTACATTTTTCATTAATTTTTTTAAATATAATATCTTTTATTAATCTTAAAAGATCCTGAGATTTTTAGAATAGTAATGTTTCGTTTTAACCTACAGTAACATATTTATTTTCATCAAGAGTTGAGAAATTTAAATTTAAATTTAAAAACAAATGTTCCATCTATGGTGGTTGTTCCGGAAATAAACAGTTCACCATATTTAAAAAAAAAATTCCAAAAATGTATGTTAAAAAAAAAAACTGCAAGCGATGGGATCGAACCCGCACCCTCAAGAGTGTGAGCGAGCACACTATCCAGTATCCACGCCGCTCTTTCGACGCTTACAATTACTTGCTATTTTCTTGTACATCAAGATTGTTTGAATCATGAGGTATGTACGTGCAATATGCAATATGAAAAATGTTGCATGTACTATTTACTGTTTATATTAAATTTTAAAAAATCGAATACTATATAATAGGGTGTTAATAATTTTTCGTCGCTGGCATGTTTCTGACACTGGATTCAAGTGCTGAAAAATCGAATAACAATAATTTATAAAATATTGTTAAATGTTTGGTTTGATTTGTTGTCACAAATGAATATTTTTCGTAAAAATATTTAAATTCAAATTTAAATTTAAATTATTTCAAAGAAATAATTTAATTCATAAAGAGGTTTACATTTGAATTCCATTTTAAATTATTTATTTAGGATCGCTTGTAAATAAGTCGTAAATAATTTCTTGACGAAAAACGTTTTTATTATTTATTATTATTACATTTCAATCGACGTATGAACTGAAAAATAATTTATAATGTTCCCCGATAAACTTTTCCGTTTTCATTGATAACGGAGAGCACCGAGGGAAAAAATCATTTACATTTTAAAAAACCCGCTCGTCATCCCGGGTGACGTCACGCCTCGATTCTCACCGCGTTTTTTCGCGGAGCCCGGGCCCTCGGCAGCTTCGGCTTCGGCTTACATTGTAGTCGCACACGGACGTGCGACTTCTACGTGTGTTCGTATATCTGACGCCATGGGGTGGGAGAACAACAGCGCGCGAGGGGTCGACGCTTCGGCCGCGCTCGGCTCTCCCGAAGCGACACGAACGTCGTTCGCTCACAGACACAGGCGGCCATCATTGTGTGGCACCGTGCAAAGCCGCAGAGTGGGGGTCGATTTTACGCCCGATCTGGCTGCACTGGTCGAAGGACTGCGGTTGTCACTTCGACTATACTCGGCTTTTCCGAAGCGAGTCGAAGCGACCCGAACGTCGCTCGCTCACAGACACGGGCCATCATGCTTGTGTTGTGCGCGCAGAGGGCGCAGAGTGGGGGTCCATTCTGCGCGCAATCTGGCTGCACTGCCACTGTGGCCACTGTTCGAACTACGCACGAGAACTATTGTCATTGCTCTCTAGTTTGGCTTATATCACCAGGGTCCGGTACTAGGTGCCGTCCGGCGTTAGGGGACTTCCCCCTATCTATACATATGCTTCTCACCGTAACGAACAACCCCCATTCTGTGCGTTACCGTAAGAGTCCAGTGTATATCTATTACACGAGATATACACGATACACGACATATAAATTGTGTATTTATAATTGTAGATGTAAAATGTATATATAAATTGTGTACAGTAATATTTCAATAAAAATTTCAATTTTCATCGCTTACTTCTTTAATTTCGATATGCAAATATTGGATTCAAGATAAAATTGTTAATTTTCCAATCGATGTCAATTAATCTCGATTTCGTATACTTGTTGTTGAAATTTAATATACAAAATAGTATGAAATTTCAATAACAAATGTATTGAATGGAAAGACATTTGTTACAGGTAGGTGAATTATCAAAAATACTGCATAATTTTTAAAATCGCAGCCAGTCGCTCTGTGAATCGCCTGTGAAAATAAGGGGTGTGAATGCTGGTGAATGCGCGCTACAGGTGTGAGTGAAAGAAAGCGAGAGAGCGCGTATTGCCGTCTCACTTCCACCAAGTCGTACCCGAAATATACCAAGCGCCGCCGCACGCCGCCGAGAGTGGCCGAGAGCGATACGGACGGCGTTCACCCGCCGGTGCCATGACACTTCAGCTCGTTTCCCCTCACGTGCTTCTCCGGCTGTATCGGAGTTGTGCGCATGCGCCAGACATCAGCTCCACGTAGTACGGGGCCTGGAAACGCTTATGGAGAAAATTTTGCTAGAGTTTGCGCGCCGCGGATTCCGGGGTGGCGATATGGGGAACTAATCCTGCGCGTCAGATCGCTCGCGCCGGCACGTCAAGACTGTCAAGCGGTTATGCTGTAATCCTGTAATACTTTAAAGTACTCCGAAAATCTTTGTGTATTATTGCGATTTATTGTGCTTGTGAAAATTATACGAGTCTTGAAAGATCAGTATACTGTGAAAAAAAGATGACGAGTTGAATGTAGACGACCCTGCTAGCAGTGCTGCAAACAGTGAAAAAGATATTTTGGAATCGATGGAGGAACAGGAAATTCTCAACGAAGGTACCGTGAATTGCATAATACATAAATGAGGGTATAATCTGAAAGTAGAAAAATGAACGCGAAGCGTACTTTGCACAATTGTTTATTTTTTCGCTTGACTTAGTACAAGATCAATCTGCACCTTTAGATCCATCGGCCTCCGTACTATGATTTCATTAGGCTCCGAAAAATTATTGTCCTTACTGTAACTTCGTGTTCATCTCTACTCTCAAATTATACCTTCGTTTATGTATACAATTTGCAGTACCTTTGTTGGGAATTTCCTGTTCCTCCGTCGATTCCAAAAGATCTTTGTCACTGCTTGCAGCATCTTGACATTTATTTTTTCACAGTATGCTGACGATTCAGGGCGCACTGTTAGCATTTTGTCACTCGAATAATTTTCACAAGCACAATAAATCGCAATAATACGCAAAGATTTTCGGAGCACTTTGGAGCATTACAGAATTACAGCACAACCTTTTGACATATGCCATCGTGACGCGATCTCACGCGCATTATGACGCGCAAGATCAGTTCCCCAGAACGCCACCCCGGAATCCGTGGCACGCAAACACTACCAAAATTTGTAACACGGCCGTTTCCAGGCCCTGACGTAGTATGATAGACGGTAACTGACAGCGGACAGAACGGCAGTCGGATTTTTGTAATTTTTCGTACTCATGGTACGTGAAGTTCAAAGCTCGAATATTAATATCCCAAAGCAGTTCGACGCCATATTCAGAAATTTTCGAGAAAACTGACTTTGAAGTTTTCGAGCGCACTCTCATCCCACAAAGATGCAACGAAATTCGAACCGGGCTCGTGGCGTACCCGGTAGCGCTCGAGTCTAGTAATCGCGGGGTCGCTGGTTCGAGTCTCACTTCGACATTTTTTTTTCCTTTTTTTTTTAATTCGCATACCTCCGTCATTTAAATATCCCGATAAATTTTTGTTGTATATAATCACATATTATTATATATAATTAATATAATATATCTATATATGTTTATATATGGACAAAATCCATATATAGTTATTTATGTACAAAATTTATTATAGTTATACATAATTATATATTTTCTCATATATGATCATATATTATTTATATATAACAATAGGTGATTATTTATAAAAAAATAAATAAATAATCCCGGGATAAAAATCATAAAATCTATGCTAATTCACATATATGTTCATCATCAGTTGTCTTCTCCGGTCTTCAATAACATGATCAGATATGCGTGGTTTGCTTCAAAACCTTGCGATCAAAGAGAAATCTTCATGAACGTGAATGAAGTTTGTTTTCCGATCGATGTATTGAAAAAAAATTGCGAATGTAACAATGCAGCGTTTGTACGGTGTGCGAGATGCCGTGAAAATTACTGTATTCCTCTTTTTTACGATGGTTATCACTCTGGCTCGTGTAACATTACACCCGATTAAAACAAACGAATACAGACCGAATAATAAAGTATTCTATTCCTTACCCGACGTTTTTCATTTTCATCCTGAAAATGTTGTTGGTTATAAATATTGATACTCGAAAATGTATGTTTATAATCAAGAGATAATTAAAAATATGACTTGCATTTTTTCATTTAAAAAAAATGAAAAAAAAAATCGAAGTGAGACTCGAACCAGCGACCCCGCGATTACTAGACTCGAGCGCTACCGGATACGCCACGAGCCCGGTTCGAATATTGTTGCATCTTTGTGGGATAAGAGTGCGCTCGAAAACTTCAAAGTCAATTTTCTCGAAAATTTCTGAATATGGCGTCGAACTGCTTTGGGATATTAATATTCGAGCTCTGAACTTCACGTACCATGAGTACGAAAAATTACAAAAATCCGACTGCCGTTCTGTCCTGAGATACGAGACCGCACGTTTAACACGGAAGTGTCCACCCACTGCACGTGATCAGAAAAAAAATGCAATTACGTTAATAATGTGTACAGTCGCCGTCGGCATCAATAATTGCATGGCATCTCCGAGGTATGCTTTCGACTAAATTGACAGCAAAGACCTCCAAATCTGACGAATCTCGCGAGATAGCGGCTTTAAAGTTTACGTGTGTTTTCCACGAAGCTTGTGCTTCATGTGTGCCCACACATTTTCGATGGGATTCACATCCGGAGACTGTGACGGCCAATCCAGTCTAACAACGCCAATTGCGTTTTCCACTCGATTCAGAGCTTGCTGCGGTTTTTCATACACGGCAAAAAATAAACTGTAATTTTTACAGTTTTCCCCATCAACAACGCCTTCTGGAAGTGAATTTTGAACATTTTGCTACGAACATTGCATTTTTTTACAGTTCAAGGCAGAATTCTACTTTAAGAATTTGAAAAAATCGAATTTTTTTTTAAATATTTTTCGACAGTAAATATATTCAAGAATATTCTCTGAAAATTTTTAATCGATTTTAGCAGTCTGACTATACGTTTTCGTTGTTCAAACGTCACTACCTGAGCGTGCTAATTCGACGCGCTGAAACTTTGAACGCGTTTATCTCGAAACTACTTTTTTACACGGCTTGGTGCTAAAATTTCTGAAACTACTGAACCGATTGTTATGAAAATTTAACCACATATTTTAGACGCCCATAGCAACTGGCTGAACTAGGATTATTTAAAAATGTTGATTTTTACTATGTTTTTTTTGGCAAATAGCAGTGAAAAAACATGCAATTTTTTTCTTCATTTTTTTTCGCCGCAATTTTGTTATTTTTGCAAGTATATAAAAATCTTAGGTCAGCCGGTTGCTATAGGGGTCTGGAATATGTGGTTAAATTTTCATAACAGTCGGTTCAGTAGTTTCAGAAATTTTAGCACCAGCGCAGACCAACCTGTAAGTGTATTCCGATAGTGTATTTATTGACCCAAACAAACCCTCTATCAATATCTTTATTCATAATCTCATTAAAGCATAATAAAAAAAGCCTTTTTTCCAAGCATCCTAAGTAGAATCCTGCCTTATTGCAGCATTTATAATTGTTGGAACTGTAAAAAGGCAATGTTCACAGTAAAATGTTCACAATTCCCTTCCAGGAGGCGCTGTTGATGAGGAAAACTGTAAAAATTACAGTTTATTTTTTTTCCGTGCAGCGCTAAACGTGTTTCTCTTAGAAAAGATCAGTCATAACTGAATCTTTTTTGACAGTGCATTCAGCATAAAGGTTCCATCTATCGACTCACGAAAGATTTGAGGCGATACCTTTTACTGGCTGTGAGTAAGGCCGATCACGTTCTTACTTGGATGACTGTATTGATTTACTTTAATTTACGTCCAACCTTTAGGTTCGATTCCTGCTACGACTATTTTTTTTGTTTCCAACCGGAATTCTTGTAAACGTCATTCTTAATTATTTACGTTAATTTAAATCCAACTTTTTTATTCTTCGTTTAGAATTCTGGCCCTCGTGATTGTAATCATCGGTTCAAAAATTTAGTATATCCAATTTTGTTTGTATAAAACAAAACACTACCAACACGGTAAAATATAATACAAAACACTATATTCACATTACGGGTGCGTTCTTGAATGCGGCTTTTCATCGTTCTGTTTTTGTCAAACATATTGAAATGAAAAGAGACGCGACGATGAAAAAAGATAAAATGCTGCATTAAAGAACGCACCCATTGCGAGAAAGTGTATGTCATTTTATTTTTCGTTTTGTCAAAATAGAGTGTATACACGGTGTAAATGGAAAAAAGAATCGTAGAAAACCAAATTCAAATGAAAGGCCCAAATAAAATAATCATTGTATTAATACAGACAAAAATATCAAACTATAGACGAAAATTTATTTGAACGAAGAAAATATATAAGAACAATGAAAAATACGAGCAATAATCACAAACTAGATGAAGTATATTGAAAAAAATGGATATTCAAAATTTTTGAAACGGTGCGATATAATCATCCAGGCAAGAATTCTAATCGCAATATAAAAAAGTTGGATTTAATTTAATAGTATATTGTGTACCAAGGGGGAAATGAGCGTAAAAGCCCTTCCCCCACGGTGCACACGATACTTTATATACAAAAACCACGTTTTCCGAGCGGATGAAACCAGAGGGATTCGTTTCGACCCGATTTTCATACATAAAATGCGATATACCCCAAACCCGAGCCGCACGTATAGCTGTGACGCACGCGCAAGCAGGGGGTGGAGCCCCCCTAGGCATCACAAAATTAGTTTTTAAAAGACTTAAAATGAACGAAATGACAAAATTTTTGTTGCATGGTTTTTTAAACATTTTATTTTCATTTGATGACGAAAAGACAAACTTGATAAAAATGACATCACAAAATTAGTTTTCGAAAAACTTAAAGTAAACAAAATGACAAAATTTTCCTTGCATGGTTTTTTAAAGATTTTATTTTCATTTGATGACGAAAAGATAAACTTGCCCCGGAAAAAAAATCATATATGATCATATATAATCATATATAATCATCTATGCGTTAACATGACATCATGAATGATCATATATGCCGATGCATGATCATATATCTCGGGAAAAAATGGTCATATATAACCATATATAATTATATATGCTTTAACATGACATCATGAATGATCATATATAATCATATATGTAATCGTAATTATTCACAAAATAACCATCATATATATTTTTTTGGATATTATATTTATTTACTAGCATATATTGTACAGTGCTCGCCATTAATGCCTGCAAATCTTTGAAAGATTCTTTCCAAGATTCTAAGTATCTTTTCAAGATTCTTTCAAAGATTCTTCGGAAGAATCTTGAAAAGAATCTTGGAGAGAATCTTGAAAAGATTCTTTTCAAGATTCTTTTAAAGATTTGCAGGCATTAATGGCCAGCACTGTACTTCTACGTATAATTATAATAATAATATTTTACACTTGTATTATATTATAAACGAAGTATTTGTACATTTCCCGGAAAAAAAATCATATATGATCATATATAATCAAATATGATCATATAGAGACAAATTTCGTTCAGGATCATGCATGACCAAGTCATATATGATTATATATGATCATATATGATTTTTTTTCCCGGGTGATCAAAATGATATCACAAAATTAGTTTTTAAAAGACTTTAAATAAACAAAATGACAAAATTTTCGTGATGAGTTTATTTTTTAGACGATTATTTTGGGTTTATTACGAAAGTGGAATTGTTGTAATTGTGTTGGATGACGGTTCCCTTCGATGACCAGTTTACATCCATATCTGGTGATGAGCTTGACTGTGCTGTGAAAAAATGGTCATATATAACCATATATAATTATATATGCTTTAACATGACATCATGAATGATCATATATGCCCATATATGATCATATATCTCGGGAAAAAATGGTTATATATTATCATCTATGAAAATATATAATTATATATGCCTTAATATGACATCATGAATGATCATATATAATCATATATGTAATCGTTATTATTCACAAAATAACCATCATATATATTTTTTTGGATATTATATTTATTTACTAGCATATATTGTACAGTGCTCGCCATTAATGCCTGCAAATCTTTGAAAGATTCTTCCCAAGATTCTAAGACTCTTTCCAAGATTCTAAGATTCTTTCCAAGATTCTAAGTATCTTTTCAAGATTCTTTCAAAGATTCTTTCAAAGATTTGCAGGCATTAATGGCCAGCACTGTACTTCTACGTATAATTATAATAATAATATTTTACACTTGTATTATATTATAAACGAAGTATTTGTACATTTCCCGGAAAAAAAAATCATATATGATCATATATAATCATATATGACTTGGTCATGCATGATCATATATGATTTTTTTTCCCGGGTGATCAAAATGATATCACAAAATTAGTTTTTAAAAGACTTTAAATAAACAAAATGACAAAATTTTCGTGATGAGTTTATTTTTTAGACGATTATTTTGGGTTTATTACGAAAGTGCAATTGTTGTAATTGTGTTGGATGACGGTTCCCTTCGATGACGAGTTTACATCCATATCTGGTGATGAGCTTGACTGTGCTTCTGGTTCCTTCGTCTCTGAAATAATTGTAGCATTTTTTTTCGTTTGGGCTGCGGAGAATCGACGTTGATACTCGAAGTTCCTGCGGAGGAAAAATTCACCGCTCCTGATATTATGTTTCCTATTTTTGCTTTATTTTGAATGGACTCTTCAATGTAGCCCTCCGCAACAGTTGTTGATTTCCATCCACCGTGACGCTTTAAAGTGGTGATATTAGCTCCGCTGTCAGCGAGCAGTGTCGCAGATGTTCTGCGAAAAGCATGACCGGTGTACGACTCTGAGTCATCCCAGTTGAGATATACTGCGATATCTTTTGGCATCTTAGCAAACTTGTGCTTTCCGATGACCTGCATAGTACACTTCCCTTTTTGGTAATTGACGAAAAAACGATCCGTCGGTACATCTCTTGGGCGCAAGGTTATATATTGCTCGACAATTTTGGTGAATTCCTCGGAGATGACAAAGGTACGAGGTTTTTTGGTCTTGGTGATTGGAACATTCACGACCCACAAGTTCCCTTGTTTTGTAATGTTCTCAACCTTGACATTCACCAATTCATTGCTTCGACAAGCCCCGCAGATCCCAAAAATTAGAGCAACCTGTAAAGATGCGTCAGATTTAGTTTCATGAAAAACATTTTAAATCAATAGTATCACTAATATTTAAGTTTTTCCCAACTTACTTTTGTCGCTAAATATTCTCTGTCGGTGGCCTCAGACAGAAATTTTTCAATGTTGTCGGATGATAGAACATTCGACTTCTTCGCAGTAAATCCTGATGACGTTTTTTTCATGAATGCCTTAAACGAGTGGAACTTGTCGATGTCAATTTTCTCGTGTATTTTTATTGTTGCTTTCAGCATAGAATAAATGGACCATAGCGTCGACGGTTTATATTTTTCACTCAATTTGGTGAAATATGCCATCACTACCGATTCCGATGTCAATTTAGTCTTGTATTGACGCTTCCATTTTACAAAGGCGTCATACGTCGACTCGTACAGTTTTTGAGATTTTGAAGGCAATAAATCACCTGTAGTTTTTTCGGCTGTTTCTTTTAGTTCAGGAGGCGTGCAGCCTATCCAGTCATCACTGCTATGATTTTCTTTTTCACTCATTGTTCTTTTACAAAAACTTTTCAGGAAAATTCATGTATCACACTTCGTCTTGTCCGTTTCGTTCACTGCGTCGCATGTAAATGACTAAGGTTATGTTTCTTCCCGCTCAAATATCCTGTACGCGCTCGCGGCTACAACTCGTACGGAAAACATCGTGCTCGGCATATCTCCTATGTCCCCTGTACATAAGTAATTCCCGAAATGATCGCTTGGTGGCAGCACCACTGCCTCGCTGGCATAAACATTTTCTCATTATCATAAGAACTGGGAAATAAAGTGCTCATTATCCAAAGAACTGGGCATAAAAGTGGTCGTTTAATCCCTAGGGATCAAAAGTAACCCCCCACCACTTCTCGATCTTGACTGGGGCGAAAACGCCTCGTTTACCCCCTCCAAGCACGCACGTAAAAGCGAGGAAAACGTGGTTCTGGTATATAAAGTAAATAAATAAAAATGACGCTTACAAGCATTTCGATTGAAAGATAAATATCGGTAGCAGGAGTCGAACCCAAAACCAGCAGCCTACTAGGTGAAGACCTTAACCGTTAGGCTATCATGCTGCTTCAAAAATTCTTTTTATTTTCGAGGTTCCAAAATCGTCACACACATTTTTTTGGTCGAGTTTGTTTGGGCGAGGTCCCCTTATAAGCAGCATTCATCATATGTTACTGCAGGTTATGGGTTAGATAGATATACAGCGAATTTCCGTAATTTTCGAAATGTATTACATTTTAACAGCAAACGGCATATATTACTCTCTCTCTTTCTCTCATCGAATATGCAATGAATGAGGAAGATGCTTGAACACTCGTAAAATTGAGGAAACGAACTTATTGAAACCTAAATAATCCTTTTCAATTGAAACAATCATTGCCTCGTCGTTGATTTGCCGAATTCGAATTTAGGAAATAATAAAAGTCTCTCTCTCTTTCTTTATCGTGTACTTTTTTTTTCTTAACAACTATCTCTCGTTTCCTATCTATAATTGTATCGACCAGAATGAACAAGGGAAACCGTCTCGACCGGTAAGCTTCCACGTCGTTTGATCGATGGCTCTGGAATCAAATCCCGCTTGGAAATTTCTCTCTTCCAACCTGCTGACTTTCCATTATCATTATCGTCGCCAATACCTCGACCGGAGAACATTTCAGGTCCACCACTACTTCGTCGTCTAAGCGTTTTCTTACGATTACGCGTTCTGCCGTTTACGCTGTTACGACCAAACATGTCACGCTGCAATTCTGATATATCTGCTGGAACAGAGCCGCGTCGAGGCGAGGGCATTATTCCAGAAACTCCGAAACCCTCATTTCCGCGAGGGCTTCCATTTTTGTTGCTGATCATGTGTGTACCGTTGTTGTTGTTATAGTTTTTGTTGTTGTTTGTAGGAACGTTTTCTCGCTCCTCTGAAAACACGTGAGTATTTCATTAAATTATTATAATGTGCTTGTGTAAGTGGAAAGAACATAGTATATGTTAGTTTAAAATAAATAATAATTTACCGACTGGAAAAAATACGTTTCCTAGTAGTTTACTTAGAGCGGCTTCTTGTGGCAGACTCGCCCTTCTTGGCAATAGTGCATTATCCCCACGTGGACCCAGAGTTGCTCGCAATGATCCACTCGCTGCTGGAATTATATTAAAGAAAAAATTAAATGTTAGCTTGCAATCAGGTAAGGCAAAAAGAACTTAGAAGATTTTTCGAAAAAATGCTTATTAGCGGGTGATTTTTTAATTATTTGTCCGGAAAATGTTGGGACAAATCGATGGATGTTTGGATCGATGGAAAATAAGATTTTCAGATGAATATTAAAGTAATATATCCATACCTACAACAAGGGATGGTAAAGTACTAATGCGTAATGATTATAAAAGACATTGATTACTGCGGAGATATTTTCACAAAACAGGCATAACATCTTGATGAATAATATACGTCCGCTTCGTCCTATTGAGACTTATCGTTCGGTACGGTATTGAGATAAGGTATAATAGATGATACCATATTCGAAGCAATAAAGGTACGCATAATGCTAAATAATCACCAAACGCTTTGAGAAGTTATATCCGAAAAACCGTATATCGTTCGAACGGCATCATCATCGGGCAATATGATCAATAAACAGACGAAGAAACTAGTGTATGTTCTATTATAACACAGGCCCACAAAAAAAAGTTGTGTTCACTGGGGGATCAGACCATACTTTTATGTCGTATTTTTTCCCGCTGAACACGAATCTGAAGTAAGAGTTAGGGGTTGGTGAGCAAATGCTCAAAAAAAAACGCATAAAAACTGATAAAAATCATGATCTAGTCATTTTTTCAGTATGATGATAATATTCTTATAATTTTCTTTGTTTCCTGGCCCTTTTGTCTTCAAATGACCTATCCAGTGGATTTTTGCTGCGCTTTTTTCCTCTCTCTTGTGCTTCGCTTTGTAACATCCAACAGTCATCTGCAAACATATCTATTCCCCATTGTCCCTGAAATCGCCGTTCAAATTCCTTCAGATCTTGATGAAATTTTTCTTCTTAATTGCTCTGCACTAAAGTCTCCGTTATTCTCCGGAAATTGATGAAGATGAGAATCAAAAGTGCATTTTCAAATTCATTAGATAACCTGAATTTTCAAAGTTTTTAAAATCATAGTTGCCACAATGTTTTTGTAATAAGCATTTCTTATATTATCCAAAAATGTAGTGCACACTTCTTTAAAACTTAACTATGATGCCTTCTCTTGGCCATTCATCGGTGAAACGAATCCTGCATCTTTGAATAACTTTCGGATTTCCGGCCCTGGCAGGACTCAGCACGAATTTTTCAGTGCAAGGAATTCAGCGGACACCGAAAAGACGACAGGTGGCTTTGTATCAAAAGGCAACGGTGCGAGCAACTCGTGGAGCAACGCTCTTTCCAAAAGTTACCGACTGAGGAATCAGTCATTTTCGAGATTATATCAAAAGGCAATAGTGCAAACAAGTCGTGGAGCAACGCCACTGCAATGCTCTTTCCAAATGTTACTGACTGAGGAATCAGCTATTTTCGAGGTAACCATCGGTGTTATGTTGCGACGGGGTTCCAATAGGAGTTGTTCGGTCCGTTGCTTTTGATATAAGGCAACTCGTTGCACATCGAGTTGCCCTGATCGCTGCAAATCCCGCCAGAGGGTCCATCGAAGATACCTTCTTTTAGTTAAGCATCAGATTTGTGCTTAAATACCACGAAATGTTGAATGAATGAATCTCTCTACACGTGCCGTTTAAGGTCAGTTGTCGGTGCAGTCCAAACACTCCGTGGTAGCAGCTTCTGTTGGTACTTGTAATAAGCTTGTCAAAAAACGAAAGATACAAAATTTATTTCATCTTTGTGTGGCCTACATGAGACACAATAGGATGTGAGTCAACATGTTTGCAAAGTACTGTTGGGTATTACACAGAGAAACAAACAAAAACGGCATGATGATAATATAATACAGAAGAGATTACTAGATCATGATATTTATCGGTTTTCATGGATTTTTCCGAGAATTTTCTGATCGAGCTCTAATTCTGACTTCAGATTCGTATTCAGCGGAAAAAAATACGTAGGAAAAATATGGTGGGACACCCAACACACGACTGTTTTTTGTGGGCCTGTGTAATTTGTGTTCCTTGATGGCAACCTTATCGAACAATGTGAAGAATAAGTGGATTCAAAATTTGTGTACGTTTCGTATGATTTGCGTACCTTGATGATTGATCACCTCCGTCGGTACCGAGCCTCGTCTGGTATTGTGACGATCTGTTCTCGGGGTAACGGCAGTGGCGCTGATTATGCTGTCATCAAGTCTCGCTAGCAGGCCTACCGGTGCTGAACCTCGACGTCTAGTCGATCCCTGATAGAAAAATAAATGTTACACGCCGAAGCCTTTTTTTGAAATCCACAGATCTATTCAGCAGTATTCTTGAAACAGTGCATAAGTCAGCCTTATTAGGTAAGAAACATTCTTGTCATAATGCAAACACTAAAAAATTGAAAAGTTTTAAAATGCGTGTAAACTATTATCGAGTAAGATAATAAAGGAGAATTAATTGCTATTGCGATGAAATACCTGATTCGTTCGTCGCGCATAAGCGATGCTGCGCTTGTTGAAATCATCCTGAACCATTCTCGGATCCAAGTTCTCCTTCATTTTTCCATCGTCAGTGATTTTTCGAAGCTTAAAGCTTTTTTGTCTTGAATAATCGCAATCTCTCTTTGTGCCAATCGGAACTATTTCGCCACTGCAATCGCCGACACTTGGTCTCACGTCACTTCCACTGTCGCTCGACGACGATATACTTTGACCTCGCAATGGTGAGCCAGGCGGACTTCCAATAAAGAATTTTCGAGTAGGTAATTCCGAGGTAACGGGGATCGCGGTAAAACGTCTTATAACTGTATTAATCATAGAATTACTGTTCACTGTTATTTTGTTGTCCGTAGTTGGAGTGGAGTTTCTCCGTGGGTCAGACTCTTTCGATTTTTCCGTAAACTTCGTGAGCGCCGAAATTTGATCGATGTATATCATGCCTGAGGCGGTTGAATCACGTTGACGGAGAGGATTCTTCGATTTGACAGAATCTCTGTTGAGATTTTCAAAATTTTGTGGTTCCGACGCCGTTTGTGAATCAAAGCCATTGCGATTTTTTACCAATTTCGTGCCACTAATCAGCGAGGTGTATAATATTTGAGCTGGATAAGTTTCCTGAGCCGACGACGGCCGCGTGTGACGGTTTTTGAATCCCAGAAGATTCGAATCTTCGTTTCGCACAGCTTGGATTGAATGACGCCGTGGTAAATGAATATTGAATGACGAAAAAGGATCCAAACACTGTTTGTTGGAGTCTGAAACATCTCGTTTTTTCGAACAACAACTATTGGCCGTTTCGTGCTGCCGAGATAATTTTATCAAGCTACTTTCTTTGAACTGTTTGCTCAGAGATTCACAATCAGTCTCGAAGTTGGTATGACTGGAACAGCAGCAGTAGCTAGAACAATCACCAGTGCTGTACTTTTCTATCATAGAACTCTTTTCAGAACTGGAGGCGGTGTCGTCATCAGCCTCCATTAGAGTTTCCGTTTGGCATTTTGACATTTCTGCTGTGGTTGACATGTAACGGATTCTTACGTAGGGCTGAAGTGGCGGAAAAGTTTGTTGTCTCGTGAGACATTTTGTCTGCGTTCTATATTTCACACTGTCTGGTTGTAACACAGAAGAAAGTCGTGTAGCTTGAATACTACTTGTTATACTCGCTATGCTAGTTTCTGGTAAAAGATTTTCAGCGCTCATGGGACGCTCGCAAGAGAAACTTGCGTTTCTAGTAGATTCATAGAGGCTGCTTTTAGAAGATAGCAAAGAGAGTGAGCTGCGGTCATGAAGAGCTTTTATGTTGGTTTCGATATCCTCCAGAAGAAACACAGGACTGTGAGTGGTTTTTACACGCTCACTTGGCAAGCTTTCTCTTCGGCTGTCTTCAATCATCGACAAAGTTGATAATGGCTTTAAAACGCTAATAGGCATCGAGTGCCGCCTATTGAATCGTTGGGGTCCAATATCATTGGGCAAACTCCGACGTCTCTCAGACATTTCAGTAATAGCAATATCCGAAAGTAAAATATCAATACTTCGAGAATCTTCTTGTTTAATAGCCGCCGTAACTTGTTGTTCGTCATCCGAGGTTGATAAATTTTGTACTAGCTCCAAGTCCGATATCTCGGTTTTAGTTTCCTCCGCCGTATCGTGAACTATGAGAGATTCCCAACGCTTCTGATTATAGCGTAAATGGAGCATTAACGAGACGCTGAGACCATCGCCCAGAAATCTGTGCCACTCCTTGTATAATGGAGTTACTACGAACTCGAAGAAGCCCGTTTGTATTCGCGGAATACTGATAGATTGTCTGTCACAGAGAGGTGTAACAGGAAGATTAAGCCGCCTCTCGTAATCACCCTGTCGAAAAAATTCCTCGCATACTTTGTACGACCATTTTCGCGAAATATCCCATGGTCTGCATGGATTCGAGATGTCAGCGCATTTTAAAGATATTTGGAGTATAAAGTGACGATTCTCCGGACGTTCCATATCCAGTGTGTTATTGTCAAGAGAGTTCTGTGGAAAACAAACAAAATCACTGAAAGGTTATTTACATAATTTATTCCTTCGTCATAATAAAAGCTTTCTTTTCATGCAGTATTGAAAAGATTTTTCCGTCACTCTGCTTAGAAAATCTTATAACAAACGAGAAATTCCATTTTTTTAAATGTTCGTATGTAATATTAGGTGTACAGATAAATAATCCAAATTATTTTAAGCAGTTATGAAATCAATTTTAAATTGAATTGATTTTCTGGCTCTTTTGTGATTATGTAATGTTGACATATAGCTATTAAAGATAACATATGGTTTGGCGAAACGCCCAACATAACATTCAAAAATATTCAGTTTATCGAGTCGAAAATGGCAACAGATAAGGTGCATATTCGATCCATTCTTTACGAATTCCAACAAAGAAAAAATGCTGTAACAGCATGGGAATCGATTTGTTCCTTTCTCGGCGAAGGTGTTGTATCCTATGATGTGTGCGCATTTTGGTTGAAGCATTTTAAAAGCGGTTATTTCAGTCTAATTCACAAATAACGCCCTGAAGGCCCTCGAAAATGAAACAACGATGATTTCGACCAACTGCTCGCTGAGAATTTGGCACAACAGCTTCCAGAACAGTTGGGAGTAACGCAGCAAACGATTTCCAAATGTCTACATGAGATGAGAAAGATCCAGAAAAAAGGTAAATGGATACCACAATGAACTCAGTGAAACCAACAAAAATCAACGAGTGGTGGTGTCGGCAGGACTGCGTTTCTACAGACCCCCACTGTCACCGACGCAACTGTCCACGGCCCAACAGTCACGGTCATTCGGAAATCTCGATAAATTGTCGGGGCACAATTGTGACGAGTCTAAAACCATAAAACAAAACCTTCCACAAATTAAATTCTCACGATTAAACTCTCACACGTCTAGACTATATACGACCGAATTGTCACGAGGCAAAATTGTCGACATTTGAATCGTATGTGGCTTATTTATATACGGAATAACTCACACGGGCTACAGTTGTCTTTGCTTAACTGTCACTGACTTCCATTGTACACGGCTCAACTGCCACCGTTCAAAACTGTCACGGCGCAACTGTCACCGGTCTAAAGTGTACATGGCACAACTGTCATGAAGCAAAACTGTCCCGACCCAAGCATGAGCGTACTAGAGCGATTTTCACCAACTCAGAATTCTGCAAACTCTATGGGTGCGTTCTTTAATTCATCTTTGTCTCTTTTTTTATCGTCACGTCTCTTTTTATTTCAATGTGTTGGATAGGGAGAGAATTACAAAAAAATGAATTAAGGAATGCACCCATAGAGTTTGCAGAATTGTGAAGTGGTGAAAATCGTGCTGATACGGTGACGTTCGGGGCGTGATAGTTGTGCTTCACGACAGTGGTGCCATGTACACTTTGGACCGATGACAGTTGCACCGTGACAGTTTTGAACGGTGTCAGTTGACCCGTGTACAATTGAGGTCCGTGACAGTTAAGCAAGGGCAACTATGGCCCGTGTCAGTTATTCCGTATATAATTAAGCCAGATACGATTCAACTATCGACAGTTTTGGCTCGTGACAATTCGGTTGCATAGAGTTTAGACGTGTGAGAGTTCAATCGTGAGAATTTAATTCGTGGAAGGTTTTGTTATGTGGTTTTTGACTCGTGGCAGTTGTGCCACGACAATTTTTCGAGATTTTCATATGGCGGTGACAGTTGGGCCATGACAGTTGCATCGGTAACAATATTGGCCTCTGTAGAAACGCAGTCCTGCCGCGGTGTGTCTCTCATTCCTATAAGCAGTGTCAACAATATTTTTTGTGGAAAATCGTTACGGATGATGCTAAATGGATACTCTATGATAATCTAAAACGTAGAAAGTCATGGATAAATCCCGGTGCATTCTCAACATTGGCAACGAATTCAGACGTACATAGAAGCACAGTTCCTATACCTTCGGACAAACTGGGGTACAGACGTTAGTTCTGTACCCCAGTGGCTAGAGGCGCTAGCAGCGTATGCGTGTATTGTACACCAACGGCTCACTGATGTAACACATACATGTTCTTCCGATCACAGCGTCTCTAGCGACAGTTCCTGTCCAAGAATACTTGTCTCGGATTGAAGCATAGTGCAATGTGCTTCTATGTACGTCTGAATTCGTTGACATCGGTCACAAAATCCAATCGCTTCGGAAAGATGGTTCGTCTCGGTATTTGGTGGGATATCACGGGCGTGCTTTATGAGTTGTTGGAACCAGGTGGAACAGTTTTTGCGGACTGCTACCAATGTCAATGTGGCAGAACCGCGTTTCTACAGAGCCCAATTATCACCGACGCAACTGCCACGGCCCAACTGCCAGCGTCATACGAAAATCTTCAAAAATTGTCGTGGCACAACTGTCACGAGCCAAACAACACATAAGAAAACCTTCTACGAATTAAACTCTTACGATTAAACTCTCACACGTCTGTACTTCATACCACCGAATTGTCATGAGGCAAAACTGTTGGCATTTGAATCGTCTTTGGCATGCACGGAACAATGACACGGGCCACATTTGTCTTTGCTCAACTGTCACGGGTCTGAACTGTACACGGCTAAACTGACACTGTTTAAAACTGTCACGGCGCAACTGACACCATCCTAAAGTGTACATAGCACAACTGATACGAAGCAAAACTGTCGAGATAGGAAGTCGAACGTCAAGCGTTGAAGAGAGTAGACATGGAGAAAGAGAAAGTCGTCGAATTGAGAGTAGACGCAAAAGCGAGTAGCGAACAGCGTTAATTCTGTGTGTGTGTTGAAAAGGTACCTGTCGCGCGCGCCGAGGGTAGCCTTGAGTTGTCTAGTTAATTAATTCAGTATTGTTCATCGTTATTTATATCTTTTGTATCATTTATTTGTCATATCGGCCAAGAGCCTGAATAAACGCTTTATTATCGCTAAAAGTAAACTCGTGAAAAAAAAGTAAAGGAGGGAGATAACCCTATCCTTTAACATATCTTACGCTATCACTTGTTCCGGTCGATGCAACATGCCTTGTCTGATGTGCACTTCTAATCAGTGGATGAGATCCGTAAATAGCTTAATGACTTTATCGTGTCCAAAGACGTAACATTTTTCTGAGATGGAATCCATTAGCAGAATTCATAATCAGAATCCATCAGAACCGAATCCATCACCAAAATAGATCAGCTGCCTGAAAGATGTCTTACAGTTATAGAAAACAAGGGCGAATACTTTGAACAATTTAATTTATTTTCTTTCAAAATAAACCTTGAATGTAGCTAAAAAATTGGATTATTCATTTGTACACTTAATATTTTTCGTTACCGTAATATAATATGCCGGTGTGTATTTGGCGGACTTGAAAAATCGCATGTCTATTAGCTCAGTCAATTCGTCATTTGAAAAAAGATTTTGTAAGGGCCACGATTTTTTTATAGATTTGTCAGGGAGTCATGGTGAGTACAAAAGTGCATTTTAGGAATAGGGGACTGTCTACATTTGACCGTCCTTTTAAAAGAAGGCTCAAGTAGTTAAAACAAAAATCGAAGTGCACTCTATTTTCCGTATGTTTAATAAAAATCTTACTATAAGCACTTTTGTAGATGATAAAAAGATCTACAACTTATATCTCTAATTTTCTGGCGTAATATCAGTAATTAAAAAGTTATGAACAGAAAAGAATTGAAAAACGGGGGATGCAAAGCTTTGAGGCGAGCTAACTCTCTCATTTAAAGTTCTATAATAAAATCCACCGTAATTATGCAGTTTGATGGCTTTTACGAATTTTCATGGTTTTTGATTTTTTTCGCAATTTCCTTCTTTTTGACATCAGCAATAAATATTCTATTGAGGGGCTCATAAAATCTCCGCCCAACTAGTTTTTTTGCCAAAAACCACGACATTTTTTTTCACAATATCAGATTTTTTCGGAATCCACTATCTTTAAACACTAACAATATTCCTCCGAGGAAGCTCTGAGAAGTTGCAGGTATCATATTTTTTTGTTAGCAAAAACCATCTAATTTCTATTCTGCAATACGTACTCGCAAAGGTAATTAAGATATTCCTATCGCGAACCCGAATACTTAAAAATTGGCTGATTTTTTCCTAAAATGAAGTACAGATACATCCCATACATCCCATTTCAATCCAAGTTTTCGAACATTTATTCACACATTACAACTTTGAAAATTGTTCAATTTATACAGCTCTATACGGCAATGACATACTCGTCACATTTGTATCTGATAATTTATATACCGAACATTTTCAGACAGTCTCGCTTTGGCCCTCGTACTGTACGGATGTGCTCCTCGTCCTTTAAAGTTTAAGCTTTAAAGTATTTGTATAATATTTTTTGCTGTATCTGGAATAAAATATGAATATACCACATACGACTGAATTTAACGATGATTATCGAAGCGGTTTGAATTTTAAATTTTAAATTCTCGAATAATGTTTGTGAATGACCAATCCCAGCAAACACACTTGGATGATTTACGAAACATTTACGTATAATTGAAATGTAATATCTACGTCATATAATGTTCATCACAAATTCGTAACTTTTTCATAACGCACGTAAACGAGATGTATATAATACGTCCTGACGATATGTAGTAAGGATGTCAATGAAAGATGCAGGAATTACGAAAAACTATAGACATCACAAATACGTAACATTGATACGTCAAGATCTCGTCACTCTTATACGAGATATTTACATGTACTGTAAACTTGTCAAACTGTTACGAGTCGATGCTGTAACAATTATAGAACATTGGTGATATTATAATCTCGTAGTATAGGCTACGTAGCAAATATGTCACACTGTGACATAAATGTTATAAGACATTTCCTGTAACAAAACCGTAACAATTATATTACATTGCTGTAACAATTATAGAACATTGGTGATATTATAATCTCGTAGTATAGGCTACGTAGCAAGTATGTATAATGTGTGACATAAATGTCACAAGTCATTTCTTGTAACAAATCCGTAACAATTATAGAATATTGCTGTAACAATTATAGAACATTGGTGATATTATAATCTCGTAGTATAGGCTACGTAGCAAATATGTATAATGTGTGACATAAATGTCACAAGTCATTTCTTGTAACAAATCCGCAACATATACGTATCAGGCCTGTTTTGGAATTGATAGCCTATTTTCAATTTTCCAGGCATTGTCCTGGTCACAATTTTGACTTTGATCAAAATTTGCCGCGCTCATCCCATAATAATAAGTGTTACGAAGGATATGAGACGTCGTAGAACAAAATCTGTCTATCAATTCTTCCTGAATCATCCGCAGAGTGTAAGAACCCAGTTTTGAGTTTTTATACTCTGTGTAAAAACCTAGCTTTGAGTTTTTACACTCTGCGCATGATTCAGGAAGAATTGATAGACAGATTTTGTTCTACGACGTCTCATTTCCTTCATAACTCGTTTTCCCATGAGATAAGCACGGCATATGTTTTTTGCTCTTTATTTCAGAGTTGCAGGCCTGCTTTGAAATTGTTACAATTCGTAAGTCGACTGGTTGGATTGTAGATTACATTTTCAATCTGTAATCCAACTGATTGGGTTATGGATTACATTTATAATCTGTAATCCAAATAATTGGATTACGCATTACATTTGTAATTTGTAATCCGACTGCTTGGATTACGGATCAAATTTGTAGTAGTGTGGGTACTTATAAAAAATGTTTTTTGATCGAAACATTGATAAAAAATGTGATATACTTTTTTCATACTATTGGGAATAATTACATGTATTCAGTAATATAATAAAAACAACATTTCTCATTTTATAAATTGCGTTATAAAATTAATATTGTTCGACAACAGTTCTTATAAATTATTTATGTGGAACAACATGACAACTCAGTGTTCAGGTGGAAATTATTGAAATTTTCACCTGCACGCTTCTAATAATTTCCTTTCAAAGATGAATGTAGTTGACTGTTTACGGAATATTGTTTACAGACATTTCTCGACACTACCTGCTGAAGGAAGGAAGGTGCTCCGAATTGGAGGCAAACAATGAAGTTAATGATTATTTAACCTATGTTTGCGGGAAAATCAGCGATATGAATAGGCGTCCCAAAACAAAGACAGAACGTAATTACACTGTTGACATTTGAAATATGTACTTTTTAAACGAACAGAAATCCCGATTTACACTGTAGCGAATCCTTATTCATGGTTATTACGGTGAAATTTGGTGAATCGAAAATTTTGAAAACTGTTGGCTACCCTCAAAAATAAAAGATATCGTTGAAATAAAGGTTTCCGTGCATCGATTCGATTTTTTGACAATATATAGAGGGCGCGCGGGACGTTTAACAACGCAATTTTTAGCGTTAAATTCACTTTATCATTGATAAACGGAAACCGATCCCAGTGAACACGTTATGTTGCCGCAATGTAACATGGAAGTTACATGTAATGTTACAATGTTATCCCTATGTAACGTTGCTGTTATATAACATGCAAGTAACAATGTTATGTAACATTTGTTACATGTAGGTTACATAACTGCAATATAACTTTGTTACATTACAGCAATGTAACATATGTTATATTGCGGCAATATAAATTTGTTACATTACAGTAACGTAGCAAATGTTATATTGCGGCAATATAACATGGAAGTTACATGTAATGTTACAATGTTATTCCTATGTAACGTTGCTGTTATATAACGTGCAAGTAACATGTTATGTAATATTTGTTACATGTAGGTTACATAACTGCTATATAACCTTGTTACATTACAGTAATGTAACATATGTTCTATTGCGGCAATATACCATAGAAGTTACACACTGTAAACATTTTTACTACGAGGGGTCAGGGGTCGCGAAATCAAGTTATGAGGGATGGCGTAAGTTATGAGGGGTCAGGTATTTTGGAATGAAGTTTTGAGAGTTCACATGACACTAGGGGTCGGAGGCCCCCAAATTAAGTTATGAGAGGTCACTTAACTTATGAGAGGTCACAGCTCTTTCAAACATGTTTTAAGGGCTTACATAATTTATGAGAGGTTAGAAGCTCTGAAATGAAGTTATGAAGGGTAACGTAAGTTATGAGGGTTCAGGTATTCTGGAATAAAGTTTACATAACTTATGAGGGATCAGGGGATTGGAATTCGCAAATAAAAAAACGAACTTTCATGGTTTATTGCTCATTCAAATGCATATACTATTATTATTATTATTATTATTTTGCTACCATTATTATACTACTATTATTTGTTCGGCACTCCAGCATTCATATATTATACAAGTAGAGAGAATTCATGAGTAGTCGGTAGCGTAATCGGTAGCGTGTTAGGTAGATAGGTAGGATGGTAGGTAGGGTCGAGGGTTCGATTCCCAGTCTCTGAGAAAAGTTAGATCAGACAATTCGTGCAGATTTTTTTTTTCTATGAATCTCTTTCGGGCCGGTAAACTATGCATATTAAATTATTTTGCGAGAGCTATATATTTTTTATAACATGTTTAACAACAATTAATTCTAGTTACTGTAACGTAACACAATTACATAACTGTTACGTAACTGTTATATAACTGTTACATAACTGTTACATAACTGTTACGTAACTGTTACATAACGTTACATAACTGTTACATAACGTTACATAACTGTTATGTAACAATGTTACATTGCTGAGTAGGAAATTGTAACTTACATGTAACTTACATGTAACGTCCATGTAATGTTACATGTTACAAACGGTAACATTGCCGTTACATTGCTGCAACATTACTGTGTCCACTGGGATAATTCTAAAAATTCTGAATTCTTTATATAAGGTGCCCAGATATGTACTCTTTCAAACCCATATTCCCTGAACATTAACAATTGGTTCATATCATCGAAAAAAATCTCAGAAAATCGATATTTTCACTGGTATTCACAACAAACGTTTTTGTAATTTTTCCATCTTTTTTTCTTGTAAAACTCGGTATCAGGATTGCTTACAATGCGAAAATTCATAAAAAAGTAAATCTGATTACTTTTTCACTCGATTTTCAACCAATAGGAGCTTGGTATTCAACATCACGCGGTACGAGCAAGACGAAATGATGTCGGTAATTTTTTGAAAATTTCCCGGCTGTTGAAAGTAACAAGCGAATACTTTTCAATCGCTTGCAACCCACGTACATATCAGAAACGTCAAATTCATCGAGATGAGCGAAAGAAAATCGCCTTTGTCGAACATAATTTTTAATAAAGCCATGCGATTTTTCCGACGAAGATGTTGAAAAGGAAGCTCCTATTATGAGGGTGCATTTTAGACTTAAAGCAATCACATGAAGAAAATCAAATAAATCCGAGAGGCTCTGTTGAAAAAGACCGATAGGACTGATAGAATCTGTTAAAATCTGTTAGAATCGGGGACAAATACACACTAAATTCCAATAGAGATTTATGAGGATTTATAGGATTCTATCGGTTCATATCGGTCTTTTTCATCAGGGGGGTCAGGGTCACAGGTTCAGACACTTGGGCTGGAATACCTCATAAATAAATTAAAATAAAAAAAAGTAAATTTTACTTGACTCATTTGAAAAACATGTTATTTGTTTTTCGCTATTCAAGTGACAAAGTTTGCTATGATTATATAAGATTAAGATTCATTAGGTATTAATGATTTGCCGAAAATAAAAAAAATAAAAAAATGTAGGTTTTTTAAGATTGTGAAAATTATCATTACATTATTTTTCGCCGATTAAAAAATGTTTCCTTCTAAAGTAACCTTATTTGAAGCTGAATCAATGATTTTTTTATTTTTAATAATTTTTTGGTGGCAGAAAAAAATACAATGCAAAAAACGCAAAAATGCCGTGTATTTTAAATGAGGAAAAAACCGTCTAAAAGGCACGGTCAAATCACTTCCAAAACGGTTTTTATTTAAAATTCGTTTTAGGTTATGTACAAATGATCTAGGAGGGGAGAATTAGAAAAACGACAACTTGAGAAATAACGGACAGCCTACTGTAGGCAACAAAGCTATCGGGAAATACCCAACAATTTCCAAGCGCTCGGGGTATTATAACTGAAAATTTCCAAACGAAGATTTCTTTTATTTGACATGTGATACTTTAATATTTATGAGGGTTATTTTCATAATGTCATCTGTTATCAGCCGCGTTGTATATTTACATCATTTCAGAACTGGCCGCAACGAACCTGCATCTTGCAGAGGAAACAGACAGCGGCGAAAAAAATGAGGACAATGAGGAGGATAATAATGCAGACAAGGAGGAGGAGGAGGGGAAGGACGATGATGAGGATGATGTGGAGCAAAAAGCGGCAAAAAGGAGTAAAATAGACGTAGAGTTATAAAGCCAAATTAAAGTTTCTTTCCAAATTTTATTGTGGTTTTATTAAAGCAAAACCTGTAACCTACGTATCAAACTACTTTTACCATATGCATGAATTTTGTTTAAGGATCTCATTTTGATTTTGCCTAACGTGTCAAAAAAAGGTTTGTGAATGCACAAAAGCAAACCATAGCAGGAGCGCACAACTGCCGTTTGTAACTTTTTGAGGTAGAGGTTGGAATCAAGTCAAGTCAATCAGGCCGAAATTATCAAATTCTGCTATGAGAAAGCCAAAATTCTCATATTCTGCTATGCGAAGTCTGTTATGCAAAGGCAAAAAATAAAATATTCTGCTCCGGAGAGGCCAAGATTATGATATTCTGCCATGCGAAGGCCAAAATTATGATGATAGTGAAGGAAGAATCGGCTGCGATTCGGCCAGTGGGTCCAAATGACAGTGGACAATTTTTTTGGTATAACGTTTCGATCCTAATTCGGATCCTCTTCAGATTTATTATTTCTAAAATTACATTCTTTTTTGTCTTATTTTGTATGATATGTTTTACATTATAGGCTTAAATGTTATCTGTCCTGACTGACCTGAATTTGTACGGGTAATTTTTTTTGCTCATTTAATGAATCTTGGATAATATTCATTATGAATTTATTGTATAAAGACGGGTCATTTTTTTGTGATCCTTGGTGTTTGTGAGAAAGAGGATTTTGATATTTTATTGCTTAGTTTTTTTTTTTTTTTTTTTTTTTTTTTTTTTTTTTTTTTTTTTTTTTTTTTGAGACTTTTGTGTATGTGTTATTTACCTATGAAATTCATGTTTGATAATTCAGTACAGTTCACAGCCAATGGGTTCACCGTTAGCCCCGATATTATCAAACATTGTAATGATCGACTTAGAAACCAACTGCTTAGAAAAACTGAAGTTCACGATACCAATCTACAAAAGATACGTAGACGATATTATTATGGCTCTGCCTACGGACAAAATAGATTCAACACTTAACATCTTTAATTCATACCACACTAAACTACAGTTCACAGTTGAAGTAGAAACAAACAACAAATTACCATTTCTAGACATCTTGCTAATCCACAAAAATAACTCAATAATCACAGACTGGTACAGAAAACCGACTTGGTCAGGTCGATTCATAAGCTTCTTCTCTCACCACCCTCTTACGCAAAAGAAAGGAATTATCATGATGTTGGTAGACAGAGCGATAAAACTATCACACGCATCCTTCCACCAAAAAAACATTGAACTAATCAAAAACACAATGACACAAAACTGTTACCCAATCTCCTTCACAGAAAAAATAATAAACCAAAGGCTAAGATTAATTCATTCACAATCAAATAACGACAACGCATTCGACTCCTCCAGATTAATAAATTTACCCTATACTGAAAATATTCACCACCAACTAGTCCGCCTTTTTCGACAATTCAATATAACACTAGTCACTAACAACCAACACAACATTCACTCCATCACCGGTTCCACAAACGATAAAATAGATAACATGGATAAATCAAACGTAGTTTACCAAATCGATTGTAATGATTGTGATGCATTGTACATAGGACAAACAAAAAGATACTTAAAAACGAGAATCAACGAACACAAAAATAGTCTAAAACACACTAACACAATAAATACAGCGTTAGCAAAACACGGAATAGAACTAAAACACAATTTTAAATTTGACGACGTTAAAATTTTTAATAATGAAAAATGGCTCAAAAAGCGATTAATTCTGGAAATGATACAAATTAAAGCACACCCCAAAGCAATCAATTTTAGAACCGACATCGACAAACTAAGCAGCATATATAATTCAATAATTTAATAATACTCAAAATAATAACGGGAAAACCTCAAATTACCATCCATTAATTGAAAATTCATTACCAAATCTAACAGTTATCAATTTAAGCCCGATCCAAAACCAGTTAACATAACCAGTCCGGCAAGAAAAATCACTAACGGCAAACTTCCCCAACCATGAAAAACCACCCCCACTTTTCAATACTCAATCACACTACCCCATTAATATAAATACCTCCTCACTCGCCTCAATACTCAGTCGCTACTTAGCTCTCGAATCGCCATGTAATGAAAACTGTTAATTTTGATCACAAATGGTTCTTGGAAATTATCAAACATGAAATTCATAGGTAAATAACACATACACAAAAGTCTCAAAAAAAAAAAAAAAAAAAAAAAAAAAAAACTAAGCAATAAAATATCAAAATCCTCTTTCTCACAGACACCAAGGATCACAAAAAAATGACCCGTCTTTATACAATAAATTCATAATGAATATTATCCAAGATTCATTAAATGACCAAAAAAAAAATTACCCGTACAAATTCAGGTCAGTCAGGACAGATAACATTTAAGCCTATAATGTAAAACATATCATACAAAATAAGACAAAAAAGAATGTAATTTTAGAAATAATAAATCTGAAGAGGATCCGAATTAGGATCGAAACGTTATACCAAAAAAATTGTCCACTGTCATTTGGACCCACTGGCCGAATCGCAGCCGATTCTTCCTTCACTATTGTCTCTCTACGGCCGCATACCTAAATCTCAAAGCCCAAAATTATCATCTTCTGATATGTGAAGGCCAGAATGAAAATATTCTGCTAGGCAGAAGCCCAAATTATGATACTCTGCTCCGCAGAGGCTAAAATTGTGATATTCTACTACGCAGACGCCAAAATTATGATATTCTGCTATGCGAAGGCCAATGTTATAATATTTAGGTATGCGAAGGCCAATATTATGATATTCTGCCATGTAATTGGCGAATTTCATATCATGTATATTTGAGCTCCAAAAAATTGATTTTTGGCCTAGATTGTTACTTCCTAGTACTAATGCAGACAAAATAAAATTATCCAGAACAATCCTTGATGGATATTCTCATAGAAAATAATTGAATCTTCGATAGCACGTTCAGATGGAAATCATAACCGTATTCTGGCGGAAGATTACGTGCGGTTACCGATAACTTCCGATACAGGGATGCAGGTTGCTATTCGCCTGTAAGCTAATAGAGACAATTTGGAATCCCACGAAACAATCCTGGATGGAGTATCTCATAGAAAACGATAAAATCTTATATCGCGCTCCCAGGTAGAAACCCCAACTCTATTCTGGCGGATGCTCACCGGCAATTACCGATAAATTTTGATACGGAGATGCCAGCTGCTATTTTCCAGTACAAATAGAGACGCATTGAAATCCCTTTGAAAAATTCCAGATGGAGTGTCTCATGGAAAACGATAGAATCTTATATCGCGCGTCCAGGTTGAGACCACAACTCTATTTTGGCGGATGCGCACCGGGAATTGCCGATAGATTCCGATTCGAGGATGCAGGTTGTTATTTGTTCAAAGAGACGCATTGAAAGTCCGAGAATAATCATAGGTGGAAAATCCGATAGGAAACGGTAGAACGCTTTATCGCACATCTGAATAAAACCACAGCTGTATTCTAGAGAAAGCTTACGTGCAATTATCAGTGAATTCTGTAGGAACGAGAAAATCTGGGTGCCAAAAACAAAGAACGCCCGTTTTGGTCAGTCACAGTCGCAGTAGTCATCTATAAAAAGAAGAAGATAGAGAAAGAGTGTGACGAGAGAAAAATGTCAGTTATCAGTTTGTCGTCAAGAAAATAAAGATTATCGTTTTGAATAGTTCTATATAAACCTTTGGTACGATATTTATTTCCGCGCATTATTCCAACACCACCTGGAACAATCAAATTAATCCTACAAATTTGGGGGCCCGTCCGGGATGTCGCAAATGAATATCGTAATAGTGTAAAAAAGTTCAGAATCAGATGTAAAGACCAGACAAAAGACGTAAAGACGAAAGACGTGAAGACAAAAGAAGTGAAAACGAAAGACGTAAAAACGTAAAGACGTAAAGAAATAAAAACGGAAGACAATAACAACAAAATGTTAGACCTGAAGAAGTGTACGTTGAAAGCCTTGAAAGAAACGCTTACCATCTCTAAACCTATTAACAGTCGGGAATAAGTGTGAGTTGTTGTTACGATTAAGCAAGCGGACCGTTTCGATATCTCGACTCTAGAGGAAAACGAAGAGCATCCAGAAGCAAGTCAAGACGAAACCGAAAACGACGAAGGAGCTGCTTCAACACAATATATGCTGGAAGTATACAAGAAAGAGAAAGAACTCGCTCAATACGAAGTCGAGTTGCTACGACGAGAGCTCGAGGTAATGCGTATGAGGCAGACAGACAACGGCACTTCGAACGAACAACCAAGGCCCGTCGTGACCCCAACCAGAATGCTTGTTCAAAACAATCTAAGCCCGACGCGCATGAGTCTATCTTTGCTCGCAGATTTACTAAGTTTCTCCGATGGAAACAGCGAATCGTACGAGAGATGGGAGAGGTAAGTACTCTTCCTAAAAGAAGCATATCGGCTAGAAGATGACGCGATCAAAATACTGATCGGGATGAGGCTAAAAGACAAGACGCTAGAATGGTTCCATTCTAAGCTAGAACATATACAGATGACGACGGACCACCTGCTGCATGAGTTGCGTGGAATGTTTTTCCGCCGCATAAACAGAATCGCTTCAAGGCGACGTTTCGAGGACCGTGTGTAGAGGAAAACGGCGACCTTCAACAATTACGCACATGAGAAAACAATTTTAGCGAACAAGTTAGGATTGTCGGAGAAGAGATATTACAGTACATCGTTGATGGCATTCCCGATTCCAATCTCCGTGACGCTGCGCGCATTCACGGATCCGCGACAAAAGAATCGCTTCTTCAAGCTTTTGAAGAAATTTCGTTGCGCGACCGCAGCGACACGATGAGAAGTGAAAATGAACAAACTGCATCGAAGATATTGGCAAAAAGCGAATAAAAACGAGCGAGTTGTTACTCAACGCTGTTTTGAACTGTGGAGCGCAAGATCATGTAGGTCCGAAGTGCCTGTCAAAGTGTTTCAAGTGCGAAAAGTATGGACATATCGCGGCAGTGTCCCGGCGCAAGCGAAATAAAAAAGCGTGCGTATTGGCAGAAACATCAAGGAAAAATCATAAACATGCAAAACGCGTCTTTGTTAATGGAATAATTGTAGATGCAATTCTCGACACGAGGAGTGAGATTACCATAATATGAGAAGACCAATATGTCGAATTAGGTAAACCAAAACTCGTAATCGAACCAACGCCATTCCGTGGCGTCGGAAAGGAAAAGAATAAGACGATTGAGTTCTTTAACGCGACAATGAAAATAGATGGTCATGAATACGAGATTCGGTTCAACGTGGTCAAAACCGAGTTGCTAGATCACAGTCTCCTGGCTGGAACTGATTTTCTTGACAGCGTTAAACGTGTCCGTATACGCCGTATTTGTACGATTGAACCGTTGGAAATTTGGCCGTATTGACCGCGGCCTCCCATTTTCCACCCATGTGCGGTGCTGCTGGTGGGTCGAATGACCACGAAGTTTCCAGGTTGGTCAGAGAAATGATTGTAGAGTTCATTTCTGCTGAGCCAGCCTTGAAGAGGGCTCGAAGTGTCGCATTCGCGCCGATGAAGTTCTTGCCACAGTCACTGTACAGTGTGTGACACATGCCTCGTCGTCCCGAAAATCGCGATGAAGGCCTCTGACGTGTAGTCGGTGACGAGCTCGAAGTGAACGGCAGAAGTGGCGAAGCACACGAAAACGGCGAGGTAAGCCTTATATGTTTTCGTGCCTCGTCCGCGCCACGTCTTGATCGTGAAGGGCCCCGCGTAATCAAGACCGGAATGAAGGAAGGCTCGTGAAGGCGTGACGTGGGCAGGCGGAAGTTGTCCCATCAGCTGTTGCGCCTGAAGTCCACGAAGTCGCGCACACGTCGTGCACCGAAGAATATGCGCTCGAACCGGCGCTCGACCGCCCAAAATCGAATACGATTGGCGAAGAAAGCTCAAGGTGGACTGTGTGCCACCGTGAAGCGTCCGGAAGGGCGCATCTGAAATGACTAATGTCGTGAAGTATGATTTCCTAGGCAAAATCGGTAAATGTTTTGCTTCGGATGACAGGAGCGAATTTCTCAGCCATCCGCCGACACGAAGAGCCCCAAGTTGATCAATGAAGGGCGTGAGGGCTGAGAGGGGGTTGCTAGTTTGAAGCGTTGCTCCGTTAGAAATTGTTCTTACCTCAGCCGAGAAGTACGTTCGTTGAACGAGACGTATCCAGAAGAATTTGGCCTCCTCTAAATCTCCGGGAGTCAGTTGAAAACCGGTTGAAGTACGAGGAAGGCGTTTGAAGCGGGCGACGGCTCGTTGACATACGGCCGTCACTCGAAGAAGCTTGGTAAGAGACGAATATCTCTCCAGAAGGTCCCAGTTTGAAGTCGCTCTGAAATTGCTGTAAAGGCGACCCCCGGTTTTCGCTCGAGGTCGCAATCCAAGGAAGTCTCGGCTGAAGAATTAGGCCATGAAGCTGACGAAAGTACAAGCCATTTTGGCCCGTCCCACCATAGACGATGTTTTGGAAGTTGCCGAGGAGTTAACTCACGAGACGCGCAGTCCGCTGGGTTCTCTTTGCCAGAAATGAACCACCATGTTGCCTTCGAAGTAAGCTCTTGGATGGAGGTGACTCAGTTTCGTACGAAGTCCTTCCATCGTGCCGGGTGCGAAGTGATCCACGTCAAGGTTACTGAAGAGTCCGTCCAGAGAGACACTGGAACCTCCGATAAGTCCAGAGTCGTCTGGACATGCAAAATTAACCTTGAGAGAAGAAGAGCTGCCGTTAGCTCGAGACGTGGAATTGTCAGTCGCTTAAGCGGAGCTACCTTCGTCTTCGAGCAGACGAGGGTGACGGTGGTTGACCCCTCGGCCGACGTCGATCGAAGGTAGACCACGGCTGACATTGCTAGCTGCGAAGCGTCCGAAAATCCATGAAGTTTCACAGAAGATAAAGGCAAAAAATGAACCCACTGTGGAAGAGAGATGAGCGAGAGATCGCTCAAATTCTCTCTGAAGTTCAGCCATTTGTCGTGAAGTGGACTTGGCAATTTGTCATCCCAATGAAGTTTTGCCAACCACAAGTCTTGCAAGAAGACTTTCGCTGTGATTATAATTGGCGAAATGAAGCCCTATGGATCGAAAAGTGAAGCGGTCTCCGACAGCACCGTCCTTTTTGAAATCTCCGAATTGAAGTTGAGCTAAGGCGTGAACTTGAAATTATCCACGTTCGAATTCCATACAAGTTCGAGAAGTTTCACATTGGGATCTTCCGATTTGATCGCGACCGCGTCCGGTCGAATTCTGAAGTGACATGGTGAAGAGCTTCCTTGATATTCGCTGTCCACTTTTGAAGTGGGAAGCAACCACGCTGATAGATACCCTGAAGTTGCCTGGCGATTTCCTGAAGTTCTTGAAGTGTGTCAGCGCCTCCGAAGATGTCATCGACGTACCTTCCATTCGTCAATAGTGAAGTGGCCAACGGAAAATCATGCCCCTCGTCCTCGACAAGTTGCAGCATGACTCTGATGGTGAGGAAGAGAGCGCAGCTCAGCCCGTACGTGACCGTTGTCAAATGGTATGGGACGACTTGATTGTCTGAATCGATCCATAAAATTTGCTGAAGATCCCAGTCGTCCGGATGGACGGAAATCTGACGGAACATCTTTGTTACGTCCGTCGCGAAGATGTACTGGTGTCGTTTGACCCAAAGAAGCACGTCGAAGGTATCTCGTTGAAGTTTGGCCCCGGTGTGAAGAATTTCATTGATCGACACACTGCTGGTTGTGTTGAAGGACCCGTTGAAGACGACACGAAGTTTTGTCGTGGCGCTGTGAGCGCGGAAGACGCCGTGATACGGAAGGAAGAACCTGGGTTTGGAAGAGTCCGTGATGACTGCACGAGCCATGTGCGACATGGTCTCGTACTCTTGAAGAAATCCGTTATAGAGCTCGTGATACGATTCGTTCGTAGCGCGTCGCCGGAGAAGTTAAAGCAGACAGCGTCTAGCTCCCGAGAAGGAATCTCCGAGAGACGAAGGTGACGACTTGAAGGGAAGCCGAACCACGTAGCGGCCATTTTTGTCTCTCGAATGTGCTCGCAGGCGGACTCGTCCGGCTCGATTGTAGGGCCGAATCCGAAGGAACTTCCTCCTGTTCCCAAAACTTCGAAAGCAAAGAAGGAATCTCATCATCGATGGAAGTGTGCTAGATACGAACCGAATTTGAAGTGGAATCGTTGACTGGACCAAACACGATCCATCCCAGAAGAGTCCGTTGAGCGATAGGCTCGTGGACTCGACCCTTGATGACCTCTGACTCGACCAAAAGACCGTAAGACCAAAAGACCGTAATCTACTCCGATGATGATGTCGATTGGTCCGGGTCTTCGAAAGTCGGGGTCAGCCAGACGAAGACCTTGAAGATGTTCCCACTGCGCCAAAGTTGTAAACGACGGAAGTGTAGACGTCAACACGTTCAGAATGACCACCGTGACCTCGAAGTGTGACGTTGAATCATGGATTGACGAGAGGAGGACGGTGGTCGCTCTCCGCGTCCGACCGGCTGACCGACTTCCATTCCCAAAATGTTGATTAAAGCGGCCATTCGTTTCAATCGAAGGAGTTGAACCGTTCGTTCAGAAATGAATGAAAGTTCAGCACCGGGATCAATCAGAAGCCGAACTCGATGCAAACTGCCAGAAGGAGAGGTCAAAATTGCCTGGCTCGTTGCCAGCAAAACTGACGGCCGAATAGCCACGTTTGCCGAAGCGCTCCGTGAAGTGGGAGAAGGCTCGAAGAAGTCCGAAGTTGCCGAAGCAAGAAGTTGCAACGGAGTGTACGATGCGCCAGATGAAACGTCGCATTGTTGACTTTCCTGGCTTGTATCGAAGTATTTCACTGAAGCTAATCCCGAAGACAACCACAAGATCGAATATTGACCGGTCGTAAATCGTTCAACATCTTTTTCAAGAAAGAAGACCGCGAATGAATGTTAAATTTCCGTTCATTCGGAGTGAATCGTAGGATTCGAGAAACTGAAGTGACTTTGTTCATCAAAGAAAATCGCACTAAATTTAATCTTTAATATTTCCGATGAAGTGAAGCACGAAGAGACGTCAAGATTGAAGAATAACCGGGCGTAAATCGGTTACCTTTCTTTCTCATTAGAGAAGTGCTGCGAATTTCCGTCGAAAACGTTTCCAATTTGTCTCCAACAAAGGGAGGCGCGTTGTGGCCAGTGCCTTGTTGGTGTTTTGCGGAGTGGCCGAAGCAGTGTTTTCGGCGAGGACCTCAATGCACGAAATCGTGCTTATGAGCCCGGCGATGCGACGCTCCATCTTGGCGACGTTGCTTACCATTGTCGAAGCATGCCGAAGAAACTCGAAGAGAACGAAAAATTCACTTCAACACGCGTAGACGCGCAAAGGAATGCCAAGCGCGCGAAGTGTCACGTGATGCGCACACTCGAAGAGCCCGAAAACCCGCGAAAAATCCCGAAGCCCGCAAGCACACTCGATCGTCGAGAATGTTCGTGCACTGCGCACACCGAAGGGTCTGGGAGAAAACTCGAAATACGCGCATACACACGATGCACGAGAATGTTCGTGTAACGCGTTCGCTCGAAGAGTCCAAAGGGTTGCGGAAAACTTTTAATTGAAGCGACGAAGAGCCAATGCGCACGAAGAGATCGCAAGCGCGCAAAAAGTCACGTGACACGCATACACACTCGAGAAACGATAATGTCTGTGATGCGCGCACACTTGAAGGGTCCGGAAAGTTCACGAAGAAGTTTGAATTACGCGCACACACTCGTTACTCGATAATGATCGTGTTACGCGTAAATCGAAGTGACGAAAAATCCCAATGCGCGAATAAACACGTGGTACATATCACGAAAAAGAAAAATCCAAAGCGCGAAGAAACCGAGAAGCGCGCGAAGGGAATCGGGTGATACGCGCACACGTCGAAGAACCCGAGAGTGTCCGTGTAGCGCGCACTCACGACGAAGAATGTCCAGCGAAGAACGAAGATCCGCACAAAACGGACGAAGCGATAACTATAATGGCGCGCGCGGTAACTGTGCGAGAGAGCGCGAGAATCTCATCCGCGCACTCGACAAAGAAGGTTGTCGAAGCGTCCGAGCTCTCTTCTCGCACGAAAGTGAGAGAGAGAGACTTATGGCGCACTGAGTGCGTGCGAGAGACCGATGTAGCGAAGCGTGGCGAGCACGTTGTCGAACAACGGAACGCCGGTTCTCTCGCGCACTTTTCTCTTTCGCGAACCGAAGCACTTCCGAAAATCCCGAAAAATCCCTTTTATTTTTCACCAAACACTCAAAAATCACTCACTGGCCACCCCGATCCGGCCTGAAGAACCATTAAATGTTTGGAAGAGACCGTTATTCTGGGATGAGGTGACCGTGAGAGAAAATTTGAGGAGATTCGTGAAAATGAAGAGGCCGGAAAGAATGCGAAAAGAAAGTCACCAATTTAACAACGTAACAAAACTTAATATTTATTATCACGAATCGTTGAATTGGTATAAGCCGTGGTCGAAATAAGAACTGTAGGAATTTTCACACGCGCGAACAATGGCGTGCTCATCGACGCGTGCTCGAAGAGACCCGAAAATGTCGTTCGAAGATATCTCACGAAGTAACTCTGTTTTAACCGTTCGAACTGTCCGAAAACTGTCCCACGATCGCGGTAATCAACGCGGGCGTAAATCGCGTTAAATACGTTGATCAGAAGCCGTAAGAAAATATGAAGAGGCCCGGAATGAAAGTAACAAAAACTAATGGCACGTGAACGTGTTAATTCTCCATGCGGTAGACGCGAAGTGACGAAGAAGAAGCCGGAAGTCGAAGAGACGGTGAATAAGAGAGTGGGGGGAATTCATCGATGATTTCGGAGTTCAAGCGAGCAACTGGCCACGAGGTGCTGGCCTCTCGTGTGAACTCTCGAGACCTGACGAATCCGTAACAGTCACATTACCAAAACGTATAACCGCCATGTAACATGGCTATAACAATGTGCGTATAACATTGAAAACAGGCAGGTTATGTAAATGTTATGGATCGTTGGATGGATCACTTCCATAACTAGCATTTGTAACGATTACGTAACATGCATGTAGCGTAATGTACGTAACAATAGTTATGTATAGGTTATACAAATGTTATGCAACGTTAAATATTGCAGTTACATCATTCGCAATACACACGTTTCATTAAAGCAATGTAACCAGAAAGTTACAAGTAACGTAACCGATGTAACATTTGTGTTACGTAACCACTATGTAACATGAAAGTAACATATTCGTCACATTTTTTATCTTAACGTTATTTACGTGCTATGTACCGATGTGACGTTACAGTAACATTGCCAAAACGTGAAACCGTCATGTAACATGGCTATAAGAATGTGCGTATAACGTTGGAAACAGGCAGGTAATGTAAATGTTATGAAACGTTACTATATCGCAGTTGCATAACTAGTATTTGTAACGATTACGCAACATACATGTAGCGTAATGTACGTAACAATAGTTATGTGCAGGTTATACAAATTTTATGCAACGTTAAGTATTGTAGATACATAATTCGCAGTACCCACGTTTCATTACAGCAATGTAACCAGGAAGTTACAAGTGACGTAACCTATGTTACATTTATGTTGCGTAACCACTATGTAACATGAAAGTAACATATTCGTCACATTTGTTATCTTCACATTATATATGTGCTATGAACCGTAGTGACATTACAGTAACGTTACCAAAACGTGTATCCGTCATGTAACATGGCTATAACAATTTACGCATAACATTGGTAATAGGCAGGTAATGTAAATGATATGAAACACGGTACTTCGTTCGAGATCCGCCAGGTTGCGAGAACCGTCGCCAAGCTCTCGTGCCAGCGAAACGGCCACCAGAAACTGATAAAGTCCAGTGTATTATCGATGTCGGTGTCCTCGATTAACATACAATTGTTGGAACATTACCCGCGTCCTGTGGTCACGCAGTCCTATAGATTGCTATAGACTAAAGACTACATATTTTGACCAGCTCACCAATGGTAAACTGGTAAAAATGTGTCACTTCGGTGACGCGATCACTGCAATATTGCAGTGATATTACTGCAATATAATATAAATTACTGATTGTGAGTAGGAAATTGTAACTTACATGTAACTAACATGTAACATCTAGTTAACATTACTTGTGTTAGATTCGGTTACATTGCCGGTACAGGACTGTGTTTCGGACAGCAACACATAACTGCAATATCACGGTTGCATCCGACGTTACGTAACCTGTAGTACTTATAAGTGGGAAATCAGAACTAACGTGAAACTTACATGTAAGATCTAGTCAACATTACTTGTTACCCAACTGTGTTTACTGGGTGGTGAGCAAAAAATGTATTAAAAATATTCAACGATTCTCAGAAATTGCGTAAACTACGTTTATTCGTCAGAATTACTTCTATCATTGTTAAATACATCGCCATGAAAGTATTCATCGATAACATTCATAAAAATCTTTATTTTGGATACAGTTCTCCTTGTTGATAACGCATAAGGTGTTAACATCTTCACGATCTATCATCATCATCTTCACCTCCACCACTAGACAATTATAATGAAAAAATGTCCATAATCGTAATTATCTTTTCCGGCCTTGCTTTTTTCTAAAAAAAAAAATTGAATATTTTATTTAATTTTGTCGAGGATAGCTAAATAATAAGAGGCTCAAAACTTGCAAGTGTGATTAATCAATCTCCTAAAATTCTCAAGTAAACTTGACGGCTGAATTGATGAGCACTGGGAAACTTGAAAATTGAGAAAATTTGAATAAAAATATTTCTAGGTTATGTAAGCATTTATTTAGCAGAAGTATTGTGAATGCATTTTCTGACGTTGTATATAAACGAGGCAAAAAAAAAGAAATTTCAAACCGAGCACGATAAAAATACACTATTTTAGCTGCGAGAATTAAACCCGTGTTACATTCTGATTGTGCGTCGGTCGTCGCATATTTTCTACTCGCACTCCCTTCCACTTCACGCAGGGTACGGAGAATTTTTATTAAAAAATTCTATCACCCAGTTATTACATTTTTTGAAAAACAACTCAATGACAACACGAAGAAGAAATTAACGGCCCTTTTTAGAACTACACATTTTTTTCAGCGTTTGAACATTCTTGTTTGAGATAAAATTAATAATCGTACCATTGCAATAATGATAATTGCAAAGGTGGCATCAATTTTTTCATTTTATGAAACAGAAAGTTTCGTAAAATACGCCAAAGTCTTTTTATCGACGCAAGGAAGAAACATTTTTCGCGAAAATATTCTAAGTCCGTTTGATGAATTCTGATTCGCTGTGAGAATCGACAAAACTCATGCCGTATTCCGATTGGCGCGCCGATCGGTGCACGTTTTTCTCCCACTCTTTCTCACTTTACAGGAGATATCGAGAATATTCAAAGTCCCATGAAGTCTTTTGATTGGCTCGTGGAAAACTGGTGGGAACTCAATATGGCTGGTTGAAAACAGCCTCAACTATTGCTTTTGGATAAGCACCACTGGAAGCCCGGAACCATAAGAAAAATCGTGATTTGCAACCCTTTTTTTAAATGCCTCGTTGAGATGAACCAGGCATAGGAAAAATATGAAAAAATATGACTTTATTCGTCGAAATGTCCTTTTTAATAGCGGGTAATTGACAAAATTTTTTGTTGATTTTTTCGATGCGAAAAGTGCGCGCAAATGAAAATGCGCTCCAGCGGGACAAGCGAATTTTCATTTTTGGGGCGATTTTTCTCAGTTTTTTTTTCACAGGGTCTCGGGGTACTCAGAAAAAATGATTCTCGAAAAAAAATTAACCCGATCGGACGAACCATTTTCTCATTATGCCCAATATACTGTTTCACCATTTCGGCATCACCCTTCCCCCAGGGGGTGGGAGATTTGATAATATTGCAATTTTTTTTATCTCTCAGCGATACCCTTTCGTTTGGTACTGCACAGAGCCTCGGGGGCTCTCGCAACCCTAAAATCCTGACATTTGCAGGAGGCCCGATTTTGCACTCCCCCACCGTTTGCTTCCCACGCCCGTAATTCCAAACCGATCTCTACGAACGCAGTCGCAATCGAAAGCAGATGAAATTTCCGATCTACCGTGTATCGTCGTTTTTCATAACTTAATTTTTTTTACCGAAAATACGAGCTCTCAAAAAAATCTCACTTCAATTGCTCAGTACTGTATTAGGGTGGTTCTTATTTAGGTCTCGGACGAATTTTTCATCAGACGCCCCCCAAATCAACTCAATATAATTCAAGAACAATACCCTAATTTTTTCAGATTTTTATCTAGACTCTAACCCCACCCAAAATTAGGGTCGATTTCCCCATTTGAAATACACGTGTCTTGGCCATATGCTGAAGATATATTTTATTCTAAGTGTAAAATTTTTTTTTTTAAATCTGTAACTGCGAGATTTTAGTTTTCATCGATGCTGCTATCTGAGGAAAAATTGTCATTGTCATGCGGGTCAATCTACACGAATTGCACACCCTTTAATCTGATTTTTTTTAATTTAACAAAATATGGTATCTGTATGTAAAAATGATGAATGTTTCATAATTTTCCTCTTCTTAAAGTCACAAAGGATTGTGAGGTAGCACATTTTATACCAAATTTTAGTAATTCGACCTTGCCAATTTTCGTGTAGGGCATTCCATACTAAGTTGACCTGAGTGTGACCCTTGACCTCGCTGATTTCGTTTACGATTTTTGATATGATTCTTCCAACTGAAAATAGCATTCAGAATTTTTTTAGATTTTTTAAAATCAAATTCGTCTACGTTATGATTTTTTGAACATTTTTTTTTCAAACCTCGACAGCCGTAATTTAAAAATCTGAAAAAATTCTCGAAAATCTGGTGTCAAACATGAAAATTTTTGACCCAAAATTCATGATGACCAGGCTTTCCCTTCCATCTCGATTTCAGTTTTTTATGAAGAAAACGTAAAAAAAAATAGATGCAGAATTAACCAGCTATTTTTGGAAATTGTTGGTTAGCGATAAAAAATATTCAAGCCACTTTTCACGGTAGATCTGCATCTATTTTTTTTTACGTTTTTTTCATAAAAACCTAAAATCGAGGTGGAAGGGAAATGCTGGACATCATGAATTTTGGGTCAAAAATTTTCATTTTTGACACCGGATTTTTGAGAATTTTTTCAGATTTTAAAATATACGGCCCTCAAGGTTTTCGAAAAAAATGTTCAAAAAATCACATCGTACTCATATTTGGTTTTAAAAATCTGGAAAAAATTCTGAATGCTATTTTGAATTGGAAGAATTATATCAAAAATCGTAAAAGAAATCAGCGAGGTCGGGTGTCACACTCAGGTCGACTTGGTATGGAATGCCCCATACGAAAATTGGCAAGGTCGAATTACTGAAAATCGGTATAAAATGTCCTACCTTACAATCCTGTATGACCTTAAGAAGAAAAAAATTATGAAACATTCATCATTTTTTCATATAAATACCATATTTTATCCAATAAAAAAAAATCAGATTAAGGGGTGTGCAATTCATCTAGATTTACCCGCATGACAATGTCAATTTTTCCTCAAATATTAGCATCGATGAATACCAAAATCTCGCAGTAACCGATTTTTGAAAAAATGTTTACACTTAGGATATAACATAGGCTGAGCATATGGCCAAAACACGTGTATTTCAAATGGGGAAATCGACCCTCATTTTGGGTGGGGTTAGCGTCTAGATAAAAATCTGAAAAAACAGGGAATAGTTTTTGAATTTTTTAGAGTCGATTTCGGGGGCGTCTGATAAAAAATTCGTCCGACCCCGAAATGAGAACCATCATAAAATATATATACACATCGAGAAACACAGCCACATACCCACACGGAACCGAGTGTCCATTGGACGTCCATCTATCAGCCATAGATCCTTAACACGTCTACATCCACGATGGACGTAATGCGGACATCCATTGAACATCCATGGCATACTTTTGATTGGACAAAACGCAATGGATCACACAGGACGTATATTGTATGTCCACGACACGTACTATTTCTTGAGCTACAAATATACACAACACGGCCATCCATGGTATGTCCATAGGTAGACATTAAATAGCTTTTAATTCAGGATAGTAATTGAACATCCATTGGACGTTCCAGGTTCGTAAACGAAAATCACATTCGGAGGACGTCAATTGAACGTCTATCAGATGTTCCATGTAGGATTTCCTATAGACGTGAACCTGGAACGTCCAATAGATGTCCAATTACTATACTGAATTAAGAGCTATTGAATGTCTACCTATGGGCATACCATAGATGGCCGTGTTGTGTATATTTGTAGCTTAAGAAATAGTACGTGTGTGAACATACAATATACGTGATCCATCGCGTGTTGTCCAATCAAAAGCATTCGTCCTTTAGATGTACATTTAAGTATTTCGGGCAGCTGTGATATGGGTACGCCGATTGACCGTCGTATGTACGTACAAATTACGTCTATCGAAGGATAACGCGGAAGTTTATTCGACGTCCACGACACATATTTTTGGAGCTATAAATATATTCCGCGCGTAACTTAACAGCCAGGGGACGTCCAATAACACAGCTCAACAAAAAAAAATTTTTTTTTGTTGCCCTGGATATCTCTGCGGATTCATATATTTTCAAGTACACAGTTTGCGAATATATTCATAAAAGTACTGGATTGGCTCTGTTTTTTATGATTTTGGCGTATTTTGTATTTTAAGTAACAACGGAACACAAAAAACAAAAGTGGTCTGTACGTTTGACCAGACCCATCCATCTATATGTAATTTGATGCGCTGAATTTGAATCAAAGGTCCGTTTGGCTCATACACCCTCAAAATGTTGAGTAAATTGCGAAAAACCGCTGAAAATGACTAAAATTTACCGAAAAATCGCAGTTATGAGTATGAAAAAAATGTTATTGAACTCGATGGAGTATCTAGACCCATCTATCTATATGTATTTCGATGCGTTGAACCCGAATTCGAAGTCCCTTTGGCTCGTATACTCTCAAAATTTGGAGTAAATTGCAAAAAACCGCTAAAAAAGGCTGAAACGATCATATTTATAAAATGACGCGTAACTCGAAAACTACTGGGTTTTCGTGGAATCACTAAGATGGTTAAAAGTCGCATACAATTATTCTGGATTCAATTAAATTTTTTCAGATTTTTTTTTCAAATTTTTTTTGTTTAAATTTCACTGGTCCACAGTGGTTTTGTTGCCCTTGATATAAGAGTGGTTTCGAATACTTTTATGCCTACAATTCACGAAACAATGAATGGTTTTGGAAGATTGGTTCTTGTTTTTTTTTAATCTTCATTTTTACATTACACCAAAAAAGCAGTAGAAATAAGAAAAAAATAACAAGTATATTCTTCAATATCAACTTTTTATTGAAAACTATGATTAATTGTTTCGTTGTAGTGTTCAAGTGATGTACATGAAAGTTAAAAAAGAGACATATTTGTAAAATCTATGTTACACTTCAGAAAAACACCTTTTATAAGCTTTTCTTTTGTAATTTTTTTGAAAACAATCTCTTTTTAAAGACCAGCAGTAATCTGTCATCATGTGACAGTCCCATCTTCCCTGATATCTTTCCTCGATTACTTTTAGGTCCTGGTGGAAGCGCTCTCCCTGTTCCTCACTATAATTTCCCAGATTATCAGGAAATCTGTCTAAGTGACTGTGGAGAAAATGTAATGTTATGCTCATATTCGCTCCTAAAATCTTGAAGCTTTTCAACATCTTTTGCACAATTTCTCTATAATTTGGTGCTTTATGGTTGCCTAGGAAATTTTCTATCACCAAAACAAAATCCCTCCAAGCTTCGCTTTCAGAATCAGTCATAACTTTTATAAAATTTGCATCTTTCATCAATGTTCGAATTTGCGGGCCATCGAATATTCCGGCTTTTAACTTTTCCATACTCAGCTTAGGAAATGTTTTACAAATGTATTTAAAGCATTCTCCCTCCTTGTCCAACGCTTTGACGAACTGTTTCATCATACCTAACTTGATATGTAGTGGCGGGAGTATGATTTTTTCTCTACTTAACAACGGTTCATTTATTACATTGGCTTTACCAACAATTAAGGATTCTCTTAAAGGCCACACATCTTGTTCCCAGTGAACTTCCTTGGCTCTACTATCCCAGAGACAAATAAAGCACGGGTATTTTGTGTATCCACTTTGCTGACCAAGTAAGAAGTTAACCATTTTCAAATCCACACAAACCGGCCACTGATGCTCATAGTAATTAATTTTTAGCAGAACCGATTTGATATTCTGATATTCTTCTTTAAGTTTTGTTGAATGAGCAATTGGTATTGATGCAAATCGATTTCCATTGTGCAGTAAAACGCATTTTAAACTCCTTTTGCAGCTATCGATGAAGAGCCGCCAATCAGTAGGTTTGTATTCCTCTAAACCCATGTCTAGAAGTAACTTCGCGATATTATTACAGTAGACAAGTTCTTCATTTGCACTAAAAAATGGTGTTATATCACTTTCCCTTGTTCTGTATGCTGTAATTGTTACATTTGGTACCAATAAATTCTTTTCTTTCAGTCTTGAAGCCAACAATTCCAATGCTTGTTTTGATAAATTTAAATCTCGTATTAAATCACTGAGTTCACTCTGACAAAACAACTGTGGTGCTGATGTTCCACCTGCATGTTCACTACCACTTGTAGATTGTACTGAAAGTTGTGAATTTGACGTCATTGTAGCGTCTGAGGGCATACGAACTACTTTTGAAGGTCGAGGAAGATCTTCATTGTGCAAGATAGGACATCTTGTAGACTGCAAATCTGGATATGTCCATGTTTTATGTCGATTGAATCCTTTAACGTCCACTGCGCAGAAGTAGCAATCATCAAAATGATTCTTAGGCTCCATCCAGATCATAAGGACACCGAAATGTAGCCCGTGGCGTTTTCCTTTCTTCCATAAGCGTAAAGACTCAACACAAGATTTACAAACTTTATTAGGAACCCATGACTTGTCTTCTTTTTCAATATGTAGCCCGAAATAATCAGTATAAGCTTCCTTGACAAAGTCTGTGATATTTCGTGTCTGTTTTGTTGTTATATAAACCCCACAAATATAACAAAATACGTCAGGGCTGTATTTGCACTTTCTTCGCGATGAACTCATATTTCTACGAACAAAAAATATATCAGAATCAAAATTCAAAAAATAAAACAAAGGATTAATCTCACATCAGCAATTTACGTGAATGCGCGTCGTGCGTCCTTTACTCCACTTCAATCTTGTGTAATCACTTTGTTCTCGGGCAGTTATACCAGCGAACATATATTACATAGAAACGCCACTCCTGTGTTCGGATTTGGCCTGAGTTCTTTAGCGATCAGCCCAGCCACCGCAAGCCCTGCCTGTATCGGTGTACACAAAACCATCGTATATATGGTCGCTGATACCAACGAAGATTGAGTTCCATAGAAGAATACTTCTTACGGGCGGAATGAAGACAATTTTCGCACGCCTCACTCAGCTGTGGGATGGTGCTGACGTTGACCTACTTTGCCGACTGTCGGTAAAACACACGATGATTGGCTTCAAACTTCGTACAGGCTTTACACTTCTATGGAAATCAATCTGCATTGCTGATACAGTGGACGTTCCCCTCATTCTCCCACTCTCTGTTTCAGAAATTTGTACCAACGCGTTATAGACATACATTTTCAGAATCTAAGGGCGATATTATGTTGCAAATTTTTATAGGATTCATAACAATTTAATATTAATAACTCTAGATGAAAAGAAAGGAACGAAAAAATTGACAGTTGAGGTTATGTTGCCCTGTGTCAAATTTCCGCAGCGCGGCAGCTGAGTTTGGAGTGGGGAGAAGGCGCGATAGCGGTCGTTAAGTTTTGGGAGCGTGTTGCCACGGTTACGCGTTAAGTTATGGGAGTTGTTGAGTTATGGGGGGTTAAGTTGTGGGAGCGTCCACTGTACTATGTATTTGTTAACACCGATACAAACAGCGCCGCAGTGGCTGGGGTGATCATTAGAGTAATCATATCATATCTGGATTCTGGATTCAATGACATTTTTTCAGAATTTTTATTCAAAATTTTTTTTTCCGGTGTTTTTCCTGTCATCGACATATTTTTTATCTACAACGGGGTCTCTCTCCTTATCTGCGCGGTTTTTTCATCGGAAAACCTCATCTACATAGCTTTTTTATCGGAAAACCCGTGTACATGAGGTAAGAGACCCGATTATTTCAGATTGAAAAATATCTCGATAAAAGGAATAAAATTTAAACAAAACAAAACTGCTAGTCTTTAAAAAGAGATTGTTTTCAAAAAAATTACAAAAGAAAAGCTTATAAAAGGTGTTTTTCTGAAGTGTAACATAGATTTTACAAATATGTCTCTTTTTTAACTTTCATGTACATCACTTGAACACTACAACGAAACAATTAATCATAGTTTTCAATAAAAAATTGATATTGAAGAATATACTTGTTATTTTTTTCTTATTTCTACTGCTTTTTTGGTGTAATGTAAAAATGAAGATTAAAAAAAAACAAGAACCAATCTTCCAAAACCATTCATTGTTTCGTGAATTGTAGGCATAAAAGTATTCGAAACCACTCTTATATCAAGGGCAACAAAACCACTGTTGACCAGTGAAATTTAAACAAAAAAATTTTGAAAAAAAAATCTGAAAAAATTTAATTGAATCCAGAATAATTATATGGTTTTTTGCAATTTACTCCAAATTTTGAGAGTATACGAGCCAAAGGGACTTCGAATCCGGGTTCAACGCATCGAAATACATATAGATAGATGGGTCTAGATACTCCATCGAGTTCAATAACATTTTTTTCATACTCATAACTGCGATTTTTCGGTAAATTTTAGCCATTTTCAGCGGTTTTTCGCAATTTACTCAACATTTTGAGGGTGTATGAGCCAAACGGACCTTGGATTCAAATTCAGCGCATCTAAATACATATAGATAGATGGGTCTGGTCAAACGTACAGACCACTTTTGTTTTTTGTGTGCCGTTGTTACTTAAAATACAAAATACGCGAAAATCATAAAAAACAGAGCCAATCCAGTACTTTTATGAATATATTCGCAAACTGTGTACTTAAAAATATATGAATCCGCAGAGATATCCAGGGCAACAAAAAAAAAATTTTTTTTTTGTTGAGCTGTGTAATCATTTAAGTTGGATGAAAATTTCATTCCGGGGAAGTCCATGGGACATTCCTTAAATCACAATCGGAGATGCGAAACGACAGCGATTCTATGTGCTGAAAACGTTTCGTATACGTACCCTTAGATATTTTTCAGAGGTACCTATAGACCACATAGTGACATTTAATGTACGTATTTAAGACGAATGCCAATATTGCAAAAGATATCTAATGATCATCTATTATACGTCCCTTAATTTAAACGCTATTGATTACACATTATCCATTAATTATAAATTTCATTACGATTATACATTATTCAAGGTTTGTGAGACAAAGATATATAAGTATATCAGCAAACTACATCGTATAAGGTTTTTACATGCATAAGTTTCTCATAAGTCAAGTTAGTGTAGGTAGGTAGGTAGGTAGGTAGGAGATTAGAAAAGTTAAGCAGCACCCCTTGAATCCAATACTTGGATGGGTGACCGCAGTGTGAAAAATCGAAAACTATTTTTTTTTCTTTTTTTCTGTAAAATATGCATATCTCGTAGGCCCCGAATATTATATAATCAGTAACAAAGTTTATAATTAATTAATAATGTGTAGTTAATAACGATTGAATTATTTAAATAAAGGGACGTATAATGGATGATCATTGGACATCTTTCGGATCACTGGTTTATTCGTCTTAAATACGTAAATCAGACGTCATTTTTTGGGGTCTAGTCCGTCTAAAAACCGTCTCAAGGTACGTATAAGGGATGTTCCCAGTACATAGAACAGGTGCCGTTTCGCACTTCTTTTAGCAGTGATAGGGATACTCATAGACGTCCCTGGGATGGAGCATTCATCCACCATGTATGGATATTGGACGTCCCATGGCCCTAATGTTCCGTGTGGGTAGTTTGCTATATAGTTCTTTCAGCCAATTTACGAAAAAATGTTAGAATTTTTGAATAGACGTAATTTATAAGAAATTTTTTATTCTGGGTTATTATTACATAAACTCATTTTTATTACGAACCAGTATTATTTACGAATGATTGAACAGGGCCCTACTTATGCGCCCACAAAATACGGCCCTTCGCGATAGGAATACCTTAAGGAGGTCGGTGATTTCAGCAATTCTAAGATAACAATCCAATTTATTAAAATAGAATTGTCGAAACCTTCATAATAAACAAATAGGAACAACAAATTTGGAAATATAAAATCAAAAAAGTCTAAAGTATTCATAGGGCAAGACTCCTGTGACGTAACAACAACAATCTTGTTTGAGGTGTGGCAACGCCGCATACTCGCGAAAATTTTAATTTTGTATCGGACATTTTCTACGCGAAATAAAAGTATGGATGTGTAAAGCCGTACATTTTTTTTTAAATAACTAAGGCACCTCAATATTTCTGCCAATATATATATATATATATATATATATATATGAGGCATTCTACGCCAACCCGCCAACCTGTCGGATTTTGAAACTCCGATTTAAATGATATTTGGGTATGTTTTTATTCTTATTGCAAAAGGTATCTCTGATTTTTTTTGTCGAGCCAATCAAAAGATACGAATTTTTGGAGATTTTACTGATTTTTTTTTAGCATCGCATAAGCGTTTGAGATGAATACAGCCATAGATGCAGACGTGCATGGAAGCGTAGTGTATCGGAGCGCTTCGGAGACTATTGTTAGTTACTACTTCAACCACGGCGAGCGCTGCTTGTAACGGTGTGCACGCCACATTATAATGTGGCGATTATGCGTTCGTTCACACTGTTACACGCAGCGCTCGCCGCGGTTAGAGTAGTAACTAACGATAGTTTACTAACCGCTCTCGTAAGCCCCTACGCGTCTATGTCCATTTTTCGGTGCTAATATTTATTTCAGTTTTGAATCACATGCCATATTAAAGCCTTCTTGAAAAATAAGTATTGATAAAATCTATTCCACCAGCTACTTATATTAAATTACCGAAAACAATACAGTTTTCATGTATCCGTACGCATAGGGATACGCCATGGCGTAAGTCGAGGTACTACTGTATTGTTTTTATTACTCATGCGGGAAAAGCGGTATTTTTACGCCTGCTGTTACGGTTGAAAAGTAGCTTTTTGCCCATTTTATAATTTGAGTGCGCAAAGTTTACTTTGCGCACGCAAATTCAGTGCCGAAATTAAATAAAAGAATAACGTGGGTGAAATTCAACAAAAACAAAAACGCAACCGAAATATTAAAACTGAATTGAGGTTGACGTGACGGATCGTATACTATTTTATTACTCATGCGGTTCTTGTTCTTGTTCAAAATAAAATTTTCATTGTTCCTTAACTAAGTTTCCTGTATAATTCTTAACTTTTCAGTTCTTATTTTTGGTCTGTGGGGGGGCTTCGCCCCCCTACCCCCCACCAGGGCTTCGCCCCCGCCCCCCCCCCACCGGGGCAATTTTATATTTGGATTTATTCCGCATTCGCAATAAAAAATAGTATGTGCAATTCGTGCGGCGTTGTCGATTGCCGCTCTAGTTGCACAATATGCTATTTTTGTAATTTAACATAAGTAGCTGGTGGAATAGATTTTATAAGTACTTATTTTTTAAGAAGGCTTTAATATGGCTTGTGATTCAAAACTGAAATAAATATTAGCAGCGAAAGATGGACATAGAAGCGTAGGGCCTTATGAGAGCGGTTGGTAAACTATCGTTAGTTACTACTCTAACCGCGGCGAGCGCTGCGTGTAACAGTGTGAACGAATGCATAATCGCTACGTTGTAATGTGGCGTGCACACCGTTATAAGCAGCGCTCACCGTGGTTGAAGCACTAACTAACAATAGTCTCCGAAGCGCTCCGATAAGGACTACGCTTCCATGCACGTCCGCATCTATGGCTGTATTCGTCTTGGAAGCTTATGCGTCTTGAGCACGTTTAAGATATACATCGACATATAAAATACAAGGATGTGGCGCTCACAGGGGCGTAAGGGTCCAAGATGAATACAGCCTATGTTCGTTGATATTAGTAAACCAGCGAACGAAGCACTGCATAGTGGCTGAATAATCAACTAATACCGATAATTGTTACTTTAAATACCTGCTTTGTTTACTCATATATGACAGGTAATACTTGTGACGAATTTCTTTTCTTGTATCGAGATCGAACGATACCGGGTCCGTCACCTTCGGCCGCCATCCCCGCCCGCAGCATTCCACATGCCAGCGGGCGCCAGTTGATTTTTATTTCCCCGGAAATCAACAAACCGGTCACGACAGAGAGTCGAGTGGGAAGAGTTCGATTTCACGAATGCACCTTTTATTTCGCCGTTGGGTTAACCGGACTGAACTGGGAATCGAGTGGGAAGACCCCGATTCCCATACGGACAAAACAGGACAGGACAAACGAACGGAACGTACGAACGAGGATGAGCGGTTGCGGAAGTGCGCGGCCGCTCAGGATGCGGGTTATGGTAGAGAGGGTCGGAGTGGAGTGTCAGCAAGTAGCGCGGGAACTAATTCGAATTCGAGACCGTTATCGGGATTGTAACAAACGAACGGCTTGCCTGAACGATATTTCGTCTTTCAGGGAGTTACGAGATCTGTTTTGGGCAAAACGCGAGAAACTAGCACTGATGCACTGCGCACTGTACGTGAATACTCTGAGAGAATATTCGGCGGGAGCGAGACGAATCTTATTCATTACTATGGGACGAGAGCACTTGTCAGAACGGTGAGCACACACACAGTTACGAGGCGCGCGTATTACACAAGCGAGAGCAACACACACGTTACACATAGCGTGAATGAGTGAGAGCGAGACCGAGCGTCGACACGAAGCCGACACAATAGCGAGAGTGCGAGGTCTTATCTCGACGGCGATCGGAGACCGACTCTCTTAATCTCTTGTCGAGAATTTGAAATAATCACCCAAATTCTCTGTCCGATAGCTGCTGCCTCATTATTCCTCTTTTCTTACATATCCGAGAGCGTGATTGGAGAATCATCATCCTCGGTAGCGTGCTGAAAATCTCGGTAGCAGCTTCCCCTGGAACCCCAGCGAAAGCAAGGCTCTACTCTAGATAACAGGGCGCAAAGCTTCCCAGCCATTGCCCGTAACAATCTCCGCCGGCTCTCCAGCTCGTGGTTCCTTCCACGCTGGGGCACCGGCATTGCAGCCGGACCTTCGACAATTCCACCGAGACTTCTCGTCGGGCGCTCTCCTCCGTCGGGCAACTTATTACCTGGAGATATATTTTTTCTGACGGATTCGAGCGCGCGATCTTTTCTCAACTTTTCTTGATCGAATCAAACCCAAAATTATTTGTCACGTGCTTGAAACGCGACTAAGGCGAGAGCACGTTATCTTTATCTTACCGAATCTGGCAGCAAAACGAGAACGATACATTTTTGCGAGAGCGTTTCTGGCTTTGTGGTCGTGATTCCGGAAAATCACGTCACATACTATACATATCAGGGGAGTGACACTCTGGGCTGAACGGGGCTTCTTATTTGGCCACATCCAGAAAAGTATAAGCCAAGCTGCAACCTTAGAAAAAAAAATATAATCTCGGTGGTGATGGTGGTAGCACTGTACTACAGTAGCGGTATCTGTCGGGCGGCGGGTGAATTTCCTTCAAGAAGATGTGGAAGGTCTGTTTTACCGACAAATTTCGAACAGGGTTTTCTCGTAAATGTTGAAGAATATTTAAAAAAACAAAGTGATGGCTTGATGGAATAAGAAAATAATAATGGGGCCACCTGTACACATTAAATACGCAGGCAGCCACACTCTTCTTTTTTTATTCCATCAAGCAATTTCCGAGAAAAATGTGTTGAAAAAGTTTTGAAGTTATGTTTGAAGTTTTGAGTTTATGAGACTCTACAATAAGTGTTTGCATCTTGTTGTATATTAAATTGCAGGTTGAATATTAACAGATTATCTTATCAATTATTCTCCAATATGTTTTGTTCTCAATCACCAGATCAATACACATTTAAAAATTACGATGAGCAGGGAATTTTGTACATACATTGGCATCCAAAAATTTGGAAACGCTTGTCCTGATTCCGCACCACACAAAAAGTTTCACTGCTCTTTTGAAAATAAAAATATACCAATTCAACAAGTGGCATTTCAAAGGAGACATATTCAGCTTCATTTCGCTTTTTCCAAAAATTTTTTTCGATGTTTTTTTTACCCCTGTACGCCCTTTGAAACATGATCATTTTTCGGCTATTTTTTCTGGATTCAATGAAATTTTTGAATGCATCTTTTTACCCTCTTAGACCTACACTAAAATCCAGTAGTTTCAGAGTTACGCTCCATTATAAAAATATCGTTTTTTTTGCGAAAATCTGAATATTTTTGCGAAAACAAATCGTACAAAACATTTAAAAAAATCAAATTAAAGCTAATAGCCCCCGCTACGGAATAAGAATTAATGACATTCATTGACTATTTCAGTGAAATGTTCAAGTGGTATTTATTATTCCTTATAATTTCTCACTGCGCAAAGTGTTATAGAATTAGATCTTCAATTTGTATTCCCATATAAAAAGTAAATACAGAATGTACACAAATGTTTATTGTGTAGCTGCGATCTTATTCCATCGATCGTGTTATATAATATGTTATTTCAAAATTATGAAATTAATAAATCCGTATTTAAAAAGACAGCAATAACCATTAATTATCCTCAGCGTAGTAAACTATTACCCACACAGCAATATGACGTCTGAAAGAATCGCTGTAGATTTCTTATATAAGATTTGGACATCCGAATACATTTTGCGAAAGACATCTTACAAGAGGAATCCAAGACCTTGCCCTCACCGATTTCGCCGAAACTTCGCAGGTTTGTAGGGCATACCTAATAATATAAGTACAGAAAAAAGTAAGACCCACTATTCAGAAACTCGCGAGAAAATCGACTTTGAAATTTTCCGTCGTGTTTATATACTTGTTTCGTTTCTAGCTTTTCAAGGAGCGCCTGGCGTAGTGGCTGAGCGCGCTCCGACTCATAACCGCAAGGTCGCTGGTTCGAGTCTCGCTGTTGGCAATTTTTTTTTTCTTATTATTATTTTTTTTTATCAAAGTTATTCTAAAAACACATTTATTATCATTATGCATGTTATTAATTGTTTGTGCGTGGAGCAACTACCCTTAGACCCTTGCAGGTAGCCCCCCCCCCAATTTTAATCCTAACCGTATTTTTATTGGGTGGTGTATGTATATATATATACATAAAACCCCCCAATAAATATATATATGTATACGTATACCACCCAATAAAAATACCGTTAGGATGAGAATATTTTCTTCAAACAAGTGTCGAGTATATTTTCTATACTACCAATGTGCTCACGAAAGAAAAAAAATATCCGCAATTCTGTATTACTCCCTGTTATAGAGTCAAGAAAATATTTCTTGTAAAAGTTATTGATATTACAAAAGAATAAGTTATTAAACATTTTCGTGCGACGTTCGTTTTTCCACAGGAGAAGTCGAAAAAAAATTATTTTCTCATGATGGAAATAAATTATTAACAATTAATAACATGCATAATGATAATAAATGTGTTTTCAGAATAACTTGGATGAAAAAAAATAATAAGAAGAAAAAAAAAATTGCCAACAGCGAGACTCGAACCAGCGACCTTGCGGTTATGAGTCGGAGCGCTCAGCCACTACGCCAGGCGCTCCTTGAAAAGTTAGAAACGTAACAAGTATATAAACACGACGGAAAATTTCAATGTCGATTTTCTCGCGAGTTTCTGAATAGTGGGTCTTACTTTTTTCTGTACTTATATTATTAGGTATGCCCTACAAACCTGCGAAGTTTTGGCGAAATCGGTGAGGGCAAGGTCTTGGATTCCCCTTGTTAATGAGTTCCGAAAGTAGTCAAATGCGCCACTTTGAGGGATGATTTTGATATCTGTGAAAAGTTGTCTTGAAGATAACTTTTTCAGACTTCTCAAAAAAGATATCGTAAGGACTACTATTTCGAGATTTCTTCACAAGACATCGTCAAGATAACTTTTTAAGGGTTCCTTTAAAATTATCAAAAATTAACTTTCTCTTATTTCTATCGTTTGCAAAAGTTTTTAATACGTATTTTTATTTATTTACATAGTTACTGGACTGACTGTATTAAAAACAAAAGAAAAAAACTCGATTTCATCATTTCAATTTCATCTGCCTCCACGGGGATTCGAACCTGCGACCTGCCTATCTATCCTACTTGCGAACCTATCACGCTACCTATTACGCTACCGACTACTTATGAATTCTCTTTACTTATATGATATGTCAGTGGTGAAATCCCAGAATTTAGACGGTTCCGATATGTATCCGAACATATTTGTTCGGATACATATTATCACGTAGTTCATCTGAATCCGCGATTTCTAATAACTTTTTAATATTCATTACGAAGATCTCTTAAGGAGAGTTTCAACCCCCTCCCCCGCCTTACCGCTCTCGTGAGTGCGAGAGAGATAGAGCTAAAACGTTTAACACATTTTTCGCGGAGATGACTTGATGGAATAAAAAAAGAATATAGTGGGGCCATGACCTGTACACATTAATTACGCAGACGACCCCACTAATCTTTTTTCATTACATCAAGCCATCTCCGAGAAAAATGCGTCAAGAAATTTTTGAGGTTATGTTGACCTTTTTACACTCTTCTTAAGTTATTCTTATTTCAGACTTCTTCGGACTAACGTCTGCGAGATATCATACGTGTTGCTCTAGAAGTAGTCTTGAAAAAGAATTCGCGAGGAAGTATTTCTGGCTTTGTATTGGATGTCTTTTACGGAATATCTTGAAGATATCTTCTAAGGATATCTGACAGTTGATTTCATTCCGAAGATCTCTTAAGTTATTCTTATTTCAGACTTCTTTAGACTAACGTCTGCGAGATATCATACGTGTTGCTCTAGAAGTAGTCTTAAAAAAGAGTTCGCGAGGAAGTATTTCTGATTTTGTGCTGTGTGGTTTAATAACGGCGGGGCGAGAACGAAAAAGAATCGCACTGGGTAGCGCGTATAAAAGATCGATTATTGATAAGATAGTTCTCTACTTTGCCGGCGAAAATTCAGCAATGCTACCACCATTAGCCCCGCATACCGTAGTTCGAGTTTCATGCCCTGAGGTTGGTAGCAGTATTATATTTTATCAATGGGAAGCGTGTCAAATAAATGACGCTCGTTTAGCATTGAGTGGCACTCCCCTGTCATAGAGGCAAAGTCGAGCGTGTGTGTGTATGTGTGTGTGTGTATGATAAATGTTTTTTGTGCGATGATTGGAGGTGCGTGTGGCGCACGCGGGAGCGGGTGTCCGGGGGGCAGCAGCCCCGCGGCGGGGTGAAGGAGCAGAGCCCCTTCTGGGGTCGGAGGGGGCAAATCCCCCCCTGGAGGGTCGGGGGGGCAAACCCCCCCCCCCCAGAGAAAACAAAACTAGTTTTTAAATGTAATTAAGGTTGTTTAGAAGCTATGAAACCTTTGAATGTTAATTGTTCCATACATAGCTTCTCAATCGTAGTGAAATTTTTACACGACCTCTTGAATACTTCATGTAAGAACATACCAAATTTTCAGAATTCTATCATCATTACTTCAACCTCCTTAAGGGTTAAAATAAGGAACAATGAGAAAATTTTGAAAATTTGGTATGTTTTTGTATGAGGTATTTAAGAGGTCGTGTAAAAATTTCACGTCGATTAGGAAGCTCGTTATTAAGAAATTAACGTTTTGTTAAAAACAATTTTTTAAACAAATAAAAAAAATGTTTATCAATAAACTTCGTTTTCTTTCCGTTGCTTTCAGTATATTGTGGATATTAAACAATTAAGAGGTCAAAAAAAAACTTATCGCAAAGTTATATCAGTTTGCATAAGACTACATTTTATTTTATTTTATTGGTTAATCTCAATTATTCGATAACGAGCTTCCAAATCGTCGTGAAATTTTTACACGCCCTCTTAAATACTTCATTGAAAAACATACCCAATTTTCGGAATTTTCTCATTAAACGTGATTTGCTTCTAAACAACCTTAAATGATCGAAATTAAATGATGATTGGGCTGTTCTTTCCTGGGCTATTTTTCCGACTTTTTTTTTTCTAATCATTATTTTAAAACATGATAAAGAGAGAGAGGGAGAGAGGGAGAGAGGGAGAGAGAGAGAGAGAGAGGGAGAGAATAAAAAAGAACGCAAGCGTGTTTGAATAACTAGTGTACATAAATAATAATAACTAGCTAGGAAACATATTCATAATACATTATTAGAGTAAACAATTCTAAACGATGTTTCAAAAAGAACTGAAATCAATCACAAAATACTTTTAAAAAGTAAAAAAAGAACGCCAAGTATTCAAAAAAGTGCAAAAAAGTCTAATATTAAAGTATACAACAAAAATTTAAATCAATTAATATAAAAGCCAAGTTATATGTTAAAATCCCAAAAATTTAAATTAAGAAACTACAAAAATTTAAAATTTTAAGCCAATTCTACAAATTCGAAATTACAAACAAAAAAAACTAAATTACACAAGCCAAGCTGAAAACTTTGCATGCTTAAATCATTAATGAGCAAACCAAACAAAAAAACTTGGCGTGCAGGGTTAAGAACTAATACGCTCGGCGAGGAAAAACCGCGTTCAGACCCCCTCACCGATTAACGGAAGTGTAAACAAACGAGAGAATAGAAAAGTGAACAATTGAACAAGTGCACTAGCAACCAACTCTTCGAATAAACAAAAGGGTTAACGACCGAGTAAACTACATAGAAAGTAACTATGAGAGGAGTTCACTGAGATCAAATCTTATGCAATGTTTATATTATTTAATATATTATTTATTTATTTAATTATTTCTGGAATAGTTGAGAATCTTTTATTGACTTTTTGTAGTGTCCGAATTTGATAAATTATACTAGCAACACTGCACATAATTGTTGCAATAATCAGAAATGTCGTTGCTACTTCTTTTATCACTAATTTTTTTCGGTGTAACCGACGTAACGATATTTCATCTTTATAATGAATTTTCTTTTATTTTCCTTTCTTAACGGTCAATCGTTTAAATGTCGAATACACATCTTAAATATTGAACGGCGATGACACCCACAATGTACACAGAAATATGCAACGAGACCTGGATTTACGATCGTGGACGCACGTGACGGTTAAGCGAGTATATTAGAAATATTCAAGGTTCTTCTTCACAATGTAAAAATCAATGCTTCACATACAGTTTAATTCGAAAATTTCGTAACGATCATTACACATAATGCGTCAGTAACACATGAGCAAAATACTTGATAGTAAAATATACTCGCCCAGTTTTTTTGTTTGGTTTGCTCATTAATAATTTAATCATGCCAAGTTTTCAGCTTGGCTTGTGTGTTTTAGTTTTTTTTTTGTAATTTCGAATTGGCTTTGAATTTTAAATTTTTGTAGTTTTTTAATTTAAATTTTTGGGATTTTGACATATAACTTGGCTTTTATATTAATTGATTTTAATTTTTTTTATATTTTGATATTTGACTATTTTTGCACTTTTTTAAATACTTGGCGTTATTCTTTTACTTTTAAAAAGTATTTTGTGATTTCTATATACGTGGGCATATATGTCCACGCTTATTCCTGTACACCCCGTGATAATATATGAGGCATTCCAGCTATAACCGAGCGGCCATTGCATCGACATTTTTTTTTCGGGACGCCGATTTTTTTTTCAGTTACTTTTCGACAAAAAAAAGTATACGTAAGGTAAACGGCCCAGTTACTGACCCTGTCCCAGATAGTGACCCTAACGGCACCATTTTGATTGCCATAAATACAGTTTTTGTCGAATAATAATCCAATTACCGGCTAATTGAAGAGAATTTTTCACTTTTCATTATTGGAGAGAGGGACCTTTCTAAAGGAGATATTAAAAATAGAAATAGACCAGTGAATCGAAATCGGTACACGTAGGGTTCACAAACGAAGATAGGGCTTATGTACAGGGTCAGTAACCCGGACAGCAGAGAAGCATTATTAAAACAATGATTTTATTAATAAATCTTCATTATTTCACTTTCATAACCGATGAATCTCCTTTGGGGGGCTTTAATGCACACGTTGAAACCATTAGTTTCCGGTTTGGCTATATCACACATGAATAAATAGTCGAAATCCGACGCTGCCGCGCTAGAAGGGTCAGTAACTGGGCCGTTTACCTTATGTCTCAAAAAAAAATTATTATTTGTTGCTTCCGTTTTAACACGTTTCAAAGTACAATTTCAACTTTTTCGATCATAGTGTACCCTTCGATTTTTTTCAAATAAATTAACAAAAAAGTACATGTAAAACCGCATCTTTTGATCGTTATCCCATCATGGAAAAATCGTTTTTCGATTCTTTCTATGCATTTTTCGATTTTTTCTATGTGTATGAAACTTAAAAAAATGTGTTCGTATTCCTTTGTTATTTATTAAAATGTATTTTTATTCTCTTTTTACTAATCAAAACACATTTTTTAAAGTGTCTACACATAGAAAAAATCGAAAAATAATTTCTGATTCGTAAAAAAGGAGTTCCATACACATAGAAAAATTCGAAAAACGATTTCTCCATGATGGGAAAGCGATCAAAAGATGCGGTTTTAAATGTAATTTTTGTCAAATTATTTGATAAAAATCGGAGGATACACTCTTGTCGAAAAAATAAAAATTGTACTTTCAAAGGTGCTAAAACGGAAGCAAATAAAAAATTATTTTTTTTCACCCACGCAAGATTTTCGTGCTTTTTACCATATGCGTAGACAGCCGAAAAGTGACTCTTTTCTGACAGCTAAGGGCGAAAAAGAGCCCCTTTTTGGCTATCCACGCATATACTGAAAAGCACGAAAATCTCCCATGGGGAAAAAAAAGATCGTGTGCATCGCGGGCCAGAGATTCGTCTTTTGTCTCGCGTGGTTGCGGCCCTCGCTTCGCTCGTTGCGGCAAACTTCACGCTCGACAAAAATACTTATCTCTGGCCCTAGATGCACAAAATACTATTTCATCCTCGTCCATTATAACACCTTTCAAAGTAAAATTTTTATTTCTTCGACAAGAGTGTATCCTCCGATTTTTATCAAATAATTTGACAAAAAAGTACATTTGAAACCGCATCTTTTGATCGCTGTCCCATCATGGAGAAATCGTTTTTCGATTTTTTCTATGTGTATGAAACTCCTTTTTTACGAATCAGAAATCATTTTTCGATTTTTTCTATGTGTAGACACTTTAAAAAATGTGTTTTGATTCGTAAAGAAAGAATAAAAACACATTTTAATAAATAACAAAGGAATAAGAATACACATAGAAAAAATCGAAAAATTGAAAATTCATCCACATAGAAAACATCGAAAAGTGCATAGAAAAAATCGAAAAACGATTTCTCCATGATGGGATAGCGATCAAAAGACGCGGTTTTACATGTACTTTTTTGTCAATTTATTTGAAAAAAATCGAAGGATACACTCTTGTCGAAAAAGTTGAAATTATACTTCGATACGTGTTAAAACGGAAGCAAAAAAAAATATTTTTTTTTGGGATATACGTATACTTTTTTTTGTCGTAAAGCAACTGAAAAAAAATTGGCGTCCCGAAAAACAAATTTCGATGGAATGGCTGCTCGGTTATAGCTGGAATGCCTCATATATAGGTATAGACATTGTAGCGATGACCGTACGGAGAACAAAATTCAGGTAAGGATCAAAACCGCTCGACTCGTGTGGAGTTTTACTCCTCGAGGAGTTATACCCCATCGAGCACGTGCGCATTCGATCCTCGATGATCAACACGTTCAATGAGTCCTGACAGGAGATCCCAATGACTCATGTCAGTATACCTATATATATATATACACCCCCGCTCAAAAGTTTGGATACACCTGTCGATATTTTTTGCCGCACTAAAAGTTGCATAACTCCGCAAAAAAAAAAATAATCAAATTTTTAAAAAAGCGTTTTGAAGGGAAGGAAATCAGCTTCATTTCCCCTTTTTAAAAGATTTTGTACGTTTTTTTTTCGACCCGGTATGAATTTTTGAACTTTCTTTTTTTCGACCATCGCGAAATGGGCGCACAGCTTAAGGGCATTTTTTTTCGGCTTTTTCATCTGCGGGACATTTAAAAGGGTACGCAAACACTTCATTTTTGTCCGTAAAATATTTTCGTACGATTTTTTCTTTTAAAGTTATTTCACTTTTGGCTAAAAAAGACAAATTTTGAAAGATGCAACGTAACTCGAAAACTATAGAGTTTGAAAGAAAATGTCAAGTACAAAAAAAGTAGCGTAGATATACGCGGAAACGTCTGGGATTATTTCAGAATTCTCCTATAAAATTTTTTTTTCTCCTATTTTTGCTCGAAACTCGAAATCGTGTCTGATTGAAATTTCCGTACTTGGTGATACAATAAAAATCTGAAAAAATTCAGCAATATTTGGTATGCTATGGACAACAATTATTAATAATAATACTGCCCAAAAGTTATTGATAAATTGTTTAAACAATTTCTTAATGACTTTTGGCCAATATTATTATATTGATGAACAATAATCAATAATTAATATTGATCATTATCGTTCATAGCATGCCAAATATTGCTGAATTTTTTCAGATTGTTTTCAACATGTTATTATAGGTCTTCGAGCTTTTTCTAAAAAACATGTTGAAAAAATGTTGAAAAAAATCTGAAAAAATTCAGCAACTTTTGACATGCTATGAACGATAATGATCAATATTAATTATTGATTATTGTTGATCAATATAATAATATTGGCCAAAAGTCATTAAGAAATTGTTTAAAGAATTTATCAATAACTTTCGGGCAGTATTATTATTAATAATTGTTGTCTAGAGCATACCAAATATTTCTGAATTTTTTAAGATTTTTATTGTATCACCAAGTACGGAAATTTCAATCAGACACGATTTCGAGTTTCGAGCGAAAATAGTAGAAAAAAAATTTTATAGGAGAATTCTGAAATAATCCCAGACGTTTCCGCGTATATCTACGCTACTTTTTTTGTACTTGACATTTTCTTTCAAACTCTATAGTTTTCGAGTTACGTTGCATCTTTCAAAATTTGTCTTTTTTAGCCAAAAGTGAAATAACTTTGCAAGAAAAATCGTACGAAAATATTTTAAGGACAAAAATGAAGTGTTTGCGTATCCTTTTAAATGTCCCGCAGATGAAAAAGTCGAAAAAAATGCCCTTAAGCTGTGCGCCCGTTTCGCGATGGTCGAAAAAAAGCCAAAAAACGGTCACGTTCAAAAATTCATACTGGGTCGAAAAAAAATCGTAAAAAATCTTTAAAAAAGGGAAATGAAGCTGATTTCCTCCCCTTCAAAACGCTTTTTAAAAAAATTGATTATCTTTTTTTTTGGCGGAGTTATGCAACTTTTAGTGCGGCAAAAAATATCGACAGGTGTATCCAAACTTTTGAGCGGGGGTGTATATATATATCTGTATACGTACATTAGACTGATTCACAAAATAAGATTTTTTTTTTTCGAAATCACCGATTAAATACTTTCGGGGAAGTGAAAAAGATGCCTGTTAAAGTTAGAGCTCCGAATGTTGATATATTTAGAAGTCTCTCGTTGCGAATTTATATTTTAGATTTACAGTGGGTCAAAAAAGTATTCGTACACCGCGTTTTTTGGCAATAACTTCATAGGTATACATGATATCGAATCCAAACCTATTTCGTTTAATACTCCATCAAGTATAGAGATAATCTGCGAATGAAGAATTTTTTCCCAGGAATAATAAAAGAATTATGCAAAAAAAACGAAAATTTTCGGGCAAAAAAAGTATTCGTACATTTACAATTGAGCTGCTAAACCTCGATACTGACTCACGCATGGTCTGAACTCTGCGTAAAATGTGAACAAGTCTTTGTTTACACATTGGCCTTGATCTATTCTATGCGATAGTGGATCTTCAAGCTCTGGACAGACATGACGGCAAAGAAAAGCAAAATATCAATATCCATGCGAGATAGAGTGATTTTTCTTCGGAAATGCGGTGAAAGTTGCCGAAAAATTAGTAAAGAACTCAATCTAAGTTTTACAACAGTGCAATATATAATACAAAAATCCGAAACTACAAACAGCACCGAAAATACGCCACGAACCGATCGACCGAGACCGAGAACGTCGGAGTACCGTTAAAGAGGCTACAAAAAAATCGTTCATAAGTGCTTGCAGTTTAGCGAATGATCTCGCGTCAACATCAAAGAAGATCGTCTGTCCCCAGACTATTCGAAACGTTTTGCATTCTGCCCAAATATACGGCAGGTCTGCCCGGAAAAAACCATCAATTAATAATACAAATCGAGAAAAACGTTTGGGTTTCGCAAAAACCTACAGAAATAAATCTATAGGAGCCGCAGATGTTAAATTTCGATTCATCCGAGAATACGACACGTTTCCAAAATTCTATAGATTTATTTCTGCAGGTTTTTGCGAAACCTAAACGTTTTTCTCGATTTGTATGATCAATTAATGGTTTTTTCCGGGCAGTTCTGCCGTATATTTGGGCAGAATGCAAAACGTTTCGAATAGTCTGGGGACAGACGACCTTCCCTAATGTTGACCCGAGATCATTCGCTAAACTGCGAGCACTTGTGAACGGTTTTTTTGTAACCTCTTTAACAATACTCCGACGCTCTCGATCTCGGTCGACCGGTTCGTGGCTTATTTTCGGTGCTGTTTCTTGTTTTGTATTTTTATATTATATATTGCATGATTGTGAAACTTAGATTTAGTTCTTTACTAATTTTTCGGTAACTTTCACCGCGTTTCCGAAGAAAAATCCCTCTATTTCGCATGGATATTGATATTTCGCTTTTCTTTGCCGTCATGTCTGTTCAGAGCTTGAAGATCCACTATCGCATAGAATAGGTCAAAACCAATGTGTAAACCAAGACTTGTTCACATTTTACGCAGAGTTCATACCATGCGTGAATCAGTATCGAGGTTCAGCAGCTCAATTGTAAATGTACGAATACTTTTTTGCCCGAAAATTTTCGTTTTTTTTGCATAATTCTTTTATCATTCCTAGGAAAAAATTCTTCATTTGCAGATTATCTCTATACTTGATGGAGTATTAAACGAAATAGGTTTGGATTCGATATCATGTATACCCTTGAAGTTATTGGCAAAAAACGCAGTGTACGAATACTTTTTTGATCCACTGTAAATGACACAGGAGAAAAAATATCAAACTTCGAAATTTTTTACCCCGACTTTGTGTGGACTACTTTAAATCTAAAATCTAAATTCGCTACGAGAGACTTCTAAATATATTAACATTCAGAGCTCTGCTTTTAACAGGCATCTTTTTCACTTCCCCGAAAGTATTTAATCGGGGATTTCGAAAAAAAAAATAATGATCTCATTTTGTGAATCAGTCTAATATACGTATACAGAGAGATATATATAGGTATACTGATGAGTCAATGAGATCTCCCGTCCCGTGTTGATCATCGAGGATCGAATGCGGCTCGATGGGGTTTAACGCCTCGAGGAGTAAAACTCCTCACGAGTCGAGCGGTTTCAATCCTTACCTGAATTTCGCTCTCCGTACGGTCATCGCTACAATGTCTATATCTATATATATTATCACGGGGTGTACAGGAATAAGCGTGGATATATATGAGGAATTCTCTGTCAATTCAGCCACTTTTTTTCGACCATCTCAGATGTGCCCCATAATTGATTATATCAAAGTGCTACTAAAAGGCATTCTATGTGAATTTTTTCAGATTTTTTAATTCAACATTTTAGAAATCACCGTTTTTTTCCAAATGAATACATCTCGGAAACTTGAAGTAATTGAAAAAAATGTCTATACATTGTACTTTCGTCTTAGCATTCGAGCGGAATATTTGAAATAATTTTTACGTTCCGGTAACGCTGATTTTTTACCAAAAAAGGGGATAATTATTTTTTTATTAAAAAAGGCCATTTTTTTTGCTGCAAAAAATTAGTCTTTCAGCATATCTGACGATATCACAAAAAAATCGCCAGAGTGGCACGGATCGAGGTTCTAGGGTAAGAAAATGAAACCACACAAATTATTATTTTTTTCTACCGGAACATCGTTAACATATCTCGCAAACTTGAAGTTACTGAAAAAAAATGTCTGCACATAAAAGTTGTAGTTTTGTATTAGCTTTCGAGCGGAATATTTGAAATAATTTTTACGTTCCAGTAACGCTGATTTTTTACCAAAAAATGGGGAAATTATTTTTTTATTCGAAAAAAGCCCTTTTTGTTTGGCTGAAAAAATTACAGAGTCTTCCTGTATATCTGAAGATATCGCCAAAAAATCGCCAGAGTGGCAAGGATCGAGGTTCCAGTGGAAAAAAAAATAATTTTTGTGGTTTTATTTTTTTTATTATTTTTTATTAATATTCTTATATATTCTTATTAATATTAATATCATAATATTCTTATTACATAAAATTATATTTTATTAATGCTAAATTCTATTTTTAATCATCAAATCTTCTTTTAAAAACATTGTTTTGTAGCCAAAAGATTTTTCTACTATTATGACAAAAATGGACATGATTTGACTTTTCATTCCCTAAATTACAAATTTCCCTAAACGATAAAATTTCTCATTTTTCATTGGAAATCCATACCTAAATCGTTCTTAAGGTTCAATTAATGGGTGATCATGGCTTGAGTAGTTGTGAGGCATAATAAATAGATGTAAAAAATACGATTTTATTGCTAATTTTGGGTTATTCATCCCTACTAAATAGTAGGTGAATAGCAATATAAAGATATTTTGCAATAGTAGCAATATAGATATATTGCTACACATTAGTCTTCATCGCTATCCCTGTTGATCATGGCATTGACCTCTTCAACATCGAGGAGTTCTGTTTCCTATTTTCCAGCCATGAGCACCAATTAATTCAACCGAAAGCATGATTTATTTATGGATTTTCAATGAAAAATGAGAAAGGGTTTAGCCGGATAAAAATGGTGAATCCGCCCCCATCAAATTTTGTGGTGCCGATTTTTTTTAAAGTTCCTAACTTAAAAAAAACAATTTCGTGCAAAATTACAGCTTTCTATATCAATGCCGATGGATCTTCCTGCTAAAATAACGTGTTTTTTCATTTTTTGCTTTTTTTAAATACCAAGAGAAGACCGAAAAATCTTTAAAAATTCTGTAAAATTACAAACATGTCAGTGTTGAGAGTGGAAAAAATTCTTTCTTTTAAGTGTTGAACTTTATTTTTAATCATCGAATTTTCGTTTAAAAACGTTATTTTGTAGCAAAGCGATTTTTCTATTATTATGACAAATATTGACATGATTTTACTCTTATTCCCTACTTTAGAAAAAATTTCCCAAAATTCGACCTGCAACACATTGAAAAATAAATAAAAAAGACAAAATTTCTCATTTTTCATTGGAAATCAATAAATAAATCATTCTTTCGGTTTAATTAATTGGTGCTCATCGCTGGAAAATAGGAAACAGAACTCTTCGATGTTGAAGAGGTCAATGCCATGATCAACAGGGGAAGCGATGAAGACTAATATGTAACAATGTACACTGCAGGCCAAAAGTTTGGAAACACTTGCCCCGATCCCATGCCGCACAAAAAGTTTCACTGCTCTTTCAAAAATGAATTTTCGGATCGCGGCGAAGAATTTACGTTAGGAGGACCCCTGAGGAAAAAATGGCGCCCCAGTGTTTATCGTCCACCGTCAAACACGGGGGTTGGTCCGTTATGGTGTGGGGATGTTTTTCCGGGCATGGAACCGGCGATTTGATCAAAATCAAGAGTATCATGAAAAAAGAACACTATAAGCGAATTTTCATCCGCCATGCAATTCCATCTGGCTTACGAATTATCGGTCGCGGTTTCACAATGCAGCAGGATAACGATCCCAAACACCGTTCTCACCTCTGCGTAAACTACTTGAAAAATAAAGAATCAAACAAAATAATCGCAAACATGGTGTGGCCACCCCAATCGCCAGACCTGAACCCGATCGAGCTCCTCTGGGACGAACTTGACCGGAAAATAGGAGTTACATGCCCCACATCTTCCGGGGACTTGTGGAAAAAGTTACAGGAAGCGTGGTCGAATGTAAAACAAGATCAAATAGATTTATTAATTAATCGGATGCCACGACTCGTAGCAGCAGTAATCAAAGCGAAAGGCCGGTTTTTCGATGAAAAAGCCATGTAAATGAGGTAAGAGATTCGATTGGTTAAGATAAAAAAATATCATTGACAGGAAAAATTTAAAAAAAAAATGTTGTTTAAAAATTCTGAAAAAATGTCATAAAATCCAGAATTATTGTACGCAACTTCTTACCCTCTTAACGTTTTCACGAAAACTCAGTAGTTTTAGAGTTACGCTACATTTGATAAATATAGTCATTTTTTGCGAAAAATTGAATATCTTTGCGAAAAAAAATCGTACGAAACTTTAAAAAAAATGAAATTGAAGCCAATACTCCCCGCCACAAGTTTTTCATGGGAAAAACAGGCCAAAAAAATTTCCATGAGTCGTGCGCGAAAAATACAATGTCAAAAAAAAAGTCGAAAAACGACCATCTTTCAAAGGGCGTAACGGGCTCAAAAAAAATCGCAAATTTTTTTTAGATAAATCGAAATGAAGCTGAATATGTCTTCTGTAAAACGCAGTTTGGCGAATTAAAATATCTTCATTTTTGAAAGAGCAGTGAAACTTTTTGTGCGGCGTGGGATCGGGGCAAGTGTTTCCAATCTTTTGGCCTGCAGTGTAGATAGTAGGGGTGAATAAACTAAAATTATAATTTTACGAAAAAAACCTTTTTGAGAGAGTAACGAACTTTCGGCTTATGTGACTAGTTGTAATACTCAGCGGCGATAATAGCAATGAAATCGAATTGTTTACATCTATTTGTTATGTCTCACACCTACTCCAGCCATGATCACCCATTCATTGAACCTAAAGAATGATTTTTGTATGGATTTCCAATGAAGAATGAAAAATGTGGTCGTTTTTTTTTCAATGTGTTGCAGGTCAAATTTTGGAATTTTTTTTTTTTGAAATGTAGGGAATGAAAAGTCAAATCGTGTCAATTTTTGTCATAATAGTAGAAAAATCTCTCGGCTACAAAATAATGTTTTTAAAGAAAGATTCGATGATTAAAAATAGAATTTAGCATTGAAAAAAAAAAAAAATTCCATTAACGCTGACATGTTTTTGATTTTTCAGGATTTTTTACGATTTTTTGGTCGCCCTTAGGTATTTAAAAATAGGCAAAAATCGAAAAAAACACTTTTTTTTAGCGGGAAGACCCCTAGGCATCGATGTAGAAAGCTGTAATTTTTCACAAAATTGTTTTTTTAGGTTACGAACTTTGAAAAAAATCGGTAACACAAAATTCGCTGGGGGCCGATTAACCATTCTTATCCGGCTACACCCTTTTTTTTTATTTTAATGACACAGGAAAAAAAATGTCAAACTTTGAAATTTTTTACCTCGGCTTCAAGTCAATATACCAAAACGAGCGATGTATGTTCTTGTAAGGAATTGAACGCTCTACAGAAAACGTTTCTCACGGTTTTTCGATAAACTTTCTCCTTCAAAAGTTATTCACGGTCTAATATATATGTATATTAGGCTGTGAATATGTCTTAACTACTGTTGGTCACTTCTTTTAAAATTAGGTTATTTATAATAATGCAATTTAAACTATTTTTTGATGAAAGATTTCACGATATTTAGTTATGAGCTTAAACATTTTTCCGAAAACTACAAAAAAAGGGAAATTTACTCTAAATTTAATTTTAACTTTGAACAATTTTAGAAGGAGTGAGATTCTTCAAAAATTTCTAAAAATTTTCAAACAAATTTTCGAAAATTTTCTAAATTTTATTTTCTTTTATAAATTTAAACGTTGTTTGCGATAAAAATGTGGAAAAAGCTCGAAAAGATTATTTTTTCATTTTTATGATGATAATGAAGTGTTTAGGGGCAATGAACATGATTCCTTAATTTTTTTTCAAAAATTCGATTGCTTGAAACTTGAAACAAAAAAACCGTTCGAAAGATCAAATTGAAACTTTACAGGGTCTTTGTGGGTATATTGAGTTGTAAAAGTCACGTTTAACATTAATCGTTTGATCAATATTTTTAATTTGAATAACTAAATAATTTAATAAATAGCCCTTTTTCTCCTGTTTTTTCAAATTCATGGCAAGGATGGAAATAAATTTTTTTTTCAAAAACTATCGACAATTTTTGTAAAGCATTAATTCAAGTTTGTGAGACACTCCTTCTGATTACTGTGCGATCATTGGTTGCTGAGATTTCAATGGTCAAACACAAAAGGATCTTTTTTTATTAAAAGTCCGATATCTCAGCGAAAAATGAAGGCAGCGAGATCTCAAAAAAGCAAATTGAAGCTAAATAAACAAGCTCTCCGGTCCGTGTAATGGTTTAGCTGGAAATTTTTGTTCCAAGTAACTGCACCCAAAAAAAAAGTGATTGGTTCGTCACACTATTTCTTAGGATTGCGTAAAACCTATGGCTTCGAAATTTTTTTCGCTAAAAGATTTTTAAACTAGAAACTTGAAGCTTCAGAATTCTTTTTTGAGACCTTGATTGGACAATTTTTCACTGAGATACAGCATTGTTAAAAACCACTAAAAAATTGGAAAATTTTTTGATCCCTTAATTTTTTTCATTAGTTTATATATAAATACGTATATATATATATGTATATATATGTACGCCCGTTTATTCCTGTGCGCTCAATTTTCATCGCTACTATGCATATACCTATATAGATGAAAATAGAGCGCACAGGAATAAACGGGCGTACATATATATATGGGACATTCCATCAATTCTTGACTAAAGTTGTGCCGGGGGGTCTGGATTCTGGATAACAAAATTTTTTATTGAAAAGTACATTACAAAGAGAGCTTTCATGATTTTTTTCAATTTTTTTCGTCCAACCCTTTCGAAGATACAGTAGTGTTACGTCCCGTGTTCCGCTTAAATCTATAAATCTATAAAATTTGTAAATACTATTATTTCGCGTGAGAACGGACGTGAACTCACGGTTCTACGCTAAAATGCTCTCGTCAGCGGATTCCAGAGACTCATGCGTCGCGATCACCCCATGTGTTGCAAATCACAATCAGCAACTTTCCGGTCGATGGCACCTTTCGGTCACCTCGAATGAACTCGTGCATGGCCACCAAGGGCATGCACGCGCCGTTTTCAAAAAGCCAAATTTGCAGAAATTCTCGTTCGACTTGCCAACGTCCAGAGGAACGTTGGCAAGTCGAGTCAGTACCTTGCTACCCACCGTCAGGTGAATCAAGGAATAATACTCCGGCTCTCAGCCAGTCGCTGCGCACTGTGGGTAGATTCACAGAAAAATCGGCAAAACTAGGCCGATGTGCGTACTGAAAAATGCAATGGTGATTCTTAAGTTTTGAACCTCGCTGATTTCAAATCTGGAATCAAAATTTCGAAAAAACAAAATGGCGGACCGGAAGTGACTATCTGCGTGACTGAAAAGAATCCGATTTGAGTAGGGATCGGTAAATTAGCGGTTTAAAAGTCACTGATTAAAAATCTCAAATCCAAATTTTGAAAAAACAAAATGGCAGACCAGAAGTGACTATCTGCGTTACTAAAAAGCATCCGATTTGAGTAGGGATCGGTAAATTTGCGGTTTAAAAGTCACTTATTGAAAATCTTGAATCAAAATTTCGAAAAAACAAAATGGCGGACCGGAAGTGACTATCTGCGTTACTAAAAAGAATCCGATTTGAGTAGGGGTCGGTAAATTTGCGGTTTGAAAGTCACTTATTGAAAATCTCTAATCAAAATTTCGAAAAAACAAAATGGCGGACCGGAAGTGACTATC